>OX463838.1:43238983-43733170 GCA_949825065.1 Odontocerum albicorne
TATATATATATATATATATTATATATATATATATATATATATATATATATATATATATATATATATATATATATATATATATATATATATATATATATATATATATATATATATATATATATATATATATATATATATACACGAGTTTGCACAGCAATGTGCAATATAGCGTATATAAAGTTCATAATGATATAGGGAAAACAAAGGACTGAGAATATAAAATAATTCACGAAATACAACTAGTTATAAGATATAATTTTTTTGACCGATTTATAATAACAGATCCTGTTTAACTCACTTTACTTTCCGGTGAATGGAAGTACCTTAGATCACTTTGTAAGCGGCGAATGTTGTCATCTTTTTTGTGTTTAGTAATACCTCATCGAGGCCACGAAACCTACTGCCAATATAGCGAATGCGCTGTAGTAACGCGCTGTAACACAATATAACTTAAGGGATTTAACCTTAGTTTTTTAGATATCCTTACATCTCAACATTTTTGAACGACCACGTTTAACGTTAAATTATTCCTTTATCTTTTTTTGTCATCATCATCATCTTTAAGATAAATTAGTAATATAATTCCTGTATATTTTCAATTTAATATCATTGATAAAATGTACTTATTGTTAAATGAAATAAGTTATACTGAAGTTTTGTGCAAGTTTTTTGTTATGACAGTTTAGCAACATAATTTGGGCATACGAATGAACTTGATTAAATATAATATGATAATGAGACATCTTTCAATTAATTTACTTAAAGTTTTGAAAATTTTAAGAGCTTGATTGATATTGGATGAAAAATCCGAAAGGCTTTTAAGCTGTCAAAAGAAAATTAAATTTACACCAATATAGCTAAGCAAAAGTTAATATAGGCGAGAAATTCTGTATATGTTATGTTATATTTGTCAAACTAGTGATGTTCCACTCACTTCACTATAAATATTAAACTCTTTTTGGTTATTATTCTTTTTCGGTGCTAACTAAAAACGAAATAATCAATGAAAACACGTATTTCAAGTAACCTTAATTTCTGGAAAAAGTGCGTAAATTAATTTAGCCATAAAACTCTTTGACAAATTATTTCTTCTTTAACCTGCATAAAACCTATAATAAATCATTGAAAAAAATCTCCTCAAAGTTTTTTTAAAGCCCAAGGGTAGCAGCATAAAGATAAAGTTTAGAACTCAATTATTAATATTTCAAGTAAATCATTTCAAAAAGATAAATAATTTAGGTTTCATGAAACTTGGCTTTCAGAATATTCTACTAAATATGGAATTGAAATATTTTTTAAGAACTTTTTAATATTTGAATTTGTCACATAAATATAATTTTAATTTTTCTCGAATTTAAGATAAGCGAAATGAATAGAGAAAGTTTGAAGGTATTTCTTATAATTATCCTTCAATAAAAATAATAAATGATAATATCAACAGTATTGTTTAAAAAAAGCTTTTTTTGAAGCTCCTGTTATTTAACAATTAATGAACATAGATACATTAATAAAGAAAATATTTTATTTTATAAGCTATGACTGTTTCAAAAAAGTGTCTAAAAAGCATATTTTTAGCGGTTTTTTTCCTTCTAAATATCGTTGGTGGGTCAATTTGAGAGGCCGGAAACCGAGACACGTACACAAGTTCAGCGGCATCGAAGATTGGAGAACTTCATGTTGGGGCCAGTTTCTTTCCCGGCGCAGGACCTCGTTGTCCTTGGCGTGATGACGCCGAGCTCGATGATGGTTAGGTTGGCCATCTAGCGTGCCAGTGAAATTAGGAGGGATTTCACAACATCATGAAGCTGTATCGCAGGCGGCGAGACACGTCCGTCCCTGAAGCAGGTTCCTGGTGGAATCAACAAAAGCTTATAGATTTTCTCTAAGCGCAGCCTTCATCGTTTGTTTGAGATACATTAAACCATCCCTTATTGGGAACCATCGGACTGAAAAACTTATGGGTAAACCCACTTTAGAACAAGAAGAAATCCTTCTAGGAAGATCTGTATTCAATTCCGTCCAAAAGCCATGATATCATTTTTTTAATAACTCAATAGCTGTAGATATGTTTTTAAATAACAGCAATTTAGGGCTAAGAGATAATCCCTGTATAGATTTTTCGTTAAAATGTTTGACTTATCTGATGGAAGACTTAACTAGCAAGATTTTAATATAGACGCGAATAGAAACTTTAATAAATAAAACACCCCGTTTTCAGCCAACATAAATGTTCACAACAACACTCACCTCACTACCCTTCATATGCATTGAACGATCGCGTGCTTGAGACTGGTCATTTCCATTACACAGTTCAGAGAGCAACAAATTATTAACATAGCTAAATGAAAAGAATCCATCAAAACGATTCTTATCATTGAGTCATTAAATAAACAAAAAAAACATAATCGTCAGATTACGGATCCAGTACCCACTAACAGTTTCATCACAAGAGTAAAGATTGTCAACCTATACAAATTAGTATTTGCCTAACTTATAATGAAAAACCGCTCCAGAACAATACCACTTAGTTCGAAATCCTGTTCTTGCCTGCGCAGTAGAAAACTACTAATATATCAAACGCCGCTCTCACATTATTAGTAAGAACTGTTACAAACTCAGCTTCGGCTATCAAATCTGTGGCGTGATTTTTTCACTAGGCCAACGGATAATCTGGGAGCTGTCCATTGATATTCAAATATCAGTAACCTGGGTTGTTACGCAAAGTTACACTTTCTTAAACAGAATTGTATTTTTTGGCATATTCGGATTCTCATTTATCTTTTTAACTATAGGAGTAATGACCGAGTCCTTCAAGCAAATGTGACTAAAGATTTGTTTATACACCTGGAGTTTATTTTATTTGGGCAATTCCGAATCAAAGCCTTCGATAATATTAAATCACTTTATTTGATTAATACTCTCAAATTCAAACTAATCTTAAGAACTCTTGATATATTAATTTGTACCACAAATAGTTGGGAGTATTTTCCAACTATAGGTACTATATTTGTATACTTACTGAAAGTTTCGAAGTCGGCGATTAGTATTCTCTATAAAATTGGTAGTAGTTAGTAAAGTAAAGTTAAATTAAATGAAAACTTGTATTTAACCTTAGAAAGGTAAATATATGTATAACCTCTTGTAGTATAGATCACTTGTTCATTTTACCACTGCTGAACATTCTTGAACACGTTTGATCGAATATGTCAACTTTGTCGTTCGTTTCATTATAAAAATAAACTATACAAAGTTTTTTATTTATTTGCTTAATAGTTCCTTCATTACAAGTGTTAACATATATACCATTTTGGAAGGTTTTGGTTCATGTGATAATTAAATGAGTATATATCGTCATAACATAATCTTATATTGCCTTTTTTTATAAAGGCTGTGACCGTTTAAAATGAATAAGTAAATAAAACTAAATGCTCTGGTTTAAGGTCCTCTTTCAGGTAGTAAAAGGTGTAAAATGGATGCTTCATACAGTATATAAAATTCTGATCTTTAATACATTTCAATCATATCATTAATGTGTGTATCACTGTCAAGATTATCTACGAATTCCTGGTATTCTGATTTACTTTCAATATCTATCTCTATTTTCACCAAAGTCTCCATATTATAATATTTGATAACATATTTCTTTGTTACTCCTCTTAAATTAATCTTCACATCTTGAGTTTTTTAAGGAAGTTTTCAAATGTAGAAACACGTGTCACTGGAATAAATTTAATTAGTGGTATATAAAGTAATTTACTATAAAATGTTATATTTTTATCTTTATCTGTATATGCAATAACCTCATATTCAGTCAACGCTATTAGTGACTTTATTTTTTTACAATGAAAGAGTAGACTCAACCTAAAAAAGCAAGTTTAGTGAATAGGTAAGTCATACAAAGGATAATCGAAAAGGCGTATGTACACGTTATATCTAGATAAATATTGAACCTATGTGAACAACACGTGCGTCTAACTACAACTTACTTCGGGAGAAGGAAGTGATATTACTAATGGTTAAGTAAAATATGTATTTATTACAAAAGCATGCAGGTCAATTCAAATATGCTTTCATCTTTTTGGAATCAATAATACCCCTACATACAATTAATTTATTATTTTACCCTTTTATTTATATACAGTACAACCTGGATGGCTTATTGCTGCGTAGCAATCTCTTCCAACCGACCAGAAAGATGTGAAAGAGGCCTTCAGTGAAACTCAAACTGGAATCCTTTTTTGAAAAATCTGGGTTCCAACGGGAACCGAACCCACGGGTTAAAAGAAAGGCGTCTTCTAATCTAAGCAATCCAAGCATCATTGTTGAACAAAATCTTGACTTTTAATCACAATTATTTTATATTTTTTGCTTCTGCTTTCAGAGAAAACACACACATAACATAAATATGATTTTTCTATAAAGAGGCAAAGGGTTTCTTTCAAAATTTTCAGAAACATACTCGTATCTTAAAATAGTGATAACACCTTTATCCTGAGATACAAAATTTCAAATACTTAGAATGTCAGACAGGTATCCTTTGTTTCTTGGATAATATCGTTTTACAGAATTTTAAATCGCTTCCAGGTTGACTTTATTATTAACTTTAGCTGTAAAATATAAACCTTTTCCTCCTTCTCACTTCAGTTTAAGTTGTAATCCTGATGAATTCAACCATACAACATAAATAATATTAGAGATAACAAGGAACAACTTAATTATATCATCGTGGGTATCCATATATTCATTATCAGAATACCCAAGTAAACTTTAATAAAACCTTGATAAAAGTACGTAAGGAAGTTTGAGGCTGAATGGAATGTTATTCCAACTAAAAAGATTCTTGTTTTTATCGGAAGTTGATTTTTTTCGTATGGATATACAATGGTTATAAAAAGCCCATATATGTTACCTAATCTCATTTTGGTTAATCTCGTTCCTTTATGTGTAAGTACGAGTATGATCTAAGAAATAAAAAATATATTCTACATATTCGCAATTCATGTTACGGTTGGTTGAGGTGATTTATTGTAACGTTCATTAAGTGATAAAATGATATTTAATGATCATTAATAAAATAAACTCGATGGCCGAATTATATTCGTATGATAATAAGATATTGTTAATTTAAAAACCGAGTATTTGAATTTTGAAATAGGGGTGGTTATCAGAAAGTGTTGACTAAAGAAATATTTATTTTGCCTTGGTAATGCACTCTTAAATAAACAAAATTTCTTACTTCCACTTATTTTGACTTTAAATTTGAAGAGCAGAGAAAACATAAATTCACTTCTTTCTCAAATTAATCTGCTTTATTTTATTAGTACGGTTTTATTTGACACAAAACAATAATAAAAAAAATTCGACAACCTAAAAAAATTTCATTGTTTTCCAAACAAAAACATGCAAAATAATATAAAATATATCATAAATCAAGTTATATATTCAAATTTATTCTTAATATAACTTGATTTAATAAGGAGATACAAATACGGTTGAGCAAATAAGGAGATACAAATACGGTTGAGCAAAGTAAAATATCTCATTAAAAATATTAAAATCATCGAGGTCGCGGTACAAAAGGTATCAAATTATAATGAGCCATAATTGAGGGGTATCAGGGTTCCGGAAGAGGAGGCTCGATGTGTTTGACGCTGTGGCAGAGAATTGACCAGATAAAAGTAACGATTTCAAAGAAAATATCGGGTTTTCTTTTCCCTGGCCTTATCCCATCCATTTGGGTTCGGCTACTTGGGCCTTTTTCCTTCATCTCTTTCGATCTCACCAATCATTTGTGGCTGGTCCGAGATCGTGATGTCCTCCTTCACTTTCTTATGCCAACTCCATTTGGGAGTCCCCTATCTATCTTTAGTGTACACACTTCATCCTGCCGTTGCATGTCTCCATACCAGCGTAGTCGTGTTTTGCGAGCTTTATGCACTATTTGCACCAATTTAATGGTTCCATAAATTTGTTAATTTTGAATCTTATTCAATCGAGTGGTGCCCAGTGACCACAGTAGCATATGTATCTCCGTGAAATGAAGCAATTGTTCATATTTTTTGTTATGGGGCCAATACTCGGCTCTATGAAGTATAGCGAGCCTGATCACTGTCTCGTAGATCTTGCTCTTAAGTTTTATTGGTAACTTCTGTCACACATAACCCCCGTTGTTTCTCTCACAATGCCAATATCGGGTATACTGAGTAAATACTTCATACTCGTCGTTTTCAATTTATCCAGTATACATTTGACTGAAACTTGCCACTTCTGTGAGTTTTGTTGGGTCGGAAGAAACAAGAGTTTTAATTAAGCCATTATTTACTTTACTAAAAAACTGGCGTCAATCCTTTGAATTATTTCATTTCAAATATATTAAAAGCTAGTTAATATCATATTAGTCGAAACTAAATGGAAGATGAAAAATAAGTTCGTTAAAAAATAGCTTAACGTACTACTGCGGCTCAAAATCTTGAAATTGTTTTCATTGCTGCTCTGATATGTGTTGTCAAGGGCACCTGTGACGTGACCCTACTTACGAGTGTGTTCTCCTTGTGTGTTATAAATATTTTCCAATTGAGAAAGACAAATTTTGTTATAAGAATTAGCAAGAACCACAATGTTGAATATTTTAAAGAAAAAAAAACATTACGTTCAGTTGTTTAGTTGAGGATCTCCAAGAAACTTAAGAAATAAAAGTTTCTTGGGTATCACTCAAGATACCTTATAAAAAAGTTATTGTTCATTTAAATTCCCAAAATACAATTTCGTTTAAAAACAACACAATTTTTTTTTTCAATTGTTTATGCATCCAAAACCTATAGTAGAGCGAGGTTAATTTTTGTGAATTATTATTTTTATTTTGGTTTAAAAAAAGGTAAATCATTGAAATATTTCATGTTCTTTTTTTCTAAAGTTTCAGTGACAATATAGTATGTCATTAGCATATGAGCAAAGCTTGTTAACTTAGAACAGGAACTACTATTTGACCATTTTTCAAAAAGTCTAAAGTGTCTAAAATATGAATAAAGTGAGGAAGAGAAATGTGATTAGTAATATGTATGAACAAAAAATACATTTTAAAACATAAACAACCTTACTTGAAACTTCTATATTATCGGTGTGATCCAGAAAGTAGTCTCTTTTTTTTGGACAGATGTGTCGTTAAGGCAAAATTTTCGATGTCAACCATATTATAGACGTGCTGAATATATTTTTGATTGTAAAAGGTGATATTTTAGCGCATTTTTTCGGACATATTGTAGTTAATCCAAATTGCATACGTGTTTTTGACGTAGTTTTACAGTGGGAACAATTTTTTTTCGGTATTTGAGGTTTTTTTATAGCACAAACGAAAACAAAAATCCCAAACTAAAAAAGAGACATGTACAATGTATTGTGATGATGCAGTAAGTGATCGTGTGACAATGTGGTTTAAAAACATATTTAATGCCGATATGATACTCACAGATGGTTTCTGCTTAGAATGCTGATAACGACTAGGTCAAAGTTTTAATCGATAATAACTAGCAATATAATGAAAATAGCAAAAATCACCATTTATGAGTATTTAGCGTTATTTCGCATTTGAATTTGACCTAAAAATACGAAATTAACATACCTTCCAAACAACCAACGCCCTAAGAAAAGAAAAAATCATTTTCCTTTGTCATAAACGAGAAAGTAATGTTAGTTGAGACATTTCTTTTTATTGTTACAAAAGCTTATTTATGGCAATTTAGAAAAAAAATCATTAAAACTGAGTTTATATCGTTTGGGTTTTGCAACACTCCAAAAAAATTACGACAGTCACAATAATTATGTGAGGAAATATTTGTTTTAAACAGTTAAACAATGAACTATTATGGGAATTCCATTATTTCGAGATTGCGTTGTTTGGGAAATACAGTTGCTTATATAAAATACGAGTATCCGACGCCACTCTTCACAAACTCGAGTGAGGGGGGGGGAGGAAGCCGTTGTTTTTTAAAGGATTTTTGTAGTTACAAAAATTCACAAATAACAGTCATATTTGTATTAATTTATCATATCTATTAATTTTAAAATTAAATTGAGTTGGGAAATTATATTTTATTGATTTTAAATTGAAATCAGAAGGGGGATTAATAAATAATATAAAGTTGATTTTCGTTTGTTGAACTAATTGTTATATTTGATTTTTTTTATTGTTACCAAAATGTTTTATTTGTTAATTTTTCGGCTTTTATATCATTGTTTTTACCTTGACTTCAAAAGTGTTGAATTAAAATTTATTTATCCATAAATTTCCCGACCATTTTTTTTTTGAAATGTCTCTTTATTTTTAAAAAAAATAGTTGTGATTCTATCATTCTTTTTTCTTATATTCTTCTAAAAAAATACTAATAACATATTTCTCAAGAGTTGAGATATTACTTGCTAATACAATACGATTAATAAGATTGATTGTGAATATATCGCCGTACTTAGTATGTATATTAGAGTAAATTTATCAATAATTCTTTCTATACTTTCAACATAACAAGGTACTTTTATATTTACCTTATATAATAGTTCAAATTAAATATATGCCCTATTTTGGATGCTTATCCAGTAATGTTCTTGTTCAACATAACATGTTACGCTTGAAAATAAATTGAAGTTTGGCGTGAGATTTGCCAGTAGTGATTCAATGTATTACGCAAACTCTTGTTTGTTTATCGAATTTCTCAGAGCCTTTCACGTTCCGTTATCTTATTTCTCTCACGCATATTATCAAATTTAATGCAATGTAATGTGTTAGGAAATTGATTTAGAAAGGTTTTTTTGTAGGTCTTTTTATAATTGGATTGAATAAATTTAAAATCTCATATTTTTTTATAGCGTGAAAAATACAAACCAATTATCATTTTATAAATTTAGATATGGAGAAATGTTACGTGTATATTTCTGCTGAAACGCCGAAATGCAAGATACGTAAGAAGAAGATACGTAAGCATACTTATCAGAATAAGTTTGACATCAAGAAGGTACGCTTATTGTATTTTGGACATCACATGTTGAACCAAATAGTTTTGTATTGTTTAAACAAAATTGGTTTGTTATCTAATGCTATCAAATTTATTTATCTGCTTTCTTTTATTCACTGATATTCTGTTTCTCAAATTTTAATTTAATTTTTTACACATCAATTGAAAATCTTATTCTACAAAAATCGTTTATGTGCATGCTTTAAAGCAATTTACGCGTTGTTGTATCAAAATCTAAGTACCTGAATTATCTATACAAGTATGCATATATATTGACACTTCGGTGTATATTAAAACGTTTCTTAATTGATGTCAAAACTTTAAAAATGTATTGTATAGCAAAATTCAAACCTAATGTGGGAGGTTAATTATGGAAATATACAATTTTAATTAACACACAGCGGGCGGGATGCACAAATTTGTGCGTTTCAGAAACCTTCTGTTGTGGCGGGGTGCACATATTTGTGCGTTTCAACTCCATATTTATATAAACACATTTACATAGATGGCATAGCTATATTCTTACCCTTTATAAAAATGTCCTTCTTTATATACAAGGTTCATGTTCAACCTTATCAGTTCTCTAACACTTTTGAAGACGCAATTTGTATAAAACAATGACGACAGGTGGTAATTTCTTTCCCTTTATAATAATGTCCATCTTTATATACAAGGTTCATGTTCAACCTTATCAGTTCTCTGACACTTTTGAAGACGTGAACTAGGCTGGATCCATCCCGATACATATAATTTCATATGCGCAATTAGTATAAAACAATGACGACAGATGGTAATTTATTCCCCTTTATAATAATGTCCTTCTTTATATACAAGGTTCATGTTCAACCTTATCAGTTCTCTGACACTTTTGAAGACGTGAACTAGGCTGGATCCATCCCGATACATATAATTTCATATGCGCAATTAGTATAAAACAATGACGACAGATGGTAATTTATTCCCCTTTATAATAATGTCCTTCTTTATATATAAGGTTCATGTTCAACCTTATCAGTTCTCTGACACTTTTGAAGACGTGCACTAGGCTGGATGCATCCCGATACATATAATTTCATATGCGCAATCAGTATAAAACAATGACGACAAATGGTAATTTCTTTCCCTTTATATACAAGGTTCATGTTCAACCTTATCAGTTCTCTGACACTTTTGAAGACGTGTACTAGGCTGGATCCATCCCGATACATATAATTTCATATGCGCGGCGGGTTGCGTTTTCCAGCGATAGTTAAACCGTGTTAGTTCGACTTTATTGATGTCAATATATCGTGTGTACGAGTAAAAAACATTTTTTTATTATTGTGATTTGTAGACTAGCGATTTTATTTTGAACTATTAGATTTTTTAACCGTATTTGTATTTTTTCAAGTTCGACCTCATTGTGGTATTGTCTTATATTGTAACGTGTATCTGAATTTTGTGGTTTTTGTAAGCACTTTTGTGATTTGATTTTACGGTTTTTGTGATTCGCTTTTGGGACTTTTCGCATTTGCTAATTTTATCCGTCTAAAATGGATGAGAAAGATGATACTTTTGTCGAGGAAAATTTTGAAGACCGTCTTTCCGAAGTACCAAGTGACGCTGAACAAGAAATCAGTGAAGTT
This sequence comes from Odontocerum albicorne, assembly GCA_949825065.1. Classification (NCBI taxonomy): domain Eukaryota; kingdom Metazoa; phylum Arthropoda; class Insecta; order Trichoptera; family Odontoceridae; genus Odontocerum; species Odontocerum albicorne. The sequence continues at coordinate 43,249,614 of OX463838.1, forward strand.
CGCGAAGATCAGAGTGATGCTGAAGAAAATGAAGAAGATGATGGACCAGTACTACGTACAAGTTCAAGACCACGCGTCATGCATTTATCATCTTCTGAAGAATCTTCGGAAGAAACCCCCGACATAACCTTGGATTGGTCTGAATTTGATCCACCTAGGAATCTGCCTGATTTCGAAGGTGTGCCGGGTTTAAAGGTTTTACCTCAAAACCAATCAAGTGTAGGGGATGTTACGTCGTTATTCGTAGGAGATGATTTGTTTGACACGATAGCCAAGGAAACAAATTTTTACCGGGAAAAAAATCATCACAACCATCCGAGGTCAGCTCACGCACGGAAATGGAAAGACGTAACTATCCAAGAATTGAAAAAATGGTTTGGCTTAGTTTTGATAATGGCGATAGTCCGGAAGAATACCATTGGCGATTATTGGTCTACGAATCCTCGAATAGAAACCCCATATTTTAGAAAGACAATGAGCCGCGATAGATTCAAACAAATTTTATGTTATCTCCACTTCTCCAATAACGACGAAATTCCGACCGCAAGTACAGACCGTCTTATAAAAATTCAATGGATAATCGACTATTTTACAAAGAAATTCCAGGAAGTTTATCAACCGAACCAAAATCTATCTCTAGACGAAGGAATGATTCCGTGGAGAGGCCGCCTAAAATGTCGAGTATATAATCCTATGAAAATAATAAAATATGGAATTTTAAATAGGATGATCTGCGAATCAAAAAGTGGATATATCTGTAATTTTAAACTATATTCAGGTATAAGTGCCGCGTTAGATACAACAATAACCAAATTATTGGGACCATACCTGAATAAATGGTATAATGTATACGCTGATAATTATTATAACAGCGTACGTTTAGCTAATTATCTAATGAACTTAAAAACCAGAATCTGCGGCACAATAAGAAAAAATCGTGGCATACCTTTAATACTCAAAAACATACGCCTAAAAGTCCAGGAAACCACATATAGACGAAAAGGGGATGTTCTCGTGCAAATGTGGAAGACAAACAAGAAGAGAGACGTACGGATGATTTCCACCATACATCAGGCGGAAATAGTGGATACTGGCAAAATTGACAGGAAAACAGGGTTGCCCATCAAAAAACCAAGATGCGTTATAGATTATAACAATTTTATGAATGGCGTTGCGTTGATCTCGCAGATCAATATTTATCATATAATCCTATTTATCGAAAAACTTTAAAGTGGACTACAAAAGCCTCTTTATACCTTATAAACTGTGGAATTTTCAATGCGTTCCAAATTTTTAAAAAACTTAACATAACAAATAACATTCACTTCCACGACTTTTTGCTACAAGTTGCAGAAACCTGGCTTAACCCTGAGAGATCGGCGCACTGCTATAGCAGTGGAAGAAATTTGTTCAACCCTTGTATTCTTAATTGAATATCATTCATTTAGAATACAAGGGGACATATTCTTAAATATATTTATGTTGTAAAAATATTTGTTTTTTGTTTTTTTGTTGTTTAAAATAAATGTTTATCACGAACGTCCGAATCTATATGAAGAACTAAAACAAAATAAGAATTTAAAACCATAATCCAAACGCCCATAAACATGTCAAATATATCAATAAGATATGAAACACACTTAGGTTATCTTATCTGCATCCATGAAATCTCAAACTGTATAGCCTTTTTTTGTGTTCACGTATATTATATTATATTATATTGGCTACTGTAGGCTAACAGCAGAAAACTTGTTTCAGAACTGGCGAACAAAAAGTTGCCATAGTTGAGATAGATTGAGATTCATTTTCTTAATCTAATTTCGTAGATGACTCGTATCATATATGACTTGCAGCCTAATCTCAGAGTGCACTATGTCACATCTGTTGAGATTTAGGTTGACCATTGATTGATATTTGTATTTTGGAAATGTTGAAAAATATATTCTACAAATACTTTATCGGAAAATTGAGAATGATTGTGGGTCACAAAGCTTGGTATATTTTGATATATTTATAACAAAAATATGGAACCGTTAATTCTTAAAACAGTTTAATCACATTATCTACACATATTTTTTCATTAAATGTTGATATAAACAATTTTTGTTTTATTGATACGCGCTCCACAGTTTGAGATTTACTTACGTACTTTAGTTTGAATTACTGGCGTACTCGAGATTTACTGACATACTTTACTGTGAATAATTGTTATTTTCATGCCCCGCTGTGAGTCACATATTTTAAAAAATCATAGCCGCCTTCAATGAGTTAATAAACCCATTTTTTTTAAATAATGAGTGTCATATTTAAATCTTTATTCGTTTTAAAAAATATACTGTTATTTCAATAATATTAAATAAGGCAAAGGTTGAATTGCTTAATGATAAATTATTTTAGTGATTAATCAGAGACTAACTACCTCTCAAATAATTTAACATTTTACGAATTAAGGAATTAAAAACTAAAATAGCTCTCCTGGATGTCTTCGGTTTTCAATAGTTCAAGGGGAAATTCACAAACCCAAGTTAAAACCCCACGGGAGTATGTACACGTTAAAAAAAGAAAAAATATATTTTACAAAAAATAGTGAAAAACTATTTAATTTTTTTTTATTTTGTAATAAAGTATAAAAGTGTTTTTCCTTCAGTATTATACAGTTTTTCAGTGTTTAAGCATATTATAACTTTTTGACCTCACAACATCCAAAACAATGGTAATGATTATAATCGAACAAAACGATTGAGATCAATATATAAGAAATAAGATAATATATCCAAAAGCAATGTATTTAAAAAGACACTCGGTTTTTAGGAATTGATTTTTTAATATAAAATTGAGTTCATAATAAACCGGAGTTTATTAAAATACAAACTATATGAATAAATCTCGGAACTTAACCCGAGCGAAATAAACAATTTTATTTAATATGAATGTGCTATGTAGCATATGTTCTAAATATTTTACTCGAAACATTCAACTCCCACTTATTTATTTTCAAATGAAAAAGTTACATTAATGAAACTCATTTTATGTAAACTTTCACGTCAAGAAATATAAAATATGTAACATTTATCTCACGTTTTAATTTAAGGAATGTTTAAAAATGTATCATCTTACAACACCTAACCGGTTTCAGATTATTTGTAAATCTTTCTAAGTAAAAGGATTGAAGTATGAGGAAAAACTTTCTAAGTAAAATGATAGAAACATGAGGAAAAACGCAGAATTTTCATAATTTTATTCTGTTTCATGGAAATGCACCTGTTTTATGAAAAGGTTATTATGTAAAACATACTGTAAACATACACATTTTTTAAATTAAGTATTAAATGGTTTTGTCTTTAATTCGAGGATTCTCATTATTTTTATCAGTTTTTGCTTTGTGCATTTACGCGAATTCAATGACGAGATCTCGTTTAACGTGGAATTCCATAAAGTGCAAACCACTTAAAGTTACGTAAAGCAATGTTATCGTCTGATTATATTTTTATCTATATTGTTAGTTTATTATTTTAAATATAAATAAATGATTTCCGTAAATTAATTGGCCCTCCTTTCGTTTAATTGGCTTGGGGGTATCCTACTCTAGAAATAAAAAAAATCATTTTTTTACATATTCTTAATGTTTAGACCTTTAAAAATATGCTATCAAGAGGAAATTTTAAAATTCTTAATATTAACGAAGTTATAGCTGTAAATGAGGCAGGAATTACGCCGCACGAGTTTTTCTCGAAACTACTTTTTTCGACCTGGTCGACATAAATTCTCATTTTCTATTTAACAGATTGCCTTTAAATTTGCTATAAAACGTCGATAAATATTTTTCTATCGTTCCTACCTTGAAAAACTCAAAAAAAAAAATTTATTTCAAAAAAAAATTTAATTGGAAAAGGGTAAAAAAATTTAATATTTTTTCAGACAGCCACCATTTTACGATTTTTTTTTTGGTACCAACCAACATATAACGACATTATTTATCAAGAAACTGTGTATGATTTTTGTTTAAGATTTACAAAAGGGTTCCAATCGTGTCGATCAGCTTACCCCCTTTTTTACCTTACGACAAAATACAACAGCTTTCATCTTGAATTTTCATTCTTTTTTCAAAAAAAAATTTGTAAATCCTCAAATCATGAATAAACAAACTTTAAAAAATGTATAGGAAAAAAATTTTGTTTTTTTTTATTGTGTCTAAAAAAACGCCTGAAATTCACGCCTCTAGAGTAGAATACCCTCTTAACTATATTTATTTCATGTCCTTACTTCTGTGATTGAAATTATTTAATACTCTCCAAATTAAATATTTGCTAGAAACCGAAAAATCCTATTTTTTTAATTATGTAATATATATGACGCACCATTTTCACGAAAGAGCAATCTTTATTAGAAACAGTTTTTTTTTATGATTCATTCATGACGGAATGATTTGAGATGCATCATTTTCATGAAACAGCAATATTCGTTAGAAAGTTTTCTAGAGTTAACTTTTTTACAAAGATTCGAAATGAGATGCACTATTTTCATGAAACAGCAATGTTTAACATACAAGAATCCGGAAATTCAATAAAACTTTTGAGGAAATCAAATAAGATGTTCGTTTTCGTTCATTTTAGACATATACCATACGTTGTTACAATTAAAATAACGAAGGCTGTTAAATTCGAAGTCATTAAAAAAATTATATTAAAAATTAAAAAAAAGTTTATTTATGCATGCCATCACGTGATTTCCCTGTTAGGTTAGGTAGAGAGTACAAAGTGCCAACATTTCCTATCATGACATATTTCCTTTGGGTCCTCGACATCCATACGTCTTCTTATACAGCGTCACATTTCTCTTACATTTAACTCTTGATATACTAGTATTTTTAACTTAAAAAATGTTAATAAGGAAGCCGATTATTTGGTCGGGTTTTGGAAAAAATAACAATAATTGATCGATTTTTAAACGAAATTGATTTGTAAAGACGATAAATCCTCTGCTCAGCATCAAACCCATGATTCTGTTTAATGTGTAAAACCTTTACGAGTTACAAAACGTTGACAAGTCCATAGCTTGATAAGTTGATTAGAAGATGCGTCTCTGCAGTCTGGGGATCGAGGGTTCAATTGACATAATTTGAATGCAAACTGTCGAGTACAAGTACGTACCAATACAAAAAGTCTTCCATTATGTGAATAAACTCGTAGAGAACCACCTCACTAGGCAAAACTTGTGACAAATTCGTATCATCGTTTAATAAAAAAAACCATATAATTGTCCTAAGTAAAATCGATACTCACATACTTACGATTTTTGTGGTTTTCTTACAAAAATGAGTTGAGTCCCTTTTACAGAATTTATCAGTTTTCAATGCAATTCTGCTTTATTTTGGAGTTGGCCATAAAATTTGTACAAATGATTTGAAGATATGGTATAGTTTTGTACATTTTTCTATATAAAAAAGCAAGGAAGAGGTAGATCAAGGCAAGAATGAAAGAAAATAGCAATTTAAACTAAAGGAATGATAAAAATGTGAGAAACAAAATAGCATGTACGCCGAGATTTGTGTTTGTGGACTACAGGGAAGCTGTGTTTATCTATTAAAATTTAATGAGACATCTGCTTACTTAAAAGAAGACATACACCCTTTATGAATTCTACGTGGAAATTTCTTTTTGCATAAAAAAACAAATATTTACACACACATATATACCATCATGCCATTTTCCTGTCGGAGTAAAGAGAGTACACACCACAGAGCCAGCACAGTCATATTCTTTTTCGAAGCTTTTTCAAACTAATGGCTCTGTTACTTCCATACTCCATTCTTGCACTTTTACCTTTATATAACGGAGCTATCACCACACTTTTCCAGTCTCTTGACGTGTAGTCAGATTCCCAACATGCGTTGAAACTGTCTCAACCACTACTAAATCTATTTATATAAGTATTCTTGAAATATTGTTTTTTTCCCCTGAATATAATAAAAATTGTTTTGGTTGTTTCAAATGGATTTGAAATCGTACTTCAAAACCATTAAACAAAATATGAATATTAATTTGAGGGATTTGATTTGAAAAGATAAATCTCTGTAAAAGATTTTCAGTTCCAGATAGCGAGATGATTTGTCGGTTTGTTGAATTAATATTTTACTAGAAAATTGTATTTTTTTTAATTTCATTTGGTACCCTTCAACGTATCCAAATTGATGATTCTGACATACTGAAGAGAGTGATCGGAAAGTAACATTGTCTTCGCTCCCTGTAATCCAACTCTCGATTTAAGGTCCACTGGAATTGACATGGAACTCAAGGTTCGTTATTGTTGGTAACATAACCGCAAGTGAAGAAATAACATTCGCACATGTAACATACTCGTCACTTACAGACATTGTTGGTAATATAACCGCAAGTGAAGAAATAACATTCGCACATGTAACATACTCGTCATCTACAGACATTGTTGAAGACACTGACGAACTCTTTTATCTAAATGACCCTTTTTTATCATCGATAATACAACCAAAAACCTTCGGCCATTGATTTACCAACTAGGCCACAGACGTCTTCATTGTTATTAATATTGTTTTAAATGATAACATAACTAACTATAATACATATGATTCGTATTCAGTAGTACAAACTCGAACAGGATTACTTATCTGTTTTTTAAAGAATAATTTAACACATTTGATATTATAGTCGTGAAGTTTATGCACTGGTCTAGTGTGCCTTCTTACTCGCCATTTCCTTAAAACAGGCTATTATAGTAACTCAAGGGTTAGCCTGTTTATATATATTTTTTTAGTAATATTTCAATTTTAAAATTTTCGGATACACATTAAAATAAAGTTGATGATTTATTTTTAGTGAATGATTTGTCTTATTTGTCAAATGGAACTTCTAGGTTCCAGACTTCAGTGTGAAATCGCTTAAAAAAAGTTTGTAATTTTGCATGTTTCAGAACATAAATAAACCGCTGTCAGCATATTTGATGAACCATTCTGTGTGTATTTGCACTGAGTGAAAAGACAGATGTTAGAGTTTTAGTCCAGCATAATCCAGATGAGTGGTGGCTTTTAATTTAAGATTACCTTGAAATCATTTTTACTCCTTAACAAATTACATTACATTCAATCAACATTAAAATTGGACATTCTTTTTTATAGTTTTCAAAAGAACAAAAAAGGATTTAGAACTTTCAATTCACTATTAATATTTCTGTAATATTAGTTCGATAAAAATTATAAGAATATTTTATTACATGCACTCGTACGTGTACGTTATGTGTGCCTTGATGAATCGAATGAACGTGACGTTATAGAAAAAATAATCCTTTTCATGGGATTCAGAATTTACACATTTTAAATAAAATAAATGAAACACTTCTTTTTTTTTGCATTCGCCTTTTTTAAAATTCAAGACATTTATAACTTATACTCATGCTAGATGCTGAAATTAATTTTAATATTGGTAGAGTTCTTCTTCATCTTATTTTAGGCCTGTTGGCCTGTTATGGTCCTGCATCATTGTTTGCCTCTTGCGACGTCGACTGCCATCTGTCTTTCCATCTTTTGGGAGGTCGTCCTGGAGGTCTGCATGCTTGGGGGATACTGTCCCTGGCCATTCTTACGGCTCTTGGTTCCGCCATTCTGGATACGTGTTCGTTGCAGAACCTTCTTCTCTGTTGTCCCCATCTGACAATATCTTCAACTTCGCACGTCCTTCGGATTTCTGTGTTACGTACTCTATCACGAAGGGTTTTGCCAGCGATACTCCTGAGTACCTTCATTTCGCTGGTTCGAAGGAGATTTTTGGTTCTGACAGTGTCGGCTCTGGACTCTATGCTTCGCATTGGTAAAGTTGTGTTATTATATTGTAATAAACTTTCTTTATGAAAAAAAAATGTTTATTGTGATAGTTCGATTAATTTTCAAGATCTAATTTTAAATTTCATTTTAATTTATAATTATAACTAGGTACTTAAATCTACCAATTTGCTATATTTGAAATTCAATATCTCACGATATTAATCCAATTGAAGTAAAATTCTGTTGAAATATATAATAGAGCTGGAACTTAATTTGACAGACACTTCAACATTTTGAAAGCAAACGATATTTATTTTCATTTAAAAAAATAAACGAATATTCGCATCATAAATATATTTAACAATTTCTGTGAAACATTTATTTTGGGTATATTTATATTTTATAAAGATTTTTTTCAACTCCAATGTTGATATTGCTATTGAATTGGGATATTCATTCTTATAATACGAAATATTCAATGATCTGTGGTCATAAATAATGTTCTTAAATAAGCTTTGTAATTATTGTATATAAGAATAAAAAACAGTAGATTTTTTTATGACAATGATTAACTAAAAATCAAGTTGATATATAAACTTTTAAGACGACAAAAATATGCTTATAGATATTCAAATTTGATTTTTCAGACTTAATGTAAAAAACAAATAATCAAATAATAAAATAATTGAATTAGTAAAACGGTTCCATACTATATGCACATCCATACAGTATGAAAAAATTGAATTATCGAGTGTGTTACAAAATTATGTGCATTAGAATGTTATGGATAATTTAATTCTCAAGTGTGTTACAAACATATGTACAATATGTGTATCAGAATATCATAGAAAATCGTATTTTCGAGTAATGTAACAAAAATATGTGCAATATACGAGTATGCACCACAATGTTATGGCATATTGAATTCCAGGTGTGTTACTACAACATGTACAATGTGTGCATCAGAATATTGTGAAAAATTTAATTCCCGAGTGAGTTACCACAATATGTACAATGTGTGCATCAAAATATTATGGAAAATTAAATTCTCAAGTGTGTTACAAAAATATGTAAAACAATGTTATGGGAAATTGTATTCTTCAGTAATATAACAAAAATATTTCCTCGATACCTTTTCCATCCTATTGATCATATTCAGAAATTCTTCACATTTCACATAGTATTCAACCTTTCGATGACGTATAACGATACAATAAACGAGCATATTTTCTGATACATGTGACCTTCCTTCAATTCCACAAATTGTTGTATATGTTAGATGTGCTATGACAATAAATAAAGTATTCACGATTTTGGGGAAGTATATTTTATTTTTCCTATTCTGATTCAAGTTTAGGTCTGTCTTAGTCCACAAAATAAAAAAAAAGATACTCAGTAGTTTTAACTTATTTTAATCATTGATTTTGAGTAGTTTTAACTTTTTTTTTCAACATCGATGTTTGAGTACATTCAGGTTCCCTCCAATTTCCGCCACTAAAAATGTTTTAGCAGAATTCCGGTAGCACGTCGCTTGAATTATTAGATTGAAAATCGATTTGAACATTTTAAAGCAATCCAACCGAGTCAATCAGAAATCTTCATCGATTGAAATTTTATTGCATGTCGATAAACATAAAAAATACTGTTATATATTTTCATCGTATATAGTATACCAAGTCGGCTTAATGCCATGTCGCAATTTATCTCAATCAAGAACTATACTTGCAATTTATCTCAATCAAGTCTTACCACCTAGACCACGGAAGTCGTAAGTATATGATATTGTTGCCAACAATAGGAGGAAACCCGTTTTTCAAAATTCATTAGGAAGGTATTATTATTATCATCAATTTTGAAGGTAATATCTGTCCTTTTATTTTAACTAAACATATTCTAGTCATTTATGAAAAGAATGCGTGTATGATTCATGCTGAAACTAAACATATTCTAGTCCTTTATGAAAAGAATGCGTGTATGATTCATGCTGAAACTAAACAGATTCTAGTCCTTTATGAAAATAATGCGTGTATGATTCATGCTGAAAATATAAAGCGGACAACCTGACCGTTTGGAGTGGTTGGGTTTATATCATTGAATAGATTCCTTCTGAAGGAAAAAGAAATCTACTAACATATTGTACAATACTTAAAAAAGGTTCATTAAGTTAACACGGATTTTAGTTGAATATCACTGGAAAAAAGTTAATGTTATTGTGGTCAATTGACGAGTGCGTTCTTATAAATTTTCGATCCAAGCTGACTTTGAAGCACAAAATTGTCAAGAAAGAAATTCAATTTTTTGGTACTTTTTAACAAAGAAATCATTAACAATTCAAAAATATTGACTTAGTAAATAGTCTCTTAAACTTATTGATTCTAATTTTTGTCTATTACTCTGAATAAATGTTTTAATTAAAGAATCATTTTTTTCTGTCTTATTTATTAGTACAAAAACTCTTTTAAATAAATATGACACAGCAATGCGTGATGAATTCAGTACTTAACACTTATTGATTAAATATATCCATGAAATTTGATTCAATAAAACAATACGGCAATATTTAAAATATTACAATCACTCTTATTTTTTGTGGTGATTAATAATTAGTAAATTATCTTATATATAAAAAAACCGAAGGAACAGTAAGCGATCCGTCACAATTTTGGTTTTACATAATATTCATAAAAAATAACTCTTATAAGATATTTCTAAAAATAAAGTTTCTCTGTCTTACACAACAATCATTAAAAATGTAACTAAAATCAAATCGATACAAGTATTACGTAAATTATTTTCGGATTTCACTTCAAAATGGGCATACAAAATCTGATTGTGAACATGAACGAGGAGGTGAAGTTAATTCCATGTATCTTTTCCTATTACGCGGTTCGCAAAAAACATCCCGATTACACGAGTATGTTTAATGGTGAAAAAGCTAAAAAATGACAATTTCATAAAAATTTGTTTTCACATAAGCTTTTTCATAAAAATAATCTGTTTGGTAGAAAATTATTGTAAATATACATATAATAACCATGGTATGTAACACAGACCTGCGACAAAAATATTTTCCTCGCCGCTTTATATATTTATAGACTACATTTAAAAAAATTGAATCATATAAGAATATTTCATAATTGAGATATCGTCGTCGTTGCTGAGCCTCGTAGTCTAGGATGCCCACGTCATTTCAACGTCAATTCAGTTTGGAAACGAAGCCGCGCCTTGAAGTTTTTTTCTTTTTTTTCAGTGAGCGATCCGTTGCACACCAGCAAACTCACCGGCCACACCACTGTACAGGATCCGATGGCACACCGAATCGATCGGAGCACATCGGCATTCTTCCCGCCAAGTATTCGGAGGTAAAAGGATATCTATGGCTACGGTCATAATATTTCTTTAAAAAAAAATTGGCAGGAGCATTTGTATGGAGGTATTCTTCAAAGCAATTAAATATTTCCATATATTAACGTATTTTTTATGTCAAAAAATCATTGATAAAGTTATAACTAAATACGTTAACAAAAAGTGTAACCTTAATATGGAACTTTAAAATTTCCAAAACATGTCCCATACATAGCAAATTAAATTAAATTAAACATATTTTTATTGAGAAGAAATGCGCATTTTGAATATTTTCTCTTTATTTTTGACTTCTGCTAAAAACGGAAGTTTACATAAATATTGAAAACACGAACCATCTTTTAACAGTGCTTTCACAAATTGTTTCGTGATTCCTTATTTGATGTGACTTGGTGTTAATAATATATTTTTTGGTTCAACTAAATAACTGTACTTTTTGACGTGAACTATATTTTTTCAGCGGGGCAAATGAACAGACCTACAATGTTCAGCATGACCTTGACTATCGCATTCACAAAAGAAACAAGGTAATTGTATGATATGTAGCTGACTAAAATATAAGTAAAACACCGATTACTTTAAGATCACCATAGAATATCCACTTGCAATTCCTCTGTTTCAGCTGTAAATAAATCCATTTAGGTCAACAGTTAGGAGACCGTTCCGTAGTTCAAGCCAGCTCTCATCACACTAAGTATTGGCTTTATCAAATGTCAAAGGCATACATGCATAAAAGGTATTTATACCAAATAAATAAATATGTATAAAAGGTATTTATACGAAATATAAAATTACCTCAATGGTTCTAATATAGCCTTGTGCCGGTCTACTGCAATAGCGGTGAGAGTGAAGATGCTGACTGTGACGCTGAGCACCTGGATGAAGGGGCAGAAGGCGCACATAAAGGCCGGCAGGCTCCACCGCTGCAGTAGCGCCGCCTGGAACTAAACAGAGGACGTGTCATTCTTTATTCTATTTATTAGACCTCTTAGCGGGCGAATGTTGTAAGTGAAATGTGCACTGAGGGTTGTTTAAAAAGTTTAAAATTGTTTAAAAAGCTCAACACAAATGTGTTGAGCTTTTTAAACCATTTTAAAACAGTATGAAATTCTTTTTTTCCCAAATATGTTTTCTACGAGTTTTCTTATATAATATGTTTTCTACGAGTTTTGTTTTCCCAAATATTTTATTAAAAAATACTTATCGCAAATAACGAACGTGTTCGCGGGTGCCATACACAAGATTATTAAATACATGAACTAACTTGAGTAAGGTGCTGGAAACCATTGGTGCTAGTAAATTGTAATTAATTTAGCAATAAATAAAATTAAATGGGCTCATGCTCATGAATTTATCACAAAATATTATTATTTTACGAAAATAAATTATGATTACACACAATGTCTGTAAAATATTACAAAATAATAAGTGGATACTTTTTATTCAAGATATTTTTTTTTGTAAGCAAGGACCCACGTTACAAAAGGTTCACATTACATTTATTTAGTGTCCCTTCTTTGTTTCGGCTGAGTTGCTGTACGAGTATAAGACCTATTGTGTACGATCGAGGACGTAACATACTATGTGCAGCCATTCTCTCTTAAGGAAAACTTTGCTCACCGTACATTATACTATACGGCCTTCTTTTAGAGATTAAGATTGATTTTTTATGCACTTATGATACATAGCTGATTTTGAGAAAAATATTGTGCTTTACAGTTTCATTTTGTTATTATTTGTATTGAAAAATAAACAAAATAATATTATAACGAAGATCTAAAAGGTTCTTCTTAATCCACCTCTAAAGATTGAAAATACTTCATTCTTAATAAAACCATTACTTTAACTCAACTTCCTTCAGACTATCATGAACAGGTAATTTTGAGAAACTAACACATATTTTGAGAATCACTTAATTAATTTACGGTGGACAGTTCGTCTTATATCCGAGTTTTTAGGTTCTAACCGTAATGAAAACCAACTGAAAATAAATCGTCTCTTTTTCTTACACTTAAGCCTCTAACATTATAGTGAATCACCAATACTTTGCACATTCATTCAAAAAGCTATAAAAGCTAAAAAATATTATTAAAAGTTTCACGTGGTTCATGCAACTAACTTTTGACAAATGTCAAATTTGATTTTAACAAACTGCCACATCAGGGGAGCACAAACATGACTGAAGATGCTGAAGATGAGGTGAAAGCCTTGAAACCGGTAGGGTTATACCTTTACAAAAAGTGGAATAAACAGTGTTTGATAAAATAAATTACAATGTCTTTAAACCCCCACAACGGTAATGCATTAACTATAAACAATATAATGAATGCTTTGAAATTAAAATATATTTTACTCTGTTGTTTATAGTTAAGGCATTATATTGTGGAGGTTTAAAGACATTGTAATTTATTTTTATCAAACACTGTTTATTCCACTTTTTTATGACGGTATAACCCTACCGGTTTCAAGGCTTTCACCTCATCTTCAGGGGAGCGCAAACAATGTTTGCTTTACATAGTCAATTTATAGTCATGGGGCATTCCCTTTCTATCAACGAGATTTTTTTTAATGAGATACAGACTAAAATAAATCGAGTCTCGCGGGAGTTGAACCCACAACTCCCCAGATTAGAAGATTTACCAAAAAGGTTTTCCGTAAGTGATAGAATGTACATAGTGGTAGTTATATAAGATCATTTTAAACTTTTATTTCAGTTTGCCTTTTTACTAAATAGTTCTAAATATTTTTGATTACGAAAAATCTCATTTTTGCGTCTTAAATAAGTATGCCGCTCTGTGAAAGTCGGAAGAAGTTAATGGAGCAGATGAAGAGAGGGTGAGACAAGCCTGAGTGAAATGGGAGAAGCTGGCTAGAGATCGTTATAAATGGAAATCTGCGTGGGAAAACTACAATTCTGACTGGGAAAGAGAGAACATTAAGTGAAATAAATAAATAAAAATATTATTTACTTGACACCTACTCGCAAAAATCTGAAATAACACATCTCTCAAAATATATTCTCTAGAATTTTAAATTAATTTTCCGTAAAACCTGGAACATTATCTTTTATCTTTCCAACTTACAAATCTATATAAATAAAAATGTAAATGTTCGTATATTAAAAATCTCTAATCTCCGAAAGTTCTTCACCGATTGCTTTGAAATTTTTAACAAAAGGTTGCATTCGTATACGAGCATGTTTATATATTATTTTTAATATACGGTTGTATATAAAACAGATGAAATAACGGAAGCGCCCCCTGCAGCGACACACGCAAACTAAATAATTATCATTGACAGTTATGTCACATTGCATTTTCGACGTTTCGAAATTAATATTAAGTAATTAAATATTAAATAATAAATATTATATATCTACGAGTATATAAATAAAAATGTAAATGTTCGTTAATTAAAAAGTTCTTCACGGATTGCTTTGAAATTTTGACAGTTTCATTTTGATTTTGAATATTAAATATAAAAAGTTAAATATTAAATAATTAAATATTAAATGTTGAATAATAAATATTAAATTTTCAAATACGTTTCTTGAAAAATAGCGCCATCTGCTTGAACGTAAAAGTATACTAAATTTTTATTCGCCATTTTGTACTGTGGCGTCGTAGTAGCTGTGCTATTTCAATTTGGTATTTTTAAACTGTTTTTTATTTTTTTTCAGTACAATTAGTGGGGAACTTGAACTATATCGATTGATTTTCATTTGAATTCAAGGTATGTATCTGTGCATGTTTTATACATTTGAATTATTAAAAATTTCACGTGTTTCATGCAACTAACTTTTGACAAATGTCAAATTTGATTTTAAGAAACTGCCACATTTCTGCTAATTTGTAACAAGATGTATTAATTTGTCATTATTGTTAGTTTTTTGTAATGTATTTACCAAAATAACTTGCTATTTATTAGAATCGAGCCTTATATTAAAATAGATAAAATAATTAAAATTACTGAACGTCGTTACAAGGTTGTATTGGGGCAAATTTATCAACTGTCATAGGACTCATCCTATAGTTTCCGAAATATAATAACATTATTCAGAAATATCAAACCAAATATATGATTAATTTGATCCCTTTCTTCCAGAGACGCCAAGAAATGTACTGAGGGAATCCACCAAGCCAAAGAGAAAAACAACTTTGAAGGGAAATATTTCGTTAATATTTTTTTTTTGTTTTTTAGTTCGTGTATTTTATTTTTTTAATGTTTCGCAATTTTTAAATGTTTTTGTTATAACTTTCTTTCTTCTTTTTCAGTGCAATCGATCTGCTTTAGTTCATCAAAATGTCGAGGAAGCAGCAGAGCGACGTGTAGCCAGACTTGAGGATGCACGATTGCGAGCACGGCGATCGCGTTTTGCAGATTCAGAATTGCTTTGTTCTCAACAGAATGAAGGCGACAGGCTGATAGTGGCTGAAAAAGGTCAGTAGGAATATCAAAAGAATCTTTTTTATATAAAATTTAATTTTATCTCTATGTTTATATTTCAAAATCTATCACATCGTATTTGGAAATGGAGATTTTTAAAAATTAGTTTGATATTCATCCATTTGAATCAAACCAAGCTTCGCTCTGAAGAATACGTTCATTTGCGAGATGCAGTTGTAAATGACGGTAATCTGTCAAACAGTACCCAGAGAATGTTCTTTAAATTGGAAAACAATTTGGCTGAGAGGCATTTATGATAAGAACGTTATTTCATTGAGGTTGAGAAAATACATGTTTATAAAATTTCGTTTTTATAGCCCAATGATTCATTTTAATGCAATCGTGCCCATTTCCAATTTTTGTAGTTTGCAAAATCAGATCTTCAATGAATAGACTTCATCAAATTATAAATTGTTGGGTACACAGATATACAACCTAACTTGGAAATCCATTATGGAACAATCTCTAAATTAAGAAAAGTTTAGATATACCAGAGATAAAAAAATATCAGTTATACTTAACAGGACACGAACTTAGGACATTTCCTTTCTCTCACACTTGCATAAATAAGGCAGAGCAATGGCTGTGTCTTTCTTTTTTAATGAAAGTTCTATGTAAACTTCTTTATTCAAACAATTTCAAAGCAATTTAATACATATATCACTCAACCCTTCGTCTCGTCGCTGTTTATATAGTTTTATAGATAAACATATTTTGAGATTGTGAGGAATACTATACTATCTCTATCCGTGGTATCTGGACCATCTATTGGTGCTACAACTATAGATATCCTACGCCAGAGTGGTGTCAGCTGAGAAGTGGGATCTCAACGGGAACAGCTCTTCTATCAAAGTATTACTAAATTTGATAATCTTACGAGTATACTACCGCGCTGTAAGGAAACCTAATTCATTTCTTAAGACTGTATTGGGGATGGATGGACAACTGCAAGGTTTTGTTTAAAAAAGGTTACTCTGTGGTTACTGTACGGACCAGAAATCAAATATACTTATCTGTATCTCCAGATTCCAGGTAATGTGGTTGGGATATAAGAAATTGAAAACCATTTATTTTCTAATTATAGATATTTTTTTAAAGAGGCTTTCGACAGAGGCCTTGGTTCTTTTATATGTAAAAACAGGATACTGATTCTTCATATTTTTATACCCATGATAAAGGCCACTTTATAAATAAAATGTATCAAGATATATCGAGAAAAAATATTTTTTGTCAATCATCGGATTATTTTTACTTGAACTACTGAGATAATACTATATTCCTTTTCACATTCAAGTTATATAAAGTACAATGTGACAAGGCCATAGGGCTAAACAATTGTCAATGAGTAAATAAATAAAGGATATATGGTAGGTTTCTCCAAGCAAGAATTTTCCAAATATGTATTAAAAATTGGTTACACTTTTAAACATAAAACGATTTGTATCTAGTTTATATTTATTGAAGACCTCCGTTGCTATATTGATAATACACCGACCGACTTTCCAACCCGTGGGTGCGAGTTCGATTACTATTGGAACGCAGATTTTTTTAAATTGGTCTCCAGTTTTGTTTTCACTTAGGGCCTTTGGTGGGTTGGAAGATATTGACAAATACCAATAAGCTTACCATGTTGTGCTGCATAGAAGTGTACTGCAATATAATATTGATTTATCATAACTTGTTTAATAAACACTATAAAAAATATTTAAGCTTTCTTAGACCAGGATTAATTAAAAATTATAAACTTTTTAAAACTCCGATAGAAAGTTAAATTCCTAGTAATTATTAAAGCTTTGTTAAAAATACCTTGTCAAATAAATAAACTTTCTTGGGATTTACAATACTTTGTGGTAAACAATAATGGCGTTTATTTATTTATCTTTCATCAACATTGATAAAATAAATACAAAATATTATTTTGAAAATACAACTAGTCCGACGAAATAAGACTGAATTCTCAATGAAAATCATACCCGGAAGCAATTTATTTTAAAAATAAATCAATATTATGAACTTCATATTTTCATTCAGATTTTTGTGGGTTTGTGAAAAGATTCCAAAAGGTGCGAAAATTGTTATTATTTTTTTAATCATTCTAAAATAATGACATTTTTTTATAACTATCATATTTCAATTCCCTTCAGTAAGCATTGTTGGTTTATCTGGAAACTGTAACTGATCACCTGCGACATGATAACACAATATTTTAATGTCAGTGCGTGAAACCAATTACATCCAAGAAAAATAGGTATACGAGTATATTAAGGCAGTTTGAGATTTCTCGATGGCCCCTTAGAAAAAAATCGTATTTAAATAAAATTATGACTGGTCAATGTACTCAACTTAATGTTTTTTTTTTTGGCTATCATATTGCCTTTTATATCTGGGAAATATTGAGGTTTTAATCAAATGTAAAAAAATCATCAAGACTACAAAAAATACTTTGAATAAAACGCTTCATTTGATACCAAGTGCTACCATAGAATTAGAATATATGAGCTACAAAACTTGAAAGTTTTTTTTTCATTCATATTCCCTTCGACGTATCCGGGCTGGTGATACGGAAATATTAAAGAGCGTAACTGGGAAACGACATTGTTTGCGGTCATATTAATCGTGTATAGAACCACTGCAATAGGCATAAAATTCGTGATTTTCTATCGCGCATGTTGGCAATACTCTCGTAAAGATGCAACAACATCCTCACACGTCTACCGCTGGGAATATTGTTATTAGTCTCATTTCACCAGGCGGGGATCCAATTATTTTTTCCTTCTTCGTTATCAACGGCAATCGAATTCAAGCCCCCGGGTAGTTGTCGAGCATCTCTCCAGCTAACTAGGCAAAATAAGGTGGTTAATGACTTGCGTCCGTATGTGACATTAGGTGTTGTATAATTACGGTTTAATAGTTATTATTAAATAAATGGCATTGTAAGAACATTTTTATTTATTAAATATTATTTTACATTGTCACTTCCTCATATGATTATAAGACATAAAATAACAATGCCAAATAATGCATGTATAAGGAAGAGATGGCTTTACTGTTGAACAAAAAAATGTAAGTCTTAAAACGAGAAAACAGTTTATAATATAAGAGTAAAATGCTTGATATACGAGTACATAATAAAATATATGGGTGAGAATACTGTATACATCTAACATAATATAAGAATGAGAATGCTTGATACATCTTACATAATATAAGAGTGAGAATGCTTGATACATCTAACATAATATAAGAGTGAGATTTCTTGATACATGTTACATAATATAAGAGTGAGAATGTTTGATACATTTAACATTATGTAAGAGTGAGAATGCTTGATACACCTAACAAAATATAGGAGGGAAAATGCTTGATACATCTAACATAATATAAGAGTGAGAATGCTTGATACATCCAACATAATATAAGAATGAGATTGCTTGATACATTTTACATAATATACGAGTGAGAATGCTTGATACATCTAACATAATATAAGAGTGAGATTGCTTGATACGTTTAACATAATATAAGAGTGAGAATGCTTGATACATCTAACATAATATAAGGATGTTTGATACATCTAACAACGTATAAGAGTGAGAATGTTTGATACATCCAACGTAATATAAGAGTGAGAATGCTTGACACATCTTACATAATATAAGAGTGAGAATGCTTGATACATCTAACATAATAAAAGAGTGAGAATGCTTAATACATCTTACAACTTTTAAGAGAGAGAATGCTTGAAACATCTAACATAATATACCATAAGAGTGAGAATGTTTGATACATCTAACATTTAAAATGTTAACAATCAATTATTAGATTCCCACTTCATACTATTGGTATGTCAATAAATTAATTTGATGGTTTTTAGTTTAAATTAAGTTTTCCATTAGAAATGTATGCCTCTGTTCTGAGTTAGGTTTCATTAAATTTTACCTTATTCAACATTTTTCAAGTTTCACCCTTCAAAAAAATGAAACTTGAAAAGTCTTGAATGGTGAATTGAATGGTGAATTGAAGCAAATGAATCTTGAATGGTGATTTGAAGAAAATCCAGAGCAGAACCTGGAGTGCGGGTTTGTTAGGCGCGAATGCTAATAATCCTCGAACACGGGCACTCACTAATTAAACTTTACACTTAATGCGGCCTTTAAAACACCGAAAAATGTACTTTCAAACGTTTTTAATGACATGCGTGGGTTTAAATGTAATAAATTAGTAAATTAAATATTCCAAACGGGATTAGGATTTTTTCTATATGCATATTAAATAAACTAAAGTAAATTAGTACATCGACATCAAAACAAAAAAAGAGATGTTGATACGCATAGTAGAAATATAAGAAAACAGATGTTGATACGTGTAGTGGAAATAGAAGAAAAAGTAGAAGAATTAAAAAGTTACTGTCACTGTCATACACGCACCTCATATCTTTAATATTAAGAGGTAGACCATTACACGGCACAGGAGTAGCAACAACAAAGGCTCTTTTATAATATCCCATTCTATTAAATTGATTTGGAATAACCAATTAATTGGATGAAAAATACATCAACAACGGAAATGTTCTTTACACGATAAAACCACTCAAAAAAATCCGTTCATTTTGGATTTAATTAAAATGTATTTTTAGACATCCAATTCGAGACTGAGAATGCAATTAGAGTATCCTGTTTCAGAATATTTTTTCACTTGGATCATAGAATCTAAATAATAAAGTATTTTCCATATAAACTTCAATGTAAATAAGATCACTGACATAATTTATATAAATAACAAAAAGCAGCACGAGACGAAGTCATGGTAAAAAACAAACGAGAAAATTATGGTAAGATAAAAATAATAAACTGAGTGAGGAAATCCCCTGATGTAGAGAATGTGACGGAAGTATATCGTGATTGAAAAAAATGCGCTTTTTCCTCTCTCGCTACCACAACAACCATGGCATTACGGGGAAAAGGGCAATTGGCAGTACTGATCACATGTACGAGAACGAGGATAAAAGAGATTGGGAAATCAGATGATTCTCAAAAAGGTGGCTGACTAGAGAAGTACACGGAGAGGTTGTGTTCCCTTGTTATTCTCCATTCTCTTCTAAATGTTTGGGTATATTTTATTTCCGGTAACTTATCAAGTTCTCATAAAATAAGTTTGCAACAAAAAATATTAAATGTGTGTCAAAATAGTGAAAAAAATGACGAAACCTATAGGAAATATTTCTTTTTATTATTATTCGTTTACAGAATAAGTTTCAAGTAATATTATCACTAAAACATTCATGCATTTTTTACTTTGAATTACTGTCTCGAATATCAAACTCACGATTTTTATATTGTAGCTCTACTCTTAAATAAGCATGAAACGGCGTTAATTCATTTTAAGCAGTGCTCGTCAAAACATAGTAGAAACTATTTTATTTAATGGACTTAAATAAAAATTAAACACTGTATATTCCACTTTAGATAACGGTATAACCCAACCAGTTTCAAAGTTTTCACCACATAAAAAGGGGAGCACAAACAAGACTGAAAAAATTGCTACAAATAATAAATACTCCGCAAGTCTCATTGATTTACTTTTAACAACAGAACCATAAAGAAACTCATCAAAAATCATATATTTAAGCATATCTTTAAATAGAATAAAGTTATATTTATAAAAAACATAACCTTCGACATAAAAAAATTCAAGTCACATAAAGCTAGCTTCACTAATTTCAATATTTGGAAACTCCTATTTAACGGGAAAGGCAAAAATGGAATACTTTGCGACAGTGATGCTTATAGACTTTTACCATATGTGCTGACTGCGATAACTTATATATATAAAAGACAGGAAGATCTTTTAAAAAGAGACTTCGTGAACACAAATCCGCCTTAACAAATCGTCTAATTTATTCTAAAATGGGTTATCATTGTCAACGAGAAAATAATACATTTTCGTAGTAACGGAAATAAATTGGACAGATTAGAGGCCCTAGAAATATCAAAGTCAGTGCATTGGGATGAAGATCTGGCAAATACACACATTCCCAAGATATCGTCACTGCTTGCTGAAGTTGTCTCCTGCCTCCCTCTACCCACAATCCCCAACCCGATTTTTTACCGTTAGAAGAATGTATGGCGATAACACCTGGTCACTGGTCGATACTATTTTTTAAACCTCCAGTGTTAACGTCTTAACTACAAATAATATATCAAAATTTAACGATAGAAAATATCGACTTCTACATGCTAACTCGTATTTCATAAATACACGACATCTAACCTGCTGTGTTTTTTTTATGATTGATAAATAATACGTTAAATATTTATTATGATTGATAAATAATACGTTAAATATTTATTTCTGATAATAAACTATAACTTGAAGACGCAAATTTATATAATTAGAAATGGGTCAAATGCAAACATTGAAAACGTTTGGTTGGATAAATATATGTCAAATTCCTAATTTGCTTGTCTAAATAATAAAAGCGGGTCGTACTATTTGTAAAGTGTTTTGGAGATGATATTATTCAAATAGTCGATTTTAGATAAGTTCAAATGTGGTTTAAACAGAGCTACACCTAAGGTGGACTATTTCATTATAAATAGATTACGTAACAGGAAGATCAATTAAAAACTCATGTTCATGAAATTTTATCGGTTAGCTTATATGTATGATTAAGGTAAGGACGAAAATGTGAGATACCATTGGAAGACGTAGTTCAGTTTATCGGTTAGCTTATATGTATGATTAAGGTAAGGACGAAAATGTGAGATACCATTGGAAGACGTAGTTCAGTTTATCGGTTAGCTTATATGTATGATTAAGGTAAGGACGAAAATGTGAGATACCATTGGAAGACGTAGTTCAGTTTATCGGTTAGCTTATATGTATGATTAAGGTAAGGACGAAAATGTGAGATACCATTGGAAGACGTAGTTCAGTTTATCGGTTAGCTTATATGTATGATTAAGGTAAGGACGAAAATGTGAGATACCATTAGAAGACGTAGTTCAGTTTAAGTTTTTAAAATAATTTGCTTAAAATTGGGGATAAAAAATCTGATGAAAAACATAAAAGTTTAAGATCTTGCAAACCTCTATTATCTTCACGCGTCTCATATATATTAGTTACTTCTCACTATTACCTTCACGCGTCTCATATACGAGTATATTAGTTACTTCTCACTATTAAGTTCGCTTTTTCTGGTTCTTTTACTTTTCACTAAATTTTGACCACTAATATCACATTTTTCATATCGCACACACACATACACTCGCGGTAACTTTTTTTTAGAGATAAAAGATATCATGAAAACAATTTTACTTAAAAATACGCATGTAATACAATATCAAAAAGCTGAACTTTCACGTTTGTTATAATATAATTTCAAGAAATAAAAAGGGGATAATTTTAAAATTAACTTCATTCTATGGACCTGATCACATTTATAATCCTTAATAATTTCTTTTTCTTTCCTTATATCAAAGTTATCTGGTTTTAAAACAAGATAATGTTATATAGTAGTTGTAAATTGATTTTAAGCTTACCATGCCCTAGAGGTAATATGCTTATTTGGCTCCCATGATATGCACAAAGGCAAAAGGATGCAAAATATTCAGGCAGTGAATCGGAGCGTGTGTGTTATTATGACGAGTTCGAGTGCTTGGGCATGCAGGATAGATGACTTGTAGCAAAGGTTTGTGTGAACTCTTTAATGTGGTTTGCTTTCAATGGTGGTGTGTGGGACATTGTGGGATGAACTTTTTTACTCACGTGATACAAACATATAATTGAGTCTCACTGTTTATCAAATTGATGACAGTTTGCGATGAGGTATTGTATTATCAACAATCGGAAAAACGTTAACTTATTTTTTCAAGTTATATGTACTCAGATGCAGAGAAAAGTCTAGTTTCCTGGGGATACGACAAATGAAAGGCAACAAACCCAGATCCATTTAAATTATGTATGCACTTTAAATTATCTGATGTCTTTTTTTATAGATTGTGCTTTTATAAAATTTCTTGTCATGTATAAATAAATTTAAAAAAAGGAATATATAAATACTCTTTAAAACAAGCAATTCCACCTAGAAAATGCTTAACGTATAATAACATTGTTGTTTTTTTTTTGCTGAAACATGCTTAAAGCGAAACCGTTTTTGTCTTAAAAACTGTCATAAACTGAAAAGGAATAAAACTTTTTCTCAAATCTTCAAATTTTATGAGCAGTCAACCTCAATTTCTGAAAGGTATTTTTTTTAATCGCTGCTATAACAAAATAATTTCCCCGTGGAGTCGCAGAGTCATGGGGGAATTATTTTGTTATAACAGTCCTTTTATTCCCAGGTATCCTTTTCTGTGGTATGTGACAGACTCAAAGATAATCCATATTTAGGTTATTTCTCCAGCACCCTTAAAATGAACGATTTAAATAGCCATGTAGTTTAGTATTGTAGTAAGTTTGGGCACTGTTTCAAAGGAAGTGAAGTGCCAGATTGTGGACGAATCTGCATGTAGGTGTTTTATAACATATTTGTGTTCCCTATGGAACGTATATGGCAATAATAATAAAATAAAATAAATTATTTTTAATAAAATTTGAATTTAAAAATCAGTTAATTAAAAAGCATTTAGTTGTATGAAAGTTTATTCCACAAAGTTTTTAACATATTTTGTTGAAAAACAGATCTTATTTTAAATAACTTATATTGATTGATACATCGAAAGTAATATCGGAAGTATTATTATATATCAACGCCAATAAAGCGCTTCACTCACAAAATATACGCTCTTCACAAAAAAGAACACACTTGTTACAAAAATAAAATATTCAATATAAAATATCTTCAGAAATCAATCAAAAAGGAATCCTTCTCAACCTTGACAGTAAAAAAATATAAATGATAATAAACATAAGCAGTACATTCACGTGTCACGTACACAAATTTTCCATATTCTAGTTGTTTGAGAATTGAAAATATTTTTCAAAGCTTCTTCTAGTAAATGCTTTTCTGATCTCAATATAAAATATGAATTCGATAAACGTCCATCAAATTTCAAGAATTTCAGATATTACGAAATATTCACCACAATTAACCCTTTTTGGCATAAAAGTAAGTAATTTTACACTGTAATTTGTTTGGTAAAACACCGTTTATTCCACTTTACATAACGGTACAAACAGGTATTGTTTGTGTTTCCCTGATGATGAAGCGAAAACCTTGAAACAGGTAGGTTTATCCCATTGTATAAAGTGAAATAAACAGTGTTTTACTAAACAAATTATAATGTCATTAAAACTTCACAATTTTAACGCTTTAGCTATAAATAATAAATTATTTGAGTAAAATTCAAAATGATTTAACTCCAGAATGTTTTTAAATACACAATTATGAAAAAAATAAAGATATTTTATATTTTTTTAAAGAAATATGATATAAAGAGATAATTTTATCTTATAAGTAAATCAAACCTTAAGTTTTTAAACCGATGTATTAATGTGGACATAATCTTTTAAGTCTTACTTTTTTTCTAAAATACCATGATTAACATATAAAACAATAAATTCAAATTGTTGGTATTATTTAAAATAATGTAAAATATGTTTTTACTAAGCGTCAATACACGAATCATTTTATAAAACTTGATAAGCAGATAGATCTCTTCTTCATACGGAAGGAATACACGGCCCTAAAATTAATGGTTATATTATTTGGAACTATAGATTTTCAATGTCACGATTATGCTCGAGTTCACTAAATATCTATTAATTTCAGGTTTCTACATTTTATAATTGTTTCAAACTAATCAGTATTTAAATATACGAAAGATTGATAATATTTTCCATCAAGGAACAAACAACCTGTAAATAATATTATGAAATAAACAAACAAATATAATAAAACAAACGATGGCAAAAAGAAAGATAAATGTTAGATTAAGCACAAATAAGGGACGAGCCCATGAGATTTGAACCCAATATTTCAACAGAAGAAAAAACATTTAACACAAGCGCTTGTCATAAGACGGGCTAGAATTTTAACAGATTATTTCCTTGTCGTATTATGTAAATGCGACTTTAAAAAGAACACGAATATATAAAACATCGCGAGAATGAAAGTAAAACGAGAAAACTGATAGAGAAAAATTAACGAAAGATGATGTGAGATATATAAATTTAAAATAACCAACATCAGCATAGTGATCGAATAAAAGTGTGTACTGTTGAAAAGGAATGAAGTTTTGAGGTACAATCATTGAAAATAACAATACTTAAGTGGACCTCTGTGGCCTTGTTGGTTAGACGCCTGTCTTCTAGCCCGGAGGTTGCGGGTAGGAATTCTGTTTTTTAAATTAAAGAAAAAGGTTTTCAGTCTGGTTTTCACTTAAGGCCTCATATATATATTTGAGGTTGGTTGGATGAGATCCCACAAGGTTGGTTTGTATACAAAGCAAGTGAAATACATGATTCGCTCGCTGCCAGACGTGATTTGTTTAATATTAGCGGGTACAAGTCCCGAGTTAGAGCGTGCTTGAGGAGAGTTTACTCTCTAAACGGCGCAATTTAAAATTGTCCATTGAATTTGAAAATTGGAAAAGTCGGGAAATAAAATTGAAAAAATGGTTTAGTAGAATGAGTAGAGAGTCAAAGCTGTGAGACGAAATAAAGAGCTCACATAAACTAAATAAAAAATGAATCTGATAAAAAATGGGGGGATATTGCTCAAAGTAGCCAGCAGAGATGTATGGGAAAAATACGGAAAGGTTGAAAAACATTTTCATCATTTGAGTACAGTTTCTTAACTTTAAAGAGTTGGTGAAATATGAAAAGTCTGAGAATAGTTACTTCAGTGGGCACTAGAGCTAACAAGGACGCAAATAAGAATCAATGTTTGAAAGTTACCCTTAGGTGAAAAAAGTACTTCGCAAACTAATTGAGTTCACGAAATACCCCTCGATTTAAATGAGTTTTCCACATTCCCCTCACCAGAATAAAGATAAAACATGAACGACCCGCAGGTACTATGGAGGTCCGCAGACCCAAAATAAATGGGAAAATACGAGGATGATGATGATAATAATATTTATAACTCAGGGGTTAACGTGGCTTTTTTTTTTAAATATAAATGGAACATCTGCAAGACTACTATATGAGCTATTCAATGTTGATCCTGATAAGCGCTAAATGATGACGTATGCTGATAGTTTTTCGAGGTGATATGGAAATTTTTCTAAACACCAATGAGTATAATTAACAGCTTAAAAATGATTGAATAATTGTGATTAGGTGTTTTATATAGAGTACAACCTGATACTGATAACTTTTTGCTTTAGTACAATTTCCGCTAATCAACTAAAATCATGTTAAAATATCTAATGAAAAAAACCAAACCGCGACTCTTTATTGGGTATCTTCAACAACAGATCCTGAAACCTTCGAATTATAGTAAGCTTTTTACCAATTACGCAACGGAGCTCGTTCACCATATTCATGAAGATGATAAACTTTATTACTAATAATACTGTTAAATATGTAAATTATATACTTTTCGTAAAAGAAGTAAATTAATTGACACCCAGTAAAAATTTTTGTAGGCCAAGTTGAATAATTTCGAGTAAGAAACAAAACCGGTAGAAATGACAATCGATACATCAGAAATGAACGTGATAAAAAGTAAACTTTTTTGGTTTCAGTGCACTTTAGTTTTTGTGAATCAATTACAAACAATGAACAGTGTTAATATAATATAAAGCCCAGTTTTCTCCAAGATGGGCATCAAAAATGTAAACTACATCTTTGAATAGGAACAACAAGTAACATCAGTAGAGTTCTCCATAACTCGCAAGAATTTAATTATTTATACAGGACAATCATGACCTATGAGCACAGCACTTGATCTCAAAAGGGTCAAGAAAACAAGCAATTGAAATAACATTCATATCTCTGAGGAGCATTGGAAACTACGCTAAGAAAAATACGCTAACATGCTGAAATATGCATGAACTAGACGAGCTCCGCACTTGACGTTTGAAAATCCCAGTTGACTTGGGTTAGGAATGCGTTAAAAATTTAAGATGACCGTATCTTGAAAATAAATAGGTGGAAATCAGTTGAAAAACTTGTTTTAATTTTTTTTTTTATAATAAAATAAAAGGCATCACACACAGAGGATTCAGCTATAATTTGTAGAGCACTTGTCTTTTACCTGGGGCTATATGACAAGCGCTACTATTTTGTCCAAAAAATATAATGGCACAAATTCAGAAAAATACCATATCAATTAGAAAATGAATTCTTTATATCAATCGTATCAAATACAAAAGGCAGTTTAAAAATCGGAGTATTCTTGGATTAAAAAGAGAATAAATATTTTTCTCGCAGTTCATTTTTTTATGTGATCAGAAAACAAATTATCGTCTGTCCCACTAATCGAGCTTTTGAACAAAAAACCCATTGGAGTAGCACGTAACTCGCAGTTTATCACAGTACTTGTTAACATTACTGCCCGTACAAAAATCGATAGCTCTGTAGTCAAAGAAAACAATTTTGGGACTATTTTGTCCATTCTATTGGTACTTTCGAAAATTCTAATTAAAACATCCGGGAGCAAGTCATGAGACTTATCACCTCTTCCACGGAGGCTGTGTAGCAAATAAATATTTGAAAATTAAGATACGAGTATATGACGTAATCTGAAATCATTAATCTCATTTATCCCTTAATTTAAATTGAACGCGAGCTGCTCCCAACAAATCTCTTCGTGCGTTTTACAAATTACTTTGACACATATCAGGAAAAACTTTGAACAGGGCAATGTTTAATTCACAATACATTATATGTGTAATTCACTTATGTTAGGATACGTCAAAAATTCATATTCAAAGTTTGATCTTTATAAGTGGGGTAAAACTTATTCTAAATCCTAAATTTATTTTAAATATATTTTAGACACCGATCGAAATAATAACCGTATTATTATTTATTCAGACTTCTTTTTCTAAATATTTATTATTAAGAAGTAGTCCACTGATTTGGTTATCAAGTAAATAAATTTCTATGGATCTATTATTTTCGTTAAAAGCATGGTTGGTAATATCCTTAAATATTTCAGCTTATTTATTTATGGTTGATATTGACCAAAAATATTTTTAAAGTAAAAAAAACAGATCGTGAATGAATGCAATACATGATGTTATAATAAAATTTATAAATATCAAAACACAAACATGATTCATATGATTTGCAGTCAAAAAATCAAGAAGATTTATACGATTTGCCTATTCATACGGCATGCTTACTCTTTGGAAATTTTAAATATTGCGTGTAATATTAGCGATCGATCAGTTAGTTGTATTATCGTCTGATCTCGAAAACTTTATTCTATACTGTCTAAGTCTGTCACTTTTATGTTTTCATAATCGCTATGTGAGTTTTAAAATAACATATCTTCCTTTCACCACAAGCAAAACGGGAAATAATTTAAAAAATACTTGTTTTAAATCATCACTTAATAAACGATGTAAAAACATTAATTTTAAGTTTTACTTAAGTTTCGTTTTTTCAATTCAACTCTATTTTATGCCAAATACGAGTCTTAATAATATTACTAAACAAGCAATTCTATATTTTTATTGACAAAAAATAATTTATAATTTAAAATATATAAATTATAAGTACCTTCAAAAGTACATTTTTTTTTTCAAATTTGTTTTTATTTCAAAATTCAGGAAATTTAAGCATTTTTGACCAATTTAAATGTTTTTTTTTAATACAATAAATAAGTCCGTTTATATTTTTGATGTAAGTCCACTCTCTTTTAAAACCATAAAAAATATGTTTTCATAATGAAATGAGTAAAATCTCTTCAACACCGTTGCCTTAATATATATTTAAATGAAAGTCAACAAAACAGTGAATATTCTGTCCATCTAATCTCCAAACGAAACAAATACCTGTTGTCAGAATAAAATAACGATTTATTAATTACAAGTAAGGGACATGAATTTTAAAAGATTCTTTGATTTTATATTCAATAATGGTTTTACGAGTAAATGTAATCAGCACTGATATGACGTGTAATTTAAGATTGAGTGCGTATCATAAAGGATAGCGATTTGATCTTTGTCATGCGTTTGAACCATATTTCCAATATACTCGTAGCGATACGAAGAATGTGTTCCATTTGAGTCACGGAACGTAATGAGCTTGTAATTTGATAGCAAGGTACTCTGTCCGGTATACAAGGGCAAAGTTTTATATGACTTTATATAGCTCTTAGTAATGCTATTGAATTGTATAATGATGGATAATCATTTAAGATTATTTATCATAAATTGTTAACACCTTGGTTTTAAAACTTATTTGCTTTTTTTGTTTATTTGATTTTTGATGGTTTCAAGGATAACATTTTTATGAAGACCGTTTTTCATTTTACAAATTCGAAGATTATTTTTGTTGCCAAAACATCGGTTTAAGTTAGTGTTTTATGTTTTGAAACATTTGTCTTTTAGATAAAACTCTTTGAGAAGAACTTTGAAATATTTTATTTCGTTGTCAATCTTTAACACCCATTAGTCATAGTACTCACGTTAATAAATTGAATTATTTTCATCGAAATCAACATACAACTTATCAGTCAATAAATCGAACAATCGATACTTTTTAAGTGTCAAATTTTCTACAAGTCAATTGAATGGTCCTGCTTAGGGTCATCTTCATTTCCCTGTCCCTTGCTGCGTTGGATTAGTAAAGGAATATCTGTCGTCTGGGACTCGTTTCCAAATTACCGTCGACTATTGTAACCCCTCTCTCTGCCTTCCCCCTAATCTGCGCTGACTAATGGATTTCGTTTCTAAACATTATTTCTTTCAAACATCCCCCTGTATCTCAATTCCTTCCCTCCCTACTTAATGGTTTTGAGGAGTTCGAATTACTGGCGCGCATTCATCAAGCACGCGTTAAGAGCTCAATACTCCCCCTTTACAGGTTATCCCCCAATCCCAGAACTCGCACTGCCAAGCCTCGCATTACAGTCTTCAAATGGCACTAAGACAAGCCTAGAAAAAAAATATATTAAAGAATTTAAAAACGTCAAGTTCCAAAAGATAAGGAAGCAAGGGATCTGAAAACAAGGTAGTTTAAAAACGTCAAGTTCCAAAAGATAAGGAAGCAAGGGATCTGAAAACAAGGTAGTTTAAAAAATGCAGAATAACCAGTGGCCAATGCTAATCAATCCAAGGAAAGTAATTTTCAAACTTATTTTTACTATCACAATACATAAAATATAGCGTTTCAACAGTCAATAATGCATAAAATGTATTATTTACTGTTATGTGTAATGGAAAAGGTGTTTTCTTACCATAACTATATACTATATTTCATAGATTATGTGATGAAATTATGAGAAACTCGTTAGTATTTTTTAAAATATTTATACCAAAACAAATCATTCGCTTTCGTAATGAAAGGAGATTGAATCTTGTTCGATATATTTTTGGTAAGAAAGAAAATACGAGTATTATTGACCGAGCATTATGCCGGTCGATAACCCGCAGCTGGTTGATTTCATTAAAAGTCAATGACTTTTGATTTTAATAAAGAAATGACGTATTAAAAATATACAGACATTATTTTTATTTTTGTTAACAAATCGTCACTAAAATTTTAGAATGCGATAAAGTACTGCAAAATGCGATAAAATACTGCAATTTTAAAATGCGATAAAGAACTGCAAAGTACTGTAAATTTTGGAATGCGATACAGTTATTGCAAAAATAAAAATGTAAGTTTTATTAAATTGCAACAATAATTAAACAAGATGGAAATTAAGAAAATTAAGTGATAGTGAAATTTCCTTTAGGTGTTGATATCTTAAGCTGATATTATCACATAAATATCGTTGTCATGCATTGTGCCAGCCGTCGTGATACCGTTATCATGCATTATGCCAGTCATCGTGATCATGTGTACATCCACTAATGGCTGTGAAGTTACGGTGCCATAGATGTAGTTCGGATGTGAGAAATGCTTCAAAAAATATATTTATGGCGGACATGAAAAGATATTTTCATGCAATAAATAAAAATTATCAAATATAATTTATGGAAATACGGCGTCTTCAATTATTATTAAGTCACTTTAATTCTACCTATTATGTGGCTAAAAATATCAAATTTCTTAAAAGGCCAAACATACAACTTCTTAAAATGAAATTTACTTCCATATTTTGTATAAAAATATTCGAGTTTAAATAAATTTTAATCTAAAAAAACCTTTACATTAACGCTAAAGACTTTTTTAAATTAATGATTTACGTTTTTATGAAAAACCTAATATAGAATTATATTATGGTAAATATTTGTGATTTGAAAGATTTTTTATCAAAGTTAATCTCACGAGTATATTCGAAAAAACATTTCAAAAGAATAAAACGAGTTTTGTTGAAAATGGTGAAAGTTTGACTTTATTATCAAAAAATATTTTCATACGACATGACACCGTATTCATATAGCAAAAGTGGTCTTGAGGAAAAGAAAAAATGTAAAAGTACACCTACCGATGTTTTTTTTTCCTTTTTCATTTCCGTATAAAACACATTTAACACGCCAGGGGCACAAACGAACGGAATTCTAATGGGGTAGCTTATGCGTCTGACAGCAATGAAGCTTGTTATCACAAGAGTAAAGCAGAAACGATATACTCATAGTCATTTGAGTATACTCGTATTATGCGCAAGTACGAGTATTGTGATCACCTGTTTGAGGTAACTATATGATAGTTATACTCGTATGTACGAGTATTTGTATTTGTGAGAAACATGGG
The DNA here is from genome assembly GCA_949825065.1 of Odontocerum albicorne. NCBI lineage: Eukaryota > Metazoa > Arthropoda > Insecta > Trichoptera > Odontoceridae > Odontocerum > Odontocerum albicorne. Next base: position 43,282,033 of record OX463838.1, read on the forward strand.
CAATTATTGTTTTCATCGAATACATACAAACTGAATATTTGTTTGATCGAATCCATTTTAATGTGCAAGTAAATTAAAAAAAATAATAACATATTGCTTCCTAATTAACCCAATATCCATGCACTTTAGATGATTTTCTTAGATGTTAGATTTTAGATGATTTTCATGGAAGAAGTTAGATGATTTTCTAAGAAGTTAGATGATTTTCTTAGAAGATAGAATTTAGACGATTTTCTTAGAAGCTGTTAGATGTTAGATGATTTTCTTAGAAGATGTTAGATGATTTTCTTAGAAGTTGTTAGATGTTAGGTGATTTTCTTAGAAGCTGTTAGATGTTAGATGATTTTCTTAGAAGATGTTAGATGATTTTCTTAGAAGTTGTTAGATGTTAGATGATTTTCTTAGAAGCTGTTAGATGTTAGATGATTTTCTTAGAAGATGTAAGATGTTAGATGATTTTCTTAGAAGCTGTTAGATGATTTTCGTAGAAGATGTTAGATGATTTTCTTAGAAGCTGTTAGATGATTTTCTTAGAAGCTGTTAGATGTTAGATGATGTTCTTAGAAGATGTTAGATGATTTTCTTAGAAGCTTTTAGATGTTAGATGATGTTCTTAGAAGATGTTAGATGATTTTTTTAGAAGCTTTTAGATGTTAGATGATGTTCTTAGAAGATGTTAGATGATTTTCTTGGAAGTCTATAGTAATCTTAAGATATGTTATTTGCTGAAATAATATTAGAGAAAAACATAATCGTTTTTCGCTGGTTTTTCTTAAGTTCTTAATGTCATATTTCTCATTTTGGACAAATTACGAAAAATATTTATTGTTTGGTTCGGAATGTTAATTCCGTTAAATTTTAAAGGCTTAATTGAGATCAAAACCGTGTTCGATTTTAATGACATTTAATGTTTTTTTATCGATAAAACCAACAGCATTTTTCGAGGTACAGAGAATCTGCAGAACTATCTTTTAAAAAAAAACTGAAAGGTTTAAAATAAGGTTGACATTGATATATTACTTACTGATGAAAATCCATAAAGCGGAACTCAAAAGTTGTAACATAGGATGTAAACTAATTATCACTAATCGTAAAATGTGAATGATGAAAACTATTTGATATATGTTTGTATTTAAGATTCTAGATTCGTGATTTATTTTAAAATATAAAATATTTTTATACACAAAAACCACTTGTTTCATACAAATAGTATATTGAATTTGATTTGATTTTTAAGGTCTGAAGTTAAGCCAGAATCGATCAAAGAATGTTATTTGTAATCTTTCTGTCTCAATCGTTGTTCCATGGTTAATTTTATTATTCAACTTGCTTTACTTTCATTGTATTTAAAGTTTTTAACAAATATTCAAGTACTGTTAGTATTTTAAATTTGAAGGAATTCAATTCAATTATGTTGTAATTATCTTAATTATTTTGAATAATAGTTTCCATCTTACAAATATGTGTTTTCATAAAAACCGTTTTGATGTTTTTCAAAAACAAAAAATTTAAGTGTATTTGATATTAAAGACCTGATTGAAAGAAAATATAACGATTTGTACGAAACGAAACGAAAATAAAAATGAAAAAAAAAGTAGATATCTCTACATTTATTTTTAATCGGAAAAATCACAATACGAGAAGTATTAATTTTCTTCATTCAGATTTTTTACTCCCAATTCAGCCTCTTATATTGTATTGAGATAAAATTTCCCGTTGAATTCGGGTTTCTCAGAAATTCTACGCCATTGTAACATAAACCTTCCCATCGTAATTCAGGGATTTCGGTGAAACTCGAAATCGGCTTTGATTTTTGACATACAAGAACTAAGAATATTAATGTTTTCCTCACAAATCAGATAGCAACATATGTGTATAATATAATTAAACTCAATGATCTATACTGTATCACCTGTCGTATGAGGGAAAATAAAATTAATTACCTCTTCTTACATTTATCAAAAAAATCTTTGACGATTCAATATTTCACGTGGCTACATTATGTCACGGGAAAATAAAGCCATAACAATATCCACGAAGGTAAAAGATATCGTTTTTTTTCTTCAATATTTTCCTTATTTTATTACGTTCACTTGCTTCTTTAGTCATATTTTATTGATGTATTATGATGTATTACATTTTTTTTTACTATTTATATGATATGTGTATTCTGAGATTATGAGATTGATATTTTGACTGATTAAAGACATTTGACTGATTGTAGATATTTAATGTATTGTAAATGAATCGAACATAATTATATTTTTAATTGATTCACATATAATACTTATTAAAAAATATAATACTTAGACCATAAATGAAAAAATTCTTTGCAGCATTTAAGGGTATGTTTTCTAATAAATGTACCAGCCGCACGAACTACACCAATGTAAACTCTTATTTAAAAAGTGGCTCTTCATGAAGTAAACAAGAAAGTACTCTAAGCTTAAGAATGATTGTTTAAAACCTGCGCTGAACTTCTCCCTTCATGAGCAAACGAGTTATTATAACTCTAGTTTTATGTGTAGGGGAGGTTAAGGTTAATTATATATGGCTTCGATTATATTTTCTTTTAAATGTATCCGGTCGTTCATACATTTAAATTATTTTCGTTTGGAAAGTATTTAAATGGCCTTCGTGGTATGGTTAGTAAGACTCCCGTCTTCCAGCCCAAAGATTGTGGGTTCATTCCATTGGTACCGCGATTTAAAAAAAGGGTTCAAAGTCTCGTTTTCACTTACGTATTATTGAATAATTGTGGGAAAAATTGCCACATGGATATACACTAGCCAGGATATACTATGCACAGTAAAGTGTAATAAAATTAATGTAAACTTCATCCAAAATTTTAAACCATGCTTCTCAGAAACATACTACATCCAATGTAAAGTTTGTACTCCATATAACTAAACGCCCTTAAAACAACTGCAATTAAATAAAGCATTAAAGAGACGGAATTTTAAAACAGTTATCTCTCCTTCCTACCATAAAGCGCAGGCATAAAGTTTTGCACATAATTTTCCGTTAAGTTACAGAGGTAAATTAACTCTCTCAGAAAATACATATCTAATTTCGAGCTTATGGAGATTTTAACTTGTTTTAACATATCCAAATAAATAGGTCAAACATTTAAAAATAAGGCTCATGAGTTTGTAGGTTTTGTTTGTAAGAGTTTATAAATCATAAAATATTTTGTGTCATTTCTCTACTTTTAAGTATTATTTCTAAGCATTTTGAAAACCTAGGTTAAATATCTTATGCTTATTTGTTTTTCATATTATTTATTGAAGGAATGTTTCTAAATAATGGATTGTTCTTAAAAACGTTTGATTAAAGATTCATTTAAACATATCTTAAAATTAATTATAAATCGGGGTATTTCCCAATTGTAAACCTTTTTTCATCTGCGTTCCAAGTTTGTTACAAATACGTTTATTCATTTTTCAATCCTTTCTCATCAAAATGATATTAAATTAAGTGATTTTGTCTATTCTGACTATAATTGAGAAGATCCTAAACTTCTAGCATAAAGTTCCATTTTCTCCTAAATTGCCTTTGGGGTGTTTGTTATTTCAACGATAGTGAGGAGTTGGATAAAATGGAGAGGTTCCAAAATGTTTGTATCCGGTTTATTTTTAACCTTAAAAATACGATCATATTTCCAAATACTGGGCCAAACTCCAATGGCTGAAATAATTATGTCAACCCTCTTTGAACTGTTGAAAAGTCCAAGCTGTACTAAGTGTTTAAGTGAAAAATTCAGTTTTCTTTAAATAAATAAAGATAGGTTTATTGATAGCGACACAGTGTGTACACATACATAAACCATATATATATACACGTACATATGTATATCCTAAAACTGCATATACCATACATATATTTCAAGATAATGGAGAAGAAAATTTTTTTTTTGAAAAGAGGAGCTATCAAAAGGTCTAGGCTCGTCTCATAAGATCCCCCAGTCAAGACACATCCCCGCTAATAGAGAGCGAGTCCAGCCGCTAGGACATCTGATGTTTTTCAGCTCACACTCTTGTATATGTAAATTTAAAACAAATAAGTAAATTAAATACAAAAATAATAAGTGACAATAAATAAGCAGTCAATACAATCAATAAAGTGAATACAACGTTAGGTATTTCTGACTGTCCTTCCAGTCTGGTGTATAGCAGCGCAAAGTATACTATTCTTCAATACGTACTCGTATTATCTTTTGCGGTTTACTCAGCTCGACTTTAGAATAACCTTCTTCATTCTTATAAATTATGAAGAAAAAAACTAAAAACGCATTATTTACCTCGTCTTGAACTCCTATCAAATTTCCCCGCTATCCTTATTTTCCTTGAGAATTATGTTTTATTTTAATTATTGTTATTTTTACTCGTAAACTACGCCAATTTACTAAGTTTAAGACACGGTCATGGAAACTGATACTTATTTTAAAACGAAAATCTGGTTGCTTGGAACAAATTGCTTAAAAGGGATACATCCGCCTGCCATATTTAACTGAAAATTTGAAAATAAAGTCATAAAAAAAGATACACGGCCTTAAGTTTTGGAACAGAGTAGCTGACTTACAACTTGAAGTTTTTTTAAGAAAAAACTTCAAGTTGAAAGACATTAAATAAAAAAATTGATTAATACTAGGTTTGGTTCCCTGTTATTAACGATGCCAAAGATTGATGATTATCAACTTTGAAGGTATTGCTTCCATTTCAAAGTCAAGTTCGATTCTAATAGATTTGATATATAATAATAATTGCGCTTAAACCGTTTTGAAATATCATTAATATGTCTAATCAATATAATTTCTATTGTATAATATATTATAGTCAAAATGCAATCAGATTTCAATACATATAAGAAAGTTACTAGCTTCAGGGAATTGTACTTACTGGTTACATTTATTAGGTATTAACATAAGTTGTGTCCGTTTTTTTCCAATTTAATAATGAGCACTAAAGTAAAACAAAATGGTAAAGGTTATACGTCATTCGAAAGAAAAATTTCTGATCTATAAGATATTGTGTTTGCTTTTACGTTACATATATTATTTTATTTGATTACAAGCCTTCAAAATGGAATGTCAAGTAGACGAAAGTGAGCATTTTCGACACCTCCTTCTGTTCGCGTTCAATCGAAGGAATAAAGCTGCTTGCGATATTTGCGAAGTATACGGTGAAGATGATATGAATGAAAGGACAGCTCGTCGATGGTTTTTGCGTTTCAAAGACGGTATTTTGGCCTGAAAGACATGGAGCGTTCCGAACGAACAGTGGACTTCGATGAGGACCGCTAAAACCATATTATTCACGAAGATCCCATTACTTTTAAGCTAGCATATATTTCTACTAAACAGACTTGACAGATTTAAAGGTGAAAAATATTAATTCGTAAATTCAGTGAAATCCAAAATATGTTATGTTGTTGATCATTTTTGAACGACAATAAAAAAAAACATTTTAAAGGAACCGATTTTTTGTCGTGTCATATTTACTAATTTTAAAATTGGAACTCATTTCTCAGCACCATCTACGTGATGAATTTTTGAGAACTGGCATACAAAATGTTTTTGAGAACTGGCGTACAAAATGTTTTTGAGAACTGGCGCACAAAATGATTTTTTTACCAAAGTAATTACTTATCCAACCACTCAAAAATATCATATTTTCCTATTGCTTCATTTTTGACGTGATCATCAGGGCAAGTTTAAAAAATATAATATTCGTATATTTTTTTTTACTGTTTTGGGTGTATTTTATATATAAAATACTAATGAACACTTATAATTCAGAATTGTGGACGGTTCAACATTGCAGGTTTTAGGGATTTCCTGGTTCGACGGCCGTCGCAGACAGAATACTTTCAGTTAGATATTTTTCGCCTGAAACGTTCTGTTCTTATCCCCATTCAAAATTAATAGAATATAGCATATGTTATATGTTTTAAATTCCAATATAACCGAAAGGATAACATTTTTACAATTCAGTGGTTATAGATTAAATGTCAGATTTGTTTTCTTCGACTTATGTACGTCACTTTCACCTCTTCCATAAAAGGCGATCGTACAATTGCCACTTTACTGAGTAATTACATGCGCTCATTATTTCTTACATTACAAAATGCCTTATGTAACTTGTCTTTTAAGTCTTCCCTAAAGTGTGAAAATACTTCTTAGAACCACTGAAGTTAATTAAATCGTTTGAAGTAGGAACAAAATTATTTTCTTTGATAACATAATCATTATGTTAGAATAATTTTAGTAGGTAATTTAATTTAAATGTTGGTTTTACATAATTAATAAAAAACATTTAAATAATCTACAACCAAGATGGGTCATTTTTTTAATAAATGCCACATATTATATACCTTCCAAAAAAAACATCAAAAATACGTTTTTAATCATCTTGCTACATCAAAAGCATTCATAAAAAATATTCCAGAAATAAATTTGAAATTTGTAAAAAAACACACAATAACATTTGTTTCTGAAATAACTTTTGTTTTCTTTACATTTTGTTTTTAATTTTCGAAATACAGAGTTCGAGGTTTTGTCTTGCAATGATTCGACATTTTATCGTATGATAATTTAGATACTGTTATGGTGGTTTCGAATAGCCAAAGTTAACAAAAAAAAATCAATCTATTTTATTGTATCCTTTCAATGTCGTCTTTTGACAAATTGCCGAATAGAGCGGCTTATTTTAAAGAGACTTTTAGAATAAGATAGAAGGAATAATGATGGATTTATGAAGCGAAGTACTTTTATATTTTCACTTAAATTTACATTTACCCAAAATTTGTGATTTTTTTTCTCCAAAAATACAACACAAATATAGGAAAATTACATACATAAACAAAACTGCATGCAAATGTAGAGACTTACATTTTCCAAGCAGCAAACGTGCTCAAATATTACAAATTCGCGTTTCAAACTTACATTTCATAACGAAAAACAAAAGCAACAAAAAAAATATTGGACATGTTATAGTAGGTAGGAAAGCAATTTACGGAATAAAAAAAATATGCGTGGCTAACAATTCATCGTAAGTTTAATTTATTTACACTAAGATAACACAAAACTTAAAAACACAAATTAAAACTGTTCGTGAAAACATACTATAAATTTTACCACCTCTTTCAATTAAAGTTTCAACGATACGCAGAACAAGTAAACAACTTATAAAAAGTGTGGATGAAAGTCTGTAGAACACAATTAGTTTACGTTATTTGCTATTAACACTTTTCAACGAAAAAAAAAGATTTAAATACACCACGTTACTAGAGCGGATACTCTTGCATACTTTAATTTCGTACGTTATCATTTAGTTGTGGTATTTTTCAATAAACGTGTGACATACGCAGGACATTAAATATTAAGTATGAACAGTTCTGCCTTTATTTACACAACAGGTTAAGATCCATTCATCGACTTAAAAACCTGCACAAAACAGGGAAGTTGTTTCATCTTTCAACATGCCTCGACGAAAAATACTGACTGAAAGAACCGGCGCAACCTGCACATACATGCAGCAAGGGAAAGACGAAACATATTGTACAATAAGACGAACAATTCAATCAACATCTACATGAGCATGCAAATAAACAACAAAACAGACAAATATTTCAACACAGCTCTTGCCTACTTTAACGTAGTTCTCGTTCAAATTTAAATTTCTCGTTCTCGTTTCCGGCTATGTATTCTCTTTTCACCTCGTCACGAACGCATTTAATCAAAATAATTGTTAATTTTTCCTGGTCTTCAACGACAAATTGAATTTTTATGTTAAATCTGCTATAACAGAAACGTGGTATTCAAGAGTATCGGGAAAGATACATTCATTAATGTTTTTCGATTATGGAAAATTATATCCGGGAATCAGACAATATTTTAGATGGATATTGATTGGTACTCGTTTCAAACTTTTTTATCGAAAAAAAGTATTTGAATTCCTTTTGACCCTCATATTAAATTATTATTCAATTAAAAATAAGTTGTTGTGAGTGATACACATGACTGGCATTAGAGTGAGGAATAACAAAAATATATATTCGTAGAGCGAACAGTCAATATTGCATTATAAAGCTAAATTCCATTACATGGTCTGCAGGTTCTCATGTCAGCCTTAACGAGAAATTAAATCTTGTTATCAGGTTAATATACGCAGGTTTTTATGCGAAATTTTACAATCGGTCGAAAACCGCGCACGAATGGAATGTAACACTCTCTAACCTTTGCTTTTCCCTTCACTACCTCATAAATGGGGCTGAGAATTGTTTTTTTTTTTTAATCAATGTATTTTTTCATCTAACAGTGAATAAATACAAATTTATAGTTGAATCATTTTATAACTTTTTACAATTTACTTAGGCAAGTTGTAATCTACCATTAAACTTATTTCTTCAAAGTGTGTGTATAGAGAAGATACACACGACAATAGAGATGTTTTAATTTAGGTGACCTAGAAAATTCTGCAATTTTCATTCGAAATAACCTAAAAATTACTTTAAACCAACTAAAATACTTGTATGGCAGCCAAAACATACGCAATGTAATATTTCTCTATGTATACATTCTCATTAGAAAAAAGCATCATAGAACAGACCCAAATGTAATATTGCTTACATTAGCTCATAGAACAATTTAAATAATTGACATCGATTCTGGCACTTTTATGTACATATGAAATTATTTAAAATCACCACTTTTTCAGTTAGACTTCGAAGATTGAAATACAATTATGTATAAAGTTCTAAGTTAATTAAAATGTTACAAAGCTTCATTAATTTAATTGCAAATTTTGTATAAATTATGTGAAATTTGTAAGTATTGCCAAAATTTTGAGTAATATCTGTTCGAGTCATATTTATTTGTTTAAAACTGCTCTCAATATAATTTTTTATGGTTATTTATGTCTTTATTTGAAAATTCATACATTTTGGATGATTCGGCATTTTTAATGTTTAGAATTTGTTCAATTTCTGACATTAAAAATAACGATGACTTCTGGTATTAGTTGATAAGATACATATATTTTTACCCGGGGGTTTTGGGTTCGATTCCCGATGATTAACAAAAAATGGCATAAGTGTGGTTTAAAAGTTTCTGTAACGACTTAGTAACAATATTTGCAAGCGCTAAATGTGCTCTAGTATTGATACCTGTCCATGTGCAGTAATATTTGTAATGCGTGCTACGTATCTCCTCCAGTGGTTATTTACCCTTAAGTTTGATTATCTGAACCAATGGTAATATAGTCTCTCGGCCACGTTCTGCAACATGTCCCAGTAAAAAATTCAATTGATTCAGTAATTACTGGATATTTTGATCTGAATGAACTGCATCATTCTTTAAATATTAATTATAAAATTGATATCATCTGTCATTATCATGAAGCATAACCTGCAGTTTCTCATCGTGACCCCATATTACTATTCGAATTTTTTTTACTTAGTATGTATTCTCTACATGTAACAGATATTGTAGATAAAATGTAGCCTTATCCAACTACCCTATCAAAATTTTAAAGTATTGAAAAAAAAATATATTTAAAACATTATACTTACTTGAAAAGGTATAGCAAAAAGTCCAATGATGATGTCAGCTAGAGCAAGATTGGCTATAAAGCAATTGGTGACATTCTGCATGCGACGTGAAGTTGCCACAATCCAAATAACCAGAGAATTCCCAACCACTGCCAGCACTGAAATAGTGCCATAAAAGATGGACAAGAGTACCACAAGAAAAGTGGGGACGTCGTACAGTGGTTCTGAAAAAAAAATTGAATAGTCAATACTTTTAATTTTTTTCAGCGTAAAATAGTGATATAGCCTATACATAGTTTGTTTCTTTGCTACTCGAATTCAATTTAAAAGTATTGCTGTAAAATGTCAATTACTTTTTGACAGTTCTAGAATATTTTTTAACTAATAATTAGATTTTTTTCTTCTTTCAACAATACTTTTTATTACAATGTACACAAATATATTAATAATGTTTTTTTAAGGCCATTATTTTGTTTTGCTACTAAAACAGGCGTGCGTTTTTATTCGAGTTTCTTTAACGTTAAAATATATCTTTAAGAAAATCTATAAAATCGTGATGCAATATATTCATAATGATTTAGATGAAAATAATGATCTCATCTATTTTCCAAAAAGTCCGTTAAATGTTGCATTCTATAAACTCATAATTAAAAACGAAAATAAATCTTAATAATTACATAAGTAATTATTAAGATTTATTTAATCTGAACAATAATTATTTTAATTTCATTATTACTAATTATTCCAACTTGAGTATTACTGATTATTTCAATTCGAGCATTACTGATTATCATAATTTGAGTATACTCCATTATTATAATTTAAGTATTACCCATTATTCTAATTTGAGTATTACTCTTGTTGCCTTTTTAATCGTCGATAAAAGACCGTACATTGTTATAAAATTAAAAAAATTAAAAAAACCTCTTATATTTCTTGTACATTTCAAACCATTTGAACCATAAAAAATAGCGTTTTAAGACCTTAAATTTTGATTTTTTTAATCAATAGCTTGTTATAAACTAGTTTTAAAAACCTATCGAATGAATTTCTTTAAAAAACGATTTTAGAGTTATATTCTGAGAGGCTAGAATAATTTTTAAATTAAGTGGCCAAATTAATGTCAAAAGTATGCGAAAAATTATCAACGTCAAAATAAGCTATCCTTAATACCTCTCTATTATTAAAATAAAAGAGAAAATCGTAGGTTTTTTCATTGAATTAAATCAGCCCAGAATGTTTCCAGTCGGTAGACATCGTAACACAAAGCGACCAAATCCCCTGTGCTGTATAACAATGGTCAGCTTAAGTACTGTGTTGTGAGTGGTACGGATAGCTCCTCGTCATATATATGTGTCGAGTGTGCTCCACACCACACCACACCATCCTTCATTTCTTTCGGACCTCGCATCACTTGAGCCAAGTCATTCAAGTTATTTCCAAGGCAGTTTGTGGTCTCAAGTTTTGACATAGGCTGATATAATTCCATATATACAGTTTAATTTTGTTTATCCATTTTTCGACCATTTAATATTGAGACGGTAATTAGCATAATTTAGACAAAGATAAAATACATCTTCGTTCCTAAATTTTGACACATAAAAATGAGTAATTTGATGACTTATTTATATTTATGCGTGCAAAGACGGAACGATACAAATATATTGTATTTTCAGGTTAGTAACATTCTTAGAAAATTAAGTTTCCAGTTTTTAAATATTTTCCACAGAATATAAAATTACTTGTTTTTGCAATTGAATTATATTTTCCTAGACAATAAATGAAACACGCAGAGCTTTCCTATATATTGTAATAAATGAAACACGCAGCTTCAAGAACGGGGTATAGATGATAAGGATATAAATATTATTAAAAACCTGTACTGGAACCAAGAAACTGTTATTAAATTGGAAAATAACAAATCAAAAGGCATACCAATTCAACGTGGAGTCCGACAAGGTTGTATTTTATCACATATGTTATTCAATCTTTACTGTGATATAGTTTTCAAGGAAGCACTATATAACTTGAATCTGGGGGTCAAAGTGAATGGTGGATGCCTCAATAACATCAGGTACGCAGATGATACGATTGTTCTGGCAGACAGTATTGACGACCTTCAAACGCTTATAGATAGAATTAATGAAGCCGGTGTGAGGCCGGGGTTGAACATGAACGTGAGTAAAACTAAAGTTATGGTGTTTGGCCGGCAGGAGCACGTCTTACATTAAGCGGTGCTGATATAGAGAGAGTGAAAAAAACTAAATACCTTGGAAGTATCTTAGTGGAAGACCTCGACCGAGAAACCGAAGTCAAGTGCATAATTGACGCATCTCGTGCGGATTTTAATAAAATGAGAAGCGTATTCTGCGATGATAATCTTAACTTGAAACTTCGACAACGGTTAGTCAAATGCTACGTTTGGTCAGTGTTATTATATGGAGTGGAATCGTGGACCCTCAAAGTTGGTAGTATGAACCGACTGGAAGCATTCGAAATGTGGATGTACCGGAGAATGCTACGGATACCCTGGATGGATATGGTCAGCAACACAAGGGTTCTTCAAAGTGCCAAAGTTGATACATTGTTGCTGACTAAAAGGTGTCCTATTTGGGTCGTGTACTTAGAGGAAAAAAGTGCAAATTACTTCACCTGATCATCCAGGGCAAAATAGAGGGTCGAAGAGGTGTTGGCAGGAGGTAAATATCCTGGCTCCGCAACATACGTAATTGGACTGGCACAAGGAGCGTCGGGGATCTTTTTCAGGCTGCTGCGGACAAAGATGCTTACTCTCAGGTGATAGTCAACGTTGGGGGGACCTGACATGACACTAGGAAGAAGAAGATAGAATAAATGTGAATTGACTGTGAAACTTAGTTAATTAATTATAAGAAATCTATATGTGTAAAGGTGTGCTTGATGGAGGAGAAATACCATGTCAGTGCAGGACAAGGTCAGATGGCAGGTCACTGCTGAAGTGAGAAGGTCCTGAATCCTTCTAAATAAGGGGATAAATATATGAATAGATAAGAAACAAAAAAAAACTGTAACAATGTATTATGTAATTGAGTTAATGGGTAAATTATTTAAAGGGTTTATAAAGAGTTCCTACTTATAAAAGAGTGAATTGAAAATTATATCAGTGTTAAACGATACGATTTTCTTTAAGTTTTACTTGAAAAAACAAAAATAAACATGATCTAACTCTATGTTCAGTGATCGATCCATTTATTTCCCATATTTCCACAATATTGAAATCGACAAATCTTTTATATCAAATATTATAGGTTTCACTATTTAATATTCCTTTGCTACAAATGCTTTTTATCTCCATCTTTTAAATTTTTTAATCCAAATGTATGTAAAGAGGCTTAGACTGATATTATGCGCCGTTTACAAAATTGGAACGAAAATCTCACTCAAACCATTCGCGTGTAAATGAGTTGTTTATTGTTTAAGTTTGGCTTACTCTAATTTTGTCAAAAATACGTATTAAAAACATTTTTATTTTTCAACATATTTTGTTTCTTAATATTATGCGCAAATAAAATAAAAAATATGCATTAATTTTTTTTTCAAATCAAAGTCTGAGTGCATTCAAGTCCAGTGATATTTCCATATAAAAATTATAAACAAGAACCAATCAGAGTTTAACATATACCATATCATTCACTGCTCATTTGTGTTCTGCGTTTTTAACATTTTCATATTTTGCAATATTTTTTGTTTATCGGACATTTAACAATGAATACACTCAATGAAGTGTCTATTGCTTAAGCTAGAAAAGTTTAAAAATATTAACGAAATCCAATTTGGTATAGTTTTAACAACTATATATTTTAATGCAGTGTAGTAAATGTTTACTTTTAAAGAGAAAATTATAAAATATTTGCTTATTTCTCGAAACTATAATGGTTCGATGAAAATATTGTTGTATTTACGTGTTTGAAATCGAAAAACTGCGATCTTTTATATTAATTGTTAATATTGAAAGGAAAACAATATTTTTGGTAATCATTGACATAATTTATTTAATAATAAAATCCTAATCATTAGATATGTATGACATCGTTCGCTCGTCATGTCACACAAGACACACGCGTTCCTTTAGTCTCCGCTCCTAAATTAAAGTATCTCAATTAATATCATAATATTAATTAGATATTTTTTACTTTACTATAGTTTCTTAAAAGTGTAACTCAGCCGTGTAAATTTTAGTTATCTGCTAATACGTTAATTGTTATAAAAAACTTTCGTGTTATAAATATCTAACACAGTGCCGATATATTCTCGTTGTGAAGTGATAGTGTTTTGGGTCAGTCAGGATAGTGCCCTAATTTCTCAGAATTGGCCGTGTCGACTCGTATTTCAGACCCTGTCACTCTCGTATATGTTGTTCCTTCAACACATGTTGCCGAGGTCGTCAAAATATCATTATCATTACGTTACTGCCCTATTTCCTTCTATTATATAAAATTATTTCTATTACGAGTACTCTTTCTATTATATTACATAAAATTCAGTTCTGCAACAATGTCGTTTGAAGTGTTAATTTTTAGTGTTTAACTTTTAACTATAAACACACATGGTGGTTCTTAGGAAAAAAGTCCCGAAATCTTCGGGAACAAACACTAGCCGTAGCATGGACGCCAAGCAACGAGCCCAATGAGGAAGGAGTGCACACGTGTGTTAGGTTTTTTCTTACTATCTTGGAAATTCTTTAAGAAAGAAAGAAAGAAAGAGAGAGAAAGAAAGCTAGGTTAGCGCGCTAATACGAGTATGTGAAAAAATATTTTTTTCTGAAAAACATCACTAAGATGTCGAAATTTTCATATTTTTTTATTTTATTATTTATTTATTATTACACATGACAAGAAATATACACAATTTGAAAAAAACAAGAGATAATTTGATTTGGACATACAATTTTAATAAATCTGGGTTTGTTGCCTTTCATTTGTCGTATCCCCAGTAAACTAGGCTTTTGCCTGTATCTCACTGAGGATATTTAGCATGAAAAAATAAATCGATACTTCTTTCCGATTTTTGATTACACAAAAACAAAACCCCGTTGCACGTTCTCATCAACCTGACAGTGACACTCAACTACAACTGGAAACATCTTGTGATATTCAACTCCTCACACATCATCACTCCAGAAAGACCAAAAATATTCATCACACACCATACCGCACACAATCATAAGAATAAAAATTAAAATCAAAACAAAAAAAAAGAATACACAGAAACACAAATACAAAAACAACCAAAATTAAAACAACAAGAAGAAACCCACACTCACGAGCTCACATAAATCCTTTCCACTCGTCATTCATCCTGAAAGCCCAAGTACTCAAAATCCTGTCGCAATAACAACCACGCTCCGATCGACTGTCTAAATGGTTTTCCTACCTTTACCTTTATTGAAGTCGGCACGCCATTGTATGTAATGGGAGCCAAATAAGCATATTGCCTTTGGGCAAAAGAGGTTTTAACTCTAGGGATGGTGAACATTTTATTAGTTGCCATGCGTGTCATGTATGTCTGCTGAGTCTGCATCTTCCCTTCCTCTCGATGGTAGTGCCAGAGAATGGATTTGAGATGTAAATTGGCTATGTTCAGGATCTGATACTCTCTGAAAAACTCCGCCGTGGGATACCGAGCAGGAAGTTTATTAACTATTTTCACAATCAATTTTTGGGAAACCCGCAATATGTGTTTTTGGGTTAAAGTGCATCCCCCCAAACTGATATACCGTAAGAAAGTGCTGACTGACATAAGGCGAAGTATGTACTTTTAAGGATATTTTCACTGAGCACATTTCGAATCATACGGAATATGTATCCTAGTTTTCTGATTTTTGCGCTCAAACTGATCAACATAAACTCCAAGGTACTTTATACTATCAACCCTTTCCAAGGAAACACAACTACAGTCAGCCATGGGTGAACAAGTGTGTAGTGTTATGTATTTATTTGTAGGTTCTTGAGTTCTTGTAGATATGCTAAATGTGATGTATTTAGTTTTTTTGGGAATTTATAGTCAATAAATTTGAGTCCATTCATTCTTTAACTACACGTAATTCTTCGTTAGCCTTTAAGAATACATCATCCCATGTTCGGCCCTCGAATAGAAGAACCGTGTCATCCGCAAAAGTAATAATCTGTCCCCTGATAGAAAGATTACACAACTGATTGACATATATGAGGAACAATATAGGTCCCAGAACACTACCTTGAGGTACTCCGAATCTCACAAAAAGAGGCTCACCAAATACACTATCACCCAATTTAACTCTCTGAGTTATATCACACAAGTATGAAGAGAACCAACTAGAAGAGCGCCCACATATGCCCACCTCCATCAATCTGGTAAGTAATATTCGGTGAGACACTGTATCAAAAACCTTTGCAAGGTCCAAAAAAACTGCCAAACATGCTTTCTTATTATCCAAAGTGGTGGTAACGCTGTTTACTAGACTAAGCAAAGCAGTTTCAGTTCCCACATTCCTTTGGAACCCAAACTGATTAGGAGAGATAATGTTGTGCATATTGAAAAATTTCATCAGTCGGTCCTTCACTATTTTCTCAATAATTTTTGAGAGAATGCTCAGTAGAGATATGAGTCTATAATGTTTTAAGTCATCCCTTGTGTATTGGGACAATATGCGAACGTTTTAATGCAGTTGGGAAAGTTACACCTCCAAAACTCAAATTTATTACATGTTTCAGTGGTAGTGCTATAAATCTTTGAGTATGTTTTACCAGTGCAGATGTAATCCGATCAGGCCCCGGGGCGGTACTTGCCTTAAATGTGTTAATAGTAGCTAGAACTTCTTTCTCCGACGTTGGCGTTAGATAAAATGTGTATTCGGGTACTTTTAAAGAATGAAGAATAGCGTCATTCAATGACTGTTCAGTCGTTTCATTCCTATTAAATATGTTACGTGAGAGATTATTGCCCACATTGGCGAAATATTCGTTAATGCCACTACAAAACTTTTATGGTTCCTGTGTCAATGATGTTTTTGTGCCATCAATGTTTAATGTAGAAGGGGCATTTCTCTCTCTCACTGTACCGGTGATGTCCCTGATAACACTCCAAATTATCTTTTGATCATTATTTGAGGCTTCAATCTTTGCTCTATAGTAACCTTCCTTTGCTTTTTGGATGAGTTTCTTGCATGTATTCCTGTATTGTTTGTAAAATGTTATTGAGTGTGGATCACTGCATGTCTTGAGATCCCGGTGCAGACGATCTCTTTTGCGTATACAATAAATCAATCCATCAGTGATCCAAGGTTTGAGTTTTGTGTACCTTCTGCTTCTACTGTGTATTGTCTGTGTGGCTGAGTTGATATGGGAGTTAAAAGCATTAATAAAGCTCTCCAGAGCTTCATTTACATTACGGGACTTGAGAGTGTCTTGCCAATTTTCCGGATCAAGGGAGTGCAAGAGCTCTGGTATGCTCGTGATTCTTTTTCTCTTCATGCCCATCCCTTTTTGTCTACCTGCACCCTCTGAAAACCCCAATATATTTGCGTAATGATCAGTAATTGTTGTTTCATACACTACTGCTCTAGCCTTCTGCCGAGTTCTCACCATTGCGTGATCAATGCAGGAGCCCGAGCCCACAGTCACGGGAGTTGTGATAAAAGGAATCAATCCATGAAAAGTCCTTAGCTTTAGGTAATTCAAGGTATTTCTCTGATCTTCCACCAATATATCAATGTTCACATCCCCCACAAGCACGACCTCCCGAGAACTTTGCCTAATCAATTGATCGAGTGCCACCAAAAAGGACTCAATATCATGCATATGTGGAGGACGATAAACAGCAATTATAGTCTGCATAGTCAGTTGGATCCTCAACACATTAGCAGCAGTGACGCTTATTTCAGTGACAGTAATCTCAAGATCTTTTTTTGCATATACCACAACTCCCTCATTCTGAGTTATATTATGTGTAGATTTATGTATGTCATAACCGTGTAAGTGCTTTGGCAGAAACTTGTCCCTGATCCAACACTCCGTTAGAATAATCAAGTTAAAATCAGCATTTAAATCTGATAGAAAAACAATAAAATCATCGAAGTTTCTATCGTCGCTGCGTATGTTCAGATGAATAACTTGTAGTTGCCGATAATCACTCATAAGTGATCTAAAGGATGAGATATTATTCGTATGAAAGCCAATTACGCTGATAATCTCATCAGCATCTTCGTTCCCTTCTAGCATCATTAACCTCAGGCAAGCGGTTTAGTTTGGTGAATACGAAAATAATTGAAAGATAAAAGATTGAGCTTTTGTGTTTACAGATTTTAAGTGTGTAAGCAAATGAATGACTGCAACTACAATAAAGAAACCGATGCAGATATACAGAGGTAGAAAATTTAAAGCAACTTACAGGAAATATCACCATCAAGAAAGGCAGTTGATTAGAAGTCCGAGGGATGCTAATTGTATGAAATTGTACGTGGAGAGAGAAGCTTAAAGCCTTGGATAACGAAAAAACATTCATGAAAAAACGGAGCCATACCTCAACAAAAACAAGTCCAGATTCAATCATTCTGTCGTGCGCCATGAAAGAGATATGATCAATTTGTCAGAGTTTAGACAGGTCTGACTTTTTACTTATATATATTATTTTAGAGCCATCCTTCCTTCTAGCACACACACGACCCGATTTTATCCAGGCATACTTGTATCCCTTACTTTCACACACTTTCTTGGTCAGACTCAGCATACGCTTACATCGTCTTGTTGAGAGCTCCGAAATGTATATCCGTCTCTTGACCAGCGACAAACCCAGATCCTTTGTATTAAATTTATCAGATCCATTCTTATTGGCAGTCCTATAAGTCTTGACTACATTCAACATGGTGTTCCTGTATGCTTCGTCCTTGAAAGTCACAATTATAGGCCGGGGATTCTTCTGTGAGGATTTGACGGAAGCTCTCGATATCTCCGTTACGTATTCTGGGAGGCAGCTAAAATTTATTGTACTGGTCACCTTGCTCCATATTTCGTCAATGTTCTCTTCGGGAGATTCAGAACATCCTCTTATTTCAATATTCCTTGTAAGACTCTTCGACTCAAGCAGGTCAATCTTTGCCTCCAGAAACTCAACACTCATTTCCAATTTTTCATTTTTTATTTGAAGAGATTCCATATCTGAAGTCCTTTTCTCACACAGGGCAACCCTATCACAAATTTCATCATATTTTGATGATATGTTTACATACAAAAAACCTGACTTAACATACCTATGTGTATATGCAAAAAAACGTTTTACCTGCCTTGAGATAATTGGGAACACAGCCGGCCGCTGTATGTGTGCTTGAATGGATATATTTTACAATAATATAAAATCTAACCATGAAAAACTAATTCAAATAGCTTAGTTTTTTTTTTGCAATAAAACACAGAGTTATGCGGCTGGAGCCCTTTTTGCAAATAAATGCCCAAATGGTGGAATGTAGATTAAATTGATTCAAGTATCCAAATGTTACGAAATATTCGGGTAAACCCCATAAATATTGTATTGCTCAGAAAGTTATAAAAATTAATTAATATCGGATCAATGAAAATAAAACTGTTAGCTGGTTTTATTAAGCTAAGATTTTTTATGACTTTGATAAAACATTTTGTATGTAAAAAAACTTTTTTTTTTCTTTATTTGTAATCTATGACTTTTAAAATATCTTCTAAGCTTCGTCAGGAAACTCTACACTGATTGTACGTATAATATTTACTGTTGAATATCCGAATAACAAAAAAAAATCGAAAAAGTAAAATTGACAATGCGCGCTCTGTCAAAATTTAATATTACCGTGTTCTGATAGATTCTCGTGGAGTTGACCTATCGAGATATATAAGTTGACCTTTCTAGATATATTATGTAAGTTGACCTTTCTAGATACGTAAGTTGACCTTTCTAGATACGTAAGTTGACCTTTCTAGATACGTAAGTTGAACTTTCTAGATACGTAAGTTGAACTTTCTAGATACGTAAGTTGACCTTTCCAGATACGTAAGTTGACTAATTTTGTTAGAATTAAATTTTTTTATTTAAATATTTTAGGTTTTATTGTTTAATTTCTACAGAACATTGAGACATGTGTATGGTTGATATACTCGTATATATTATTTTGAATTAAAAACTAGTCAAAGAGCTCGGAACGACTGTCGAATGCTAGAAAGTGACAAATTTAGGTATAGCTCTATTCGGATCTTAATTTCATCTTTTTGTACCATATAACATACAATGAAAGTGTTATTAAATCCAAAACTTCCGAAAAGTTATTGGGAAATCTTCGATATACCAAGACACAACAATATACCATTGCATTTATTATTGAACAAAACACATTTATATTTTAAGGGTACAAATAAACTTATTTTAAGAATTGTGTTTCTTTGTAATTTGTGTCATTTAATGTAAGTGTGGTTTTTATTTTATTAATGTAAATGTATAGGTAGTGTGATTTGAGAGATTTTGTTAAATTTTGATAATATTTATTCCATAAAGGCGATGTCAAAAAGAGTAATAAACCGTTTAAGGCTAAAAAAGAGATGATAAAGTTTGCGTTTACCACAGCGATATTGAAAAAGATCAATATATGGTAAACCCCAAAATGAAACATGAATCGTTAAGGTCCAAAGGACTACACGAAGCATGTTTTCCGCAACCTAAATTACAGTTTAATTCGTTTCACTCACTAAAAATAATATGTTTATTGTATATGCTCGAAATTCGACTTATCAATTATTTTTTCTAATATTCGAGTTACGAGAAACTGGATTTTTATTGGAAAATTGAAAAAAAAAACAGTCAAAATCCCTTTGTGTGGGTATAAAGAGATAAGGGGGAGACTAAAATATGGTAGGTGCCAAGTAATCAATATACTGAGAGTAGTACGAAAATATGATAGTTTCCAAGTTATCAACGTACTGAGAGTAGTGAGAAAATATGGTAGGTGCCAAGTTATCAACATACTGAGAGTAGTGAGAAATATGGTAGGTATCAAGTTATCAACAAACTGAGAGTAGTGAGAAAATATGGTAGGTGTCAAGTTATCAACATACTGAGAGTAGTGAGAAAATATGGTTGGGGAAAAATACGTCCCCACTCAGCGCGATCTACACAAGAAGATCGACAACTTCTTTATTTCTTTTGAGCGCGACGTTAAATTGTGAAGAAAAGGAACTACCCAAAGGAACTCCTTCTCTAGTAGCGACACACCTGAGTGAAAAAATAGTAGTGACGACGGACTTATGGTCCGACATCACGGGAAAAGGGAAATGACTCGCAGCGTTAAAAACTTTTTTTTGTTTTCTTATAAACAAGACCTAACCGAACGCATCGATTGGGTCTTGTCGATGGAAATTGCACAATACAAAGCCATAAGGAAACTTTTTCCAAAGGCGACAGTAATGAAAGACTGTCACTAATCTTAAGAAAGACACTGGTAAGCTGTGTTCACTGGGTAACTTCTATAACTATGTTACATGGATGCTGTTCTTGTCTCGTGAGAGGTCAGTCTGGTAATTGATACATGTTGATAAATGTAGAAAGTTTGAGGAATGAATATGTAGGAAACGGTAAAGTAAATCAACTGTGTGTTTGTATATTTAGAGATGACCGTGTGATGAGAAATGATCGGCTTAAATTACACTGCCACTACCTTCCTGTCCTTACACTCAACTTAAGTGTGTTTATGTATATTTAATTTGTAATGTTTTAAATCTCACAATAAAATGGAGTTCAAATCCGGAGTATGAACACCCTTGAAGACAGTTTGCTCTTTAAACGGTGCTTTATTAATTGCCCTTTTATTATTATTGTATATTGTTCACAACAGCTTTAGAGTACCAAAATTGATAGATGGAAGTGAAACACGGACATTGAAAATTAATGAAACGAGCCTATCAAATACGATGGAAACGTGTACCCTGAGAGAAATAACACATCAATCAACAACTCCCGGGACTGACCCACAGATGGCACCTCTAATAACAAATCCATTCCATTTTCAGTTAGTATTAACCTTTAGAAGTTACGTGTCAAACTTTCATGACATTCCGACATTGTGTAATTGAGTTACAGTGGTTTTAGTGACGCTACTTTTGCTATTTTCAAAACAATGAAAAAAAAAACGAATTTCGTGTATTGATAAAAAATTGCTTTTTAATGGGAAAAATACCGTTCAAACTCAGCGATGGCTTGAAAAGTGTTATCAGGGCTCTGCTCCGTCGAAAACAACCATTTGTCGGTGGTATGCTAATTTTAAACGCGTTCGTACAGACACAAATGATGCTGAACGCTCTGGTCGTCCAAACGAGGCTGTTACACCAGAAAATATAAAAAAAAACTCAAAATCGTGATCGAAAATCGCAAAATAAAGTTGCATGAGATAGTTGACATTCTGAAGATATCATTTGGTAGTGTTTAGACTATTTTGCACGAACGGTCATGAAAAAGCTTTTTTCGAAATGGGTGCCGCGTTTGCTCACAATGGAACAGAAACAACAACGCATCGATGATTCAGAACGCTGTTTGGCACTGTTTACGCGAAATAAACAGAAGTTTTGGCATCGGTGTATGACAATGGATAAAACTTGGATCCACCACTATACTCCGGAATCAAATCGGCAGTCAGCTGAGTGGAGGGCAGCCAGTGAAAGTTGTCCGAAACGACCAAAAACTTTACAGTCGGCCGGAAAGGTTATGGCATCCGGATTTTTGAGATGCGCATGGTATA
This sequence comes from Odontocerum albicorne, assembly GCA_949825065.1. Lineage (NCBI taxonomy): Eukaryota > Metazoa > Arthropoda > Insecta > Trichoptera > Odontoceridae > Odontocerum > Odontocerum albicorne. The sequence goes on from OX463838.1 coordinate 43,304,345, forward strand.
ATATTCATCGATCACCTTGAAAAGGAAAAAACCATCAACAGCGAATATTACATAGCGTTATTGGAGCGTTTGAAGGCAGAAATTGCAAAAAAACGGCCCCATATGACGAAGAAAAAAGTTCTCTTTCATCAGGACAATGCACCGTGTCACAAATTGATGGTAACGAGGGCCAAATTCCATGAGTTGAACTTCGAATTGCTTCCGCACCCACCGTATTCTCCAGATTTGGCCCCCAGCGACTATTGGTTGTTCGCAGACCTCAAAAAGATGCTCTAGGGAAAGAGATTTGGCTACAATGAAGAAGTGATTGCCGAAACTAACGCCTATTTTGAAACCAAAGATAAATCGTTCTACACGGTTAGCATAGAAAAGTTAGGAAAGCGTTGGAATGAATGTATCGCTCTTGAAAGAGACTATGTTGATGAATAAAGAAGAATTTTGGCAAACAAATGTTGTTTTAGTAGTTAGTCCCGGGCCTTATTGATCGATGTATTATTACTTCTATAGTATAGTGATCGCAATCATTTTCGGTCAATAATAATCATTACTATTGTTTTGGATGTTGTGATGTCAAAATATTATAATATGCTTATTCACTGAAAAAAGCTCTTTTATTGAAGAAAAAACACCTTTATACTTTATTACTAAATAAAAAAATATTAAATTGTTTTTCCCTGTTTTTCGTGAAATATTTTTTGTTTTATGGTGTGTCAATTTAACATCAGAAAGAATACGAAATGTGTATTTAAAACTAATGAGTTAAATATTGATGGGATATTATGAGGGGGGGAGGGGGTAAGTAGAACGTTACGGTTGTTTGTATGGATATGCTGAGTGGAAGAATGACAAAAGAAATGGTTCAATTTAAGCTAGAAACTGTCAGCTTAAGTAGAGGAAAAAGAGCACGTTGGGGTGATTTGGGCATGTTAGATGAATGGTTGACGAACGATTAATTAAACAAATTGACATGGCAAACATGAGGGGAGATCATGGTAGAGTAAAACGGAAAAATATTGTCGAGTCAAATTAATGAAATTTTGAACGTAAAAACGGTAAGGAGTAGGTGTAATAAAAAAAACGGTAAGGAGTAGGTGTAATAAAAAAAATGGTAAGGAGTAGGTGTAATAAAAAAAACTGTACGAAAAGTATGGCAGGAAAGAAAATGATGATGCCTTTTTGTGTCTATTTAAGGCAACAGAGAAATAGCGTGATGATATTTTTACATACCATTTACATTTAACCATAACTAGACGAAAATATAAAAAATATCTGTATTACATTTTAGCTATTCTCAAATATATGTAGAGAAACGTAACATTGGTTTGTATTGCAAAACATATGTATGTAAAATATGTATGTAGTGCCAATTTTCCATAACATTATATAAGCTTGTATTTCAAAGTTAATAAAATTAATAATTCACATATTATAATAGCATTATTATTATAACATGTGAATTATCAATTTAATTAACTTTGAAATACACGTATTCTTAATGTGTAATAAGTTTCTTATATAAATATATAAGGTTATTTAATATATTTTTGATTTCATCTCGTTAATAGTCTTTTACAAAAAATGTATTTGCTTAGCTTAATTACAATTAAATATTTTAAATGTTTTTTATTTCTATTAAAATAATTTGGTGTATCCCAATGAAAAAAATAAAACACTCACCAAAATTATCATCGATTAAAGGCCTCCGGGAATGATTCGTATTCATTTTGAAATAATCCCTCTCCGTCCAGTTTTCGTAGGAGTCATTTATGGCTGAAGTGTTCAAGACATCCATCCTGTAAAAAAATACAAAAATTTAATTCAGGATGTAACTTGTCATTATTATAATATTAATATAAATAAAACTGGATGTTTTTTAATCCATATTTAGGTGGTGTGTTGTTAGTTTTAATCCATATTTAGGCGGTGTGTTGTAGTTTTGTTAGAAATAGAGAAGTGTTTGGGTTTTAATCTTAAATAGTTTAATTCTTCTTGTTCTAAGTTGTGACCTTAATGCTGAGAAATGTGACCTACACTGGAATTGTTATATATGGTGCACATTCTTGTGCAGTCCTTCCGGCATTCCATTGTCCGCAGAGCTTAGATCAATGTCAAGCCCGTAACATTATTCATTTGTTGACAACTGCGCATAGGTGATATACCTCTATTCTTACGATCTTCTAAATTTCCATTCTCAATGAGTTTTTTTCAGGTCCTCTTTGCGTAAAGTGTAACCGAAGAATTAAAAAATGCGTCGAATACATAAGGTTGATAAACTTTCTGAGATATGAAGTTCTTCTAGTACAGATACAATGTTTCGGCGTTCCGTCCATGAAACACCCAGCAATCATTTCCAGCACCATATATTGGAAGAGTCTAGCCTTGAACTTACTTTGGTGTTTGGCGTTAGATTTTCTGAGGCATGCAGGAGTATTAAGAAAATCATAGTAAAAAAAGTATTTATTTTCCCTCATTGAGAGAGGTGTCTGTTTAATTAGATCAGTCGTAGCCTCGTCATTGCACTCGTTGTCGTACATCTTCTGCTCTCTATTTTTTTTCCATATCCACTATTGTGAGTAATATTGTGGACCCAAGATAAAGATAATTATGTAAGATAGCAACATCTTGTAGACGAAATATTAATTTTATTTCATCGTTTTGATCAATTGTTATAGTTTTCGTTGTTTATTAATTAATTTTGAGTCCCATTTAGTTGCTTTCTTTTTCAACACGGCGAAACAATTCTGACATTTCATTAAAGAACTTGGTCACAAGTGTAGTATTATTGTCTGCATAACGTAAGTAAAATAGGTGGTAACCCTCGATCTGCATTCGTCATATCCGTTCTTTAATACTCTTCTCGTTATATATTCTTCACATAGGTTCAACAGCGTGAGAGAAAGATTACAGGTCTTCCTTGGCGGAGGATTTTTTGCACTTGAAACTGGTCTGATTGAATATTCTTCAGTTTTATTTCGCAGTCACTATTGTAGAGGCTTACCAAGGATATAAGATGCGTTTGTATACCCATCGCTATAAGTATCTCTCATGGTTTACTCCATTTGTATACCCATCTCTATAAGTATCTCTCATGGTTTACTCTATTTGTATACCCATCTCTATAAGTATCTCTCCTGGTTTACTTCATTTGCAACAGCTTATAAAACACAGTGCTGCTGGTTAATAAAAAAATCCGCATTTTTATAAGTTGACAGGTTTTTTAAGATCTATTCACTGTCCTTTTCCGTTAACGAAACTCACTTAGTCTTTATCAGTTTGTCTGTCAGTTAAGTGTTTCAGACGTTAGTAAAAAGTGTGTTACAAAACTTTGTTTGCATAGGATATAAGATTTATTGTTAGGTAGATTTAATATTTTTCATAGACCCTTTTAATACAGAAGGATACATTCAGACTCGACTCAGTCTTGTGTTCCGTATAGTTCTGATATATCACGTAATATATAAACACCCTTTTCTCCCAGTTTTCTTAAAAAAACTCACCCAGTGGATCACCACATCCTGACATTCTGACAATTTATTGCGTCTAAGTCTTGTATTATCTAGTTCCCTTCTAAGAATTGTTGGTTCTTGTTCTTTGGTGATTATTCGCGTGATACAGTTTGGTCGTCCATCTAGATATCTATACAATAGTTTTTTTTCACTTAATCGTTTGTCAGTTATTTCAATTGAATATTAATATTTAACGATCCAATTTGGCTTAATAAGTCAGTTGACCTTTCTCAAAAGATTTTCAGTGGGATAGTGGTTTCAAAGAAATTAAATTTCTCTTTATTTTTGTCTCGGCAACAAAGCTTTCGTATATTTCTTTGAATTATCTGCTGTCTTCTTCTGTAACAAAACGTCTCTTTTAGATGGATTTTCTTTAGTTGATCTTGTTTCATCACATATTCAAAATTTAAGATGATGGATAGATGTTTTACGACATTATTTGACAGTCTTTATAAAAGTTATCTTCAAAGATTTTTAGTTATATTCAGCAAGGATTGAGAAGTGATATTGTATAGTGTTTCGTTAATATCGGTACAAAATTCATTTCTATAAGGGTGATATATTTTCATGAATTGACGAAAAAAAATCTTATATTTCATGTTGGTAATAAACGATTTGTGAGCAAGAAGAAAACCACAAAAATAATGAAATAAGGTAATTGAGAAAGCTAAATAAAGGAGAATGTGTATGTTTAAGAAAAAAAATAGTATATTGGATGTACTCGAGACAAAATCACAAGAATATAAAAGAGGGTGTTCTCAATCAATATTTTAATCTTTCAATACTTTTATTAGATACCCCCCCCCCGCCCCCCGCCCTTCCAACGCAAACATGATGTGAGCATTAGGTTCAATAGGTTAGGTATTAAATTAATGTTCAAGCTTGCCTTGCGACCTGTGATAACATAGTATTGTATGATATTAATGGAATACTCGTATACAAAGTAGAATTTATCATTATGGAATTCCACAAAGTAAAGTCTGAAATATATTTAAAATCATAATTGTTTTATTTATATGTTAGTTAAGATTTAATAATCAATATATTTCTTTGACTGTGTGAAATGAAACAAAAATTAAAATGAAAATATTTCATTCCATTATGAACATTATAATTCGCAGCCTTCCACAAACTTGGCAAAGCGTTTGAACAAAAAAGGTTGTTAAACTCTGCATTTGAGTTGTTATTAGTGATTACCATAGTCAGCTTTAATGTAACTAAGCTTATTTGAATAACATTCTGCGGCCATTGTTTCAGTTTCAACTTCGATTATTATCGAGGTCATAAAACTTCTAGCTTAAATTAATGTAATAAATTTTTTCCGAACTTCAAATCAAGGAAGTAACTTTGCTTGGCTGTAATTAGTGTAAATATTAATTTTCCATAAAAGTTAACAAGGCGTTTTGATTAAGATATTTTACCTTTCTCCCTTTTTGCTCTCATAAAAAGTACCACTTTAAGTCAAGTGTTTGTTACATGCAAATCTTTAAAAGAGGGAAACTGGACCAATCCTGCGTCAGTACATGTATTCGGAAATATTTTATTCAGAGAAAGATTTTATTTAATTTTTCTTAATATTATTGGAACTATTATTTTAAAAAGTTTTGTGCGTCTGATTTGTAAAAATAATGGACAAGAAAAATTATTTGTTTATAAGTGATTCATTATAATTGATGTTGATTATAAAAAAAATACTTCATTTTCAGTGTTGAAATCATCTCCCCACGATTCCCTCATTTTATTCGTCTGTTTTTTTTTAAAAAAAGACAAAACAGAGTAAAATATTTAAAAAAATAATGAAACATATACGTTGAGTGTTTTCTAGGGTGGATTTCACGCCTCAAGGTCTCTGCCGTTTCCCTTGGAGCCCTTCTGAATTCCTGGAGCTAAATCACTGTGGTATATTTTCAGATCCTTTCACCCAACCTAAACTTCACTAATCCATCCTGGGTTCAAACGTTTTTTGGTTCATCAATTTTTGTTGCCTCAGTCAGAATTGGCTGCTTCATTAGCATGAGGAAGTTGATAATCTTAGTTTCGGCGAAAAGAATCAAAATGGAACGGTTTGAAGTTATGTCAATTTTAAGATGTTGAAGTGTTCTACAGATGTACATTAGTCTCTCAGATGTACCATATACCCAAGCATCTTGGTGAGGATCTCCACACCATGTTTATCCGTATTCTGTCTAATACTCACCGTGACAAATACGTGTGCATCTCAGTATGACAAATTCGGAGAACTGAATACACAAATAAATTACAATAAATTAACGAATAAAAAAAAATAAGAAGACATACATGATGCGTGTAAAGATATTATGAATATTTGTACTGTTCATGCACATTTTTTAGTTAAATGAATATGAATACTCTTTAATAAAGTGCTGTCTTTAAATGTTACCCATACGTGCGTAAATTCTACGTTACCATGTCTGATAGATAACTTTTCAAAAGCTACTTGAAAACAAATAATTTTTATCTAATATTATTGATAATGATGACTCACTGATAAACTTTCATAACGTCAACACAAAATTAAAATGTCAATGGAATATTCAAATGTCAATAATAAGTTATTATTTGTTTATAAGTGATTCATTATAATTGATGTTGATTATAAAAAAAATACTTCATTTTCAGTGTTGAAATCATCTCCCCACGATTCCCCCCAGTGATAAGCCAAAACTGAATAGAATTTAACTGAAACGTTGGATGAAAGATTAAGTTATATTGAAAAAAATATTGAAACGCTCCATACCCTGCGCTCTTAATTACGCTTGATGAAAAGTTGATTGATTGAAAATGACAAAAGGAAAAATTCCCATGATATGTATTTTTGCTTAAATAAAAACATAAGAGATGTTTCACTTGGAAAGACAGCATTGTAATCAAACGGTAAAAATATTCTTAAGATAATAGGGCTGGAGTTTGATTCCCGGCAGATTTAGTCCAGGCCGATTTTACTTTCAAATCTTATTTGATCTGAAAACATCTCCTTCGGTTGGCACTTTTGGTTTTCAAGTATTAGTTAGTAAAGCGCTCTTTTGTAATAAAATATCACCTCAAAGGATTGCCTGTCACATCACACAGATACATTTCTGATTAAATTCTAACGTTTGAAACGTAATTCAAATTCTGTTTGTAGTGGGTTGTGGAAAAAGTAATTTAGTAATTTAAATCGGTCGCTCGTTTTTGTTCCACGCATTTCTATTGATCGTATGTTAAAAGTTAAGTCGTAAAGACCTAAGAATATTATTCTGGGACGCTACACAAAGAGGAACGTATTTTGATTTTATTTGTGTGAGGCTTTTATCAAAAAATCATTAGTTCTAGATGCCTTATTATAAATGTGTTTATTTTTAAAGCAAATTTCAAAATACATTTTTGACAAATTTTATGTAAACTTCAAAATACAATAACATATCATCTTTTAAAGTTTAAAGAAGTATTATTTTTGCTGCTTTCCTGTTTAATACCGATAATACACGCCATTTAAGGTCAAATTATTATCAGGAACTGTATAATGAATCCTCGTAAATTTAAACTGATTAGGATATTTTTCCTTGCTTCATTAATCTCAGCTTTTAAATCATCATAACTTTAAAACTGTTAAGTCGAAGTGTTGAAATAAGTACATATTTTATAGCTTTTTTTTCTTCTTGTTTTAGTGATCTTAGAAAAGAAACTACAAGGAAAAAAAGTTATTATCAAATTTATCTGGATGATTCATCTTCATTTGATGTTATTATTTTTCCGTATTTAAAACATTTTTTTGAAGAAGTAATTTGGATTCTATATTTATATAGTCTATACAACGTTTTGGACTGTCTGAAGTGATGAAGTGTGAGGGGTTTGATTCGCGTGATGTATGCATGTGTAATTGAGTGTCACTGTTCGTCAGGTTGATGAGAATGTGCAACGGGGTTTTATATAATCAAAAATCGGAAAGAAGTATAATTTATTTATTCATGCTATATGTCCTCAGTGAGATCCAGGCAAAAGCCTAGTTAACTGAAGACACGACAAATGAAGGCCAACAAACCCAGATCCATGAAAATTATGTATCCAAATTAAATTATCTGTAGTTTTTTTCCTTTTAATTATGTATATTTCTTGTAATGTGTAAAATAAATAAATATTTCTTGAGTCATAGTGAAAAAAAGTCAGGCAAGAAATTTAAAGAATTATTAACTTCTTCAACATGTTGCAGCTTTTGAAACTCCTAAATCACGGTATTGAATATACGAGTATTTCGAGTAAAAATGATTTATAACAGTTTTAACTAAAATAACAGTTTTATATAAATACATCATATGGTTTTATTGCTTTAAATAAATTTCTTCCAATAAACCAGCTTTTATTTCAAAATTATAGTATTATCGGTACCCATGACCATGGTTTGAACTTAGTGACTAAAATAACATTTACGTAGGTTACAAAAATTAAAACAAAATATAAATCTCAACGAAAAAAATTAAGAGTGGGAGTTGTATTGAAGTTTAGATATATGAAATGTTTTGAGATAAATAATGCTTCTGTATTTTTTTTCTGAAAAACTAATATGGATGAAACATATTTAGTGAAGCGCAAAAAATAATAGGTAGAATGATATGTGATGCGTTGGTATAGAAATAATTTTGCCGTCGCCAGCTCAAAGAGGTAGCCCTATTGAATTAAAAAATGGTTTCTAAATTAACTGCATTCTGAGATAAACTTGAAATTGTAACTTTCTTTAAACTAGTAAAATTGAAGTGATTGACTTCGTCAAATTGAGCATACTACAAAATCTGAAATTTATACAAATAATACAAAGACACCCCGTTACTCGTATCGAAAAAATTCATTCCTATTCATCCCTAATCTTTTTCTTACTAAACACAATCTTTCGAACAAGTGTAAATCATATATTTTACACTTATCAGAAAACTTAAAATTAGATCCTTTCCAACTTAATGATTTAGACAGAAATATAAGAAACATTACAACATTAATCTAAAATTATTTAAATATAACTATTGTACCATTGTATTGTATTGCACCATATGAATGAATTATCAAACTTTGCTCAATACTTGATATTATGAATGTCATAAATATTCTTCAATATATGGATTTAAAGTTTAAAAGTTCGATTATCCAGATGTCTTAATTTTTTAGGACCAATTATTCTACAATTCGATTTCAGTAACGGTTCAATAATGCAGTACTATTGATTATTAGATTGTTGCTTGCATTACTTATTTTTCTTTATGAGAAAATAAATGTAAATGAATTTTTTTATATGTTTTCTTAAGAATCATTTAAATACGCTAAACAAGTTATATATGGTAAAAAATTATCTCAAAAAAATACTTGAGTATAAATTAAACTTTTCAAAAGTTGACCAATTATACAATATCAATGACGTCATTCGATAGGTAGAAATTAGAACACACTAGCTGAAAAGTCCAACCAAAATTGTGTGAAAATAATGACTTAATACTTGAAATAGTTACACCTACTTACAATCTATTCCATCACGCCATGCTCCTTAGAGGAGAGTAGGCAGAGAGGATCGAGTGCCACACTATCCGGCTCTCACATTATATTCTTAGATTACATCCATCGTTTCTATCACATCCATAATGTGTCTCGCATAACTCCTTCTATTCTACATTCTGTTCACATTACCCTCTTTCAATAGTTGACTAACATGTTTCTTCCACACAACTCTCAGATGTCCTCTATTCCTTCGTCCTCTTTGTTCAGCCATATATATTTTCTTGGTCATCTTATCCTCACTCATCTCTCTCACATTCGCATTTTTTCCTTACTGCGTCATTTCTAACTTTATACATCAATACTTTTCCACACATCCTTCTCAATGATCGTATCTCAACTTTAATAATATGAATTTCATTTTATTATACTCTTATTTCTTTCGTAACCTTATTTTTTTAATTAGGGCTTTTTAACTTAGAACAGGATCATTTTGAAAATATTTCTGTATACAAAACATTTCTTGTGAACACTGAATTAGAACCAACTGTTAAATTGCTCTGATAAGGATTATTTAAAATTTTCCCTTTGATACTAAGAAACTGTACAATCCTGACAATGCCAGATATCGTTGGTCATTGCGGAAACTGGCTCTGGTAAGAATACTCCTTTTCCAGTTTTTATCCCTGTGACTTGTTTATAGTCATAGCAAACGCCAGTTTAATTGGGAATAGTCTTCTTCGAAGAATAAACGGGCAATATGTATTGACGTATGCTAAATATTTTGTTGAGATAAACAATACACTGTTTTCTACATTTTCTGTCAGCACTTCGCCAATAACCAAATTTGGCTTCAGGTCTTTGATTACCAACTGAGATATGTTACAAATGCCACGTTTGATATTTAAATTTCTTTATTCGTAGAATAACGATGATTCTTATATTTAATTATAGCTTGTGAAGTGACACATCTGAAGGTTTTAATTCATTGTGGAATTTTATTTGAATTGGCTAGTTAAGCTGATTCTCATCGTTTGCATCGTCAATTGAATCAAAACTCAAATATACAAGTAATAAAATAATTATGGCTTTATCGAAATTGGAAAATTTACATTGCGACGTAGCTTCTACATATATGTTATGTTTTATTTTTCCTTCAAAGCGTATATTGTTTCCTTTTCGGGGGAAAAAACTCTTAATTTCTAGTCAGTAAAATAACGTGTTTCATTCCCGAATTTTATTTTCCTTTCCTCTCCACCATCCCTTCCTTTTCTTTTGATTGATGATATCTCACTTTGTATGAAAAATAATGTTCGGGTGATTGTCCGTCTTTGTGGGGTTCGTAGGCATATGCTCACGTATGTGTTTATGAATTTCGTGGGGATGGATAGTCATTTGAATGATTTATGGAACCATGTAACTTGCTTCATTTAGTTTTGTCTGGTTGGTTGGAAGAGATTGCCGCCTGGTAATAAGCCTGCAAAATTATATTTGCAATAAAAGTCTTAAATAAATTAATAAGGTAAATATGCATCAACTTAATCCCAATTATGTTCTAGAGACTTGTTGAATCTAATTAATAATTTATAAATAACTATTTATGGCGTGTATATAACCACCCTTATTACCAGATTTGTATTTTTCTCCCATTACGGAGAGATGATTTCAAAAAAAAAACCTCAACCACACAAATAAAAAAAGGATATTCAAAACTATAAGCACCACGCCACTTACGAGTAATTAAAAAACGTTCATTTCAATTGCAAAATACAATTTTAAAATGACAACGAATCAATTTTCATTTATTTTGAGTGTTTACTTTTACAGCACTATGTTTTTGAAAATTAGAACAATACTTCTGCATATACTATGTATGTATGTTTTGTGTTTCATTTTTATTTCAACGTCATTGTGTTTTTTAAGCTAAATGGCACTAGGCAAATTATATAATAGATTATAAAAGCTACAAATATTGTTTAGAAAAATTAAAAATATTATTTAACGCAAGCAAGATTCAGAAAGTAGCCAAAAAAGATCAAAGAAAAGGTAAATTTAGGGCAATATTATTATTCACTCCATTATAATTAATAAAGTACTTCTTAATATCATATTTTAAATGTTACCTGACTTTTTTAATTTGAATTTTTTTACAATTGGTTAGTAGGTTCTTCACGTAATCTCTTTCTAAAGTGCTTTATTGTGAAAAATTCCATCATCATTTCACACTTTCCTCGCTCGGCGATGTTTTCATTTTATGAAATATATTTTCTGTCAACGTTTTGTGTAATATCCCCACATATATTTTCTTATTCAAAATAAATAGTATAGTGTGCACTGAACTTTAATACATCAGGTATAATTTTTAACTACGCTTGGAAATGCATAAGAGCGATTTATATTATAAAAAATCCATGAGACAATTTTTTCCAACAAATCAGTAAGATGTTGAATATGTCTTAAATAAAAACCAGAGTGGAACTCTTTCTAAAACCAATTGAGTTTCGACGGGAATCGAACGGAAATTTCGACGGGTTGGATGGTAGGCGTCTTATCAACTAGGTCATGGTTGTTATAATATGAATTGGAGATATAGAAAAATAATGCATACTGAAAAAAAAATGTGGTGTAAAATAGAAGAAACTAGCATTGAACTAGTTTGGCTACGTAGAAAGAATAAATTATGAATGATTTACGAAAAAAACATCGAGGTGTGAAAAACTTTTGAGAATTTGGTTTAATCTATGAAATTGTCAAGTAATCGAATGAATATATTTCTAAAAGAGTAAAATAAAAAAACTTTTAAAAAAGGAGAGTTTGCTTGATAAGGAGTTTGGGCATACCAGTAGCGAAATAAGTATGTCGGGATATAATTAAGTGAAGATCAGTTTACATCAATAGAACTTGACGGGCTGATAGTGATGATAATATCTTAATATTAACCATTTATTTGCGTGAAATACCTTATTTTTTGTATTGTTAGTTTGGTTTACAGTCATTGCATGCGTGAAATAATAAATCTGTCATAGGCTTACATTTATGATCTGATCTATTTGTCACGGTTCATATTTTTAAGCTCTGAATTACTTCTAACAAAACATATAGTAAACTTTCTTCTTATTATTATTTTAGGCTTGTTGGTCTGTTGGCCTGTTATGGTCCTGCATCATTGTTCGCCTCTTGTGACGTCGACTACCAGCTGTCTTTCCATATTTTGGGAGGTCGTCCTGGAGGTCTGCTTGCTTGGGGGATATAGTCCCTGGCCATTCTTACGGCTCTTGGTTCCGCTATTCTGGATACGTGTTCGTTCCAGAACCTTCTTCTCTGTCGTCCCCATCTGACAATATCTTCAACTTCGCACGTCCTTTGGATTTCTGTGTTTCGTACTCTATCACGAAGGGTTTTGCCAGCGATACTCCTGAGTACCTTAATTTCGCTGGTTCGAAGGAGATTTTTGGTTCTAACAGTGTCGGCTCTGGACTCTATGCTGTATGTCATTATGGGGCGGACACAGGTCTTGTATATTCTCACCTTGCTTTGGATGTTCATATACTTGTTTTTCCTGACAGTGTTCTGTAAACATCCGGAAATAGCTGCGGCCTATTATGATTGTTCAAGCACTTTGCCCAAGTATTTAAATTTTGTAATTTGTTCAATCGGTGTGTCGTCGATTGCCACACTGCATCCAACTTGCTATCTGGCTAGAGTCATGCATTTAGTCTTGCTGATGGAGATAGACATGTTGTATTTTTTGGAAGCAGTGGGGAATCGATATAGCATTTGTTGGAGGTCTTCCTTTTATTCGGCTATGATGATGGCATCGTCAGCATAGCATATGATGTTTAGCATATTGTGGCCTATCTTGTACCCCAGGTTAAGGTCGGCAACTTCTTCTATAATTTTATCCATAACCAAGTTAAACAGAAATGGGCTTAAACTACCTCCTCGTCTTACTCCGGTTGCTGTTGGAACGTTATTAGAGAGTTCTCCGTCTACGCGAATTCTTGTGAAGCTATTTAGGTCTCTAATGATTTTGGCGATGGAGGGTGACACGTTCCGTTCGAGCAAAATGCTTATTACATCTTCTAATTGGATTCTCTCAAAGGCCTTGGTCAGATCGATAAAAGCAAGGTAAGCAGTCTTGTTGTATTCTAAAGACTTTTCTTTAATTTGCCACAGTATGAATATAGCATCTGTAATAGATCTGTTTCTTCGGAATCCTTGTTGTTCATCTCTATTTTCAATTTGTTGTTCTAATTTTACTCTTAGGTGAAGAGCATGAGAAATGCGATTAAAAGAGATATTCCTCTATAGTTACCAGGATCAGATTTTTGTCCTTTTTTGAAGATGGGAATCGTTATACTGGCCCTCCATTGATCTGGTATTGTTGTAGTTTCAAGGATCAAGTTGTAAAGTTTGTGGAGACTTTTCGTTAGTTCTTCGCTGCCATATTTTATAAGTTCGTTAGGTATATTATCACTTCTAGGAGCTTTTCTATTTTTTTCTTTTCATTCCTTGTCTAATTTTACTCTCCTCCAATGTTGTGGGTTCGTTAATTATTATATCTGAAGTTGCTAGTGGAGATGTGTTGTTAAACAGGTCTCTAAAATATTTTTCTCATTCCGCTATAGAAATCTTGCTAGTTTGAACGTATTCATTAATTGGTTTATTTTTATCTCTTAACATCTTCCATACTTTATTTTGAGCGCCATAGAGATCACGCTCCATATTTTTGGTGAACCTTCTCCAATATTCTTCTTTTATCTTTCTGATTTCGGAGTTTACCCTGTTTCGGACAGTTACATATTTGGCGTATTCTTCTATAGATGGGTTGCTTCTATAAGTCAATTAACTTTTCTTTTTATCCTCTGCGAGCTGTCGTACATCGTTATTAAACCATGGTTTGGTGCTTTTCTTCGCAATTACATGTATGTTTCTTTTTCCTAAAGCCTCCGTGGCAGCTTTGTCAATTTCTGACTTTATCTTTTTCCATACTTGATTAACATCATCGGAATCTAGTATTGGATTGTCAATGAGATTTTGGGTCTTTGGACTTAAGTTAACTTTGATGTTATTAAAACACCAATAAAATGGGTTTTTTTCAATGTACAAGATTTTTTTTAAAAGTTCTTTATTTCATATCAATTAAATGTATAACCATCTAGACAAATATTATTTTATTGATTAGATCTGGCATTGCCCGATTACAAAATGACGTCTAATAACTGTTTTATATCTTCATATAACCACAACACACGCAGAGTGGTGGCAAATTAATGAGAAAAAAAGTTAATTTTATTAGCATCTTTTGCCTGGGGGTAAAAATAATAAGTTTTATGTAATATTTAATGTTATAAGTTAATGTTTTTTATTTATTTTTATTGTTTATCAATTCGAGACACTATGAGAACCCGCAGAGTTCTCATGTAGGCCCCATTGTATTCCTTTTACTCGTATTTATATACTTGTATACATAATACTAACATTGCCAAAAATGTCATACGAGTATGTGACGTTTTTGACAATGTTAATATTTTGTTATTCCCCGACGGTCAATGTTCAAAGATGTAAAGAGTTCAAGTGACTTTAATAATGCAGGAACATTTTAAGAGGTTACATTTGAGGTGTTCCAGGAATAATTTGAAACTAAATCTTAAAAAGTGTTTTGTCATAATATTCTCTCTTTCAAAAACTAAAACGCTCTTCAACTATTGAATTGTCGATTGGATCTTAAAAACAGTGATTGAGTAACTTAATACTGAGTGAGTATGACTGAGAGACACCCAAATCAGAAGCTAAGATTTTCAGACACCAAAATTAGAAGCTAAGACCCACGAGAAGCTAAGATTTTTTTCTCACATTAATACGATATCAAGCAAAGTGATAAGGAATCTGTGTTTTGTATATAAAATGTCAAAAAGCGTTACAAATTGTCTTACATTAAAAACATTATATAGTACACATCACTTGTGAGAAGTCAACTGAGTATAAGTCCACAGTTTGGTCTACTTACTACCAATATAATATGTTAGGTATCTTATTGAAAAGGTTCAACATAAATTATTGCGGTACATTCATTATATATTTGGGATTCCTATAGAAAACCTTGAATACGACACCCTTAAGGTGGAATTGTGTCTTGAAAAATTGTCCGTAAGAGGTTTTAAGGACAATTTTTCTCTTCTTTGATCTGTTTTTTTTTTCATAAAATAATTAATGGTGATATTGACTGTTCAGGTATTCTGGAGCTTGTTAGACTACATGTACCAACAAGGGATACAAGGCAATCGGATTTGATATCACAAACTTCGTCTGGGGAATGCGTATGCCATGAAAAAAATTCACAGGGATTTTTCTCAGAATCATGTACGAGTTTGGTTGATGAGACGTCGTGTATTTTGTTCAACGTGATCATTGTTGGAATATTTTTATTTTGAGTAAACAGAAGCGCCGTAGATGTTTGAATAGTGTGCATTTATATTTATGGTAATGGATTGTTTTTTTTTATTATTTTGCTTTGCGAATGATTGAAGGTCGTTGCATGAATTTGTTGCTTTTGTTTTAGTTTCTTTCGACAGGATTTTGAATGTTAATTTATTTAACAGTTTTTAAATTATTACAAATTGTTTCTTAATATTTGGTAAGGGTTTTGATTCATATTGTTGCGAGGATTATTTTATTTTCTATGTGTATATTGAGTGATAGAACTTTTACTATTTTTTTAATTTTTGTTAACAGTTTTTTTTTGTGTGAATGTTGTTTTTTAAGAGTTCTTTGATACTTAAGATCCAGCCCTGGCTTTGACCTACTGTGTGATTGTTTAAATGATATATGTGTGTTCTTATTTTAGGTGTAATTTTATATAAATCAAGTCATAAGAAAACTTCCGAAAGATCCAGTGCTTCATACTATTTTGATTGACTATAACTTGCTATGGACTTTTTTCCAGAGGTGTGGTTCTAAAATTGTAATGAAGCTAACTTAATTTCTATAGTGAATGATCTGCTAGAGAATTTCAAGAATCTGCGATATAGAATGTCAATCAAAATCCACATTTGCATTTTCCTCCCTAAAAGTTCGAATATGTAACTAGATGTGCACTGAAACTAAAACTTTATTAACATATTATTGAGTATTGCTATCAACGTGGCTGTAATAATTTAATGATATGTAATTTATTAGTGTTTGTGCAGATATACTAAAAGAAGCACTTATAAATGGAAAACTTTTACTTCGTACTTCATTCATCAATTGAAAACCCATTACATTCAACTGAAATTATATAATTTCATTCATTCTTTTTTACAGCTTTTTAAATATTAAAATGGATTTAAAACTTTTATTACGACCTTAATATTTATGTAATATAAAAATCAATTACAATATAATCGTATCTCATTCAAGGTGTATTTGCTGAAAGCGTACCTCATAACCGTGTCATTATAGAATAAAAAAATCAAAAGGATTCTGCGCCCCAAAACTAGTATTGTTGCCTTATTTTCATTCAAGATGCAGAATTATCATTTTTTATTTTTGAGGTTTTAAACAGGTGATCTACTAAACGGTAGGCCAACGCATTACCGCGAAACAAGACATCTCATTTAATATCCGAATAAGATTTCAAGAACAGTTATTTGATGAAAAAATAAGTATACAATGTGAAATTTAAAAATTTCAATAAATATTGTATAAAAAATCACTTTTAAGAAGACGAATACAGAAAGACAAAATATGACAATAGGAAGAAGAAAACATTAAGTGGTTGAAAATAAAATGAAATTAAAAAAATATTTTTTAAATACAGTGATTGATTCAAATAATGTCAAAATAACGAATAATTCATTGTTTTAACGGGTTGATTCAAAATTCATAACCAAAATTCAGAAAATAGCTCAAGTTCATAATCCTCAAACATTTAGAAATTAAAAATATATTAAGTAACAATAAAAAATAAGTTTACAAATATTTTTTCTTCTTTTAAAACAAAAAATCCCTCGCAAAGAAACTAAAAACGACATGATTAATATTTAATATACAAATATTATATAATATTTCGTCTTCTTTAAAAAAATTTACAGAAACTTATTTTGGCTCTTTAGATTATAATTAAGCCTATGAAAGCTTTTTAGTCCAAATTTAATAATCTACTCCGAAAAATACTCCCTCAGTTCTAAAATTATTTTATTCCATAAATGGGTTGTTTTTCTCGGAATGTAATTATTTTTATTGTACTCGTAACTTATTGTAGGTCTCACAATATATGTTAATTTAGTGTACTAAGTGTCAGCTGAAGTATTTACATCAAAATGTAGAAAATATAATAAGTTTTTTAAAAAAATATTCTACACATTACTGTATAAGCTGCAACTTGGAGAGTTAACTGGTGTATAAAAATTTCTTTCAGCTTATCAATAATAGTAAAAATTAGTGACATGTGATGGATAAAGGTTCTTGTATTACAAATACATGGGTATATAATACATATATGGGTATGTAATACATGGGTATGTAATACATAAATAAACACATAATTTATACAAGAAAAAAAGATTTACATAAAGGCTCAAAATTTAAAACAGAACAACATTAAATGGTTCAACAACAACATTAAATGTCATCTACTGCCGAGAAAAAAAGCGAATTGACCAAGAAAAAAATATGAATGATCGGAGAAATGTTTTTGTCATTGAAGAAAAGTTGAATATATTGAAGTCGCAATGCGCAATTTGAGGTAATGCCACGCACGCTTATAGTTGTAGATAGAAACTAACTCAAATTCAATGCGAAGTATAAAGAGTCGTGAACTATGAACACCAGAAACTCGTTTTCTACTTGAGTAGAGCAAGACACTGACCGGTTTTGGACTGAAGGCTTTTCTGGATTTCAGTGCACCTTATCATTTACAAAGATGATTGAGGAAAATAAAACATTTTTTTAATTTACGGTATTTGTTTTTTTAAAGATTTGTTTTGACATTTAATTTAAATGTGAACACGTGTTTTTTTTAAATTATATTTAAAAAATATGATTAAAAAAGTTAATTCGCATAAAATTACGTTTAACAACTTTTTTTCAATGCTCACAGTGTCTTATAAGCAAATTACTCGGAAATTACTTTTTGACACTCTAACGACTCCTCTCCGTCCATCTCTGCACTTCGTGGTTGTTAAGGGTAGTCCTGGTAGGTCTCTCAATTGGTCAGTCCAACGCTTAGGGACTATGTTTCTTGTGCGTTGTCCTACCGCGCTTCCGGTAACCACAAGTCTCTCCAAACCGTCTACATGGCCACGAGCAATGTGTCCAAAGAATCGGAGGGCTCGTCAAAGACATATTGTC
This sequence comes from Odontocerum albicorne, assembly GCA_949825065.1. NCBI lineage: Eukaryota > Metazoa > Arthropoda > Insecta > Trichoptera > Odontoceridae > Odontocerum > Odontocerum albicorne. Next base: position 43,322,662 of record OX463838.1, read on the forward strand.
GACAATATGTTAATGATTTCCAGTTCTTCAAGAATGAAGGTATTGGTTCGCCTTGCTGTTCATGGAATAAGTAAGCACCACGTTTCAAATGCTTCTACACGTATTATACGTCCCACGCTTGACCTCAGAGTCCAGTCTTCGCGCCATATATTACATAAATATTGCGAAGACGAGAGACTAAACCAGGGGCGTATTCATCATGATGGTGATGGTTCTACTCTTCCATATCTTTTCCAGCTTTGACATTATACATGTTTTAATCAAATATATATTTTTTTCATTAACTTTTGTATTACTACGCTACAATTACCATCTTAATACCTTCAAACTTTAAACTGATTTATGTGATTACAAGAGTATCTTAATAATAACTTGACAAAAAATAAAAAGCTTCCTTGATTCATTTTAATGAAATTTAAGTGTTTTCTACCTGAAAAGAATAAAAATTCAAAATTTCTGGCCGAGTTCTCAAAAATAGAATGAAAATAAAAAAAAAAAACTTTCTGAATTAATAAATATTTCATATTTTCTAAACCTTATCCTTAATAGCAGCAACTTTTTATCTTTTCACATGTTCTAGTTTTCTTATTAACTAAGTTTTTCCTATTGACGTATATGATCTGCTTGAAGTATGGAATGAAAAGCTTACCGGTGTAGTTTTACTTGAAATGAAAAGGAAACACGTAAAATAGAAGAAACTTAAACTTGCTTCGTTTTTTCACACCCAATTAGTTTGAAGAAACATTTCAAAGTCGCAAAAAATATATTTACTTTAGAATCTCAAACGTTAAGCTTTGAGGGAAGAAGTCAATTAACTAGAGAGATAATAGAGATTTTAAAGGCGCTGCGTGAATTTATGTTCTATTAAAGTCAAATATTAGGATGGAAAAAACTTGAAACTTTTGTAAATAAAAAGTCAACCCCGTGCGCAACCAATAATTGACCGTTTGCTTACATATAACCTTTGAAAAAATATTCACATTGAAATATTTTTTTTATTATTGTTTTAATATTACCGTAAATTAAATCTGTTTTTGGGGACGATATTTCAATTTACAACATAATATCTACGGTTAATTATTTTTAACAAAAGCGTCCGCTTTATAAATGGTTACAAATTAACTTGTAAATGTGGAAAACGGGTGTGCTTCAATAATTCTTATTTGATTATATTTTGCTTCTTGTAAATGAAAATATTTAAGATAGATTGTATTCAAGTAGCCAAAAATAATGGTATTCATGGCAATTATCAATTTTTCTTTCCTTTCTTCATATGGTACGCTTCAACATACCCTAATAGGCGATTCTGATATTTTGAAGAGCGTTGCTGGCGGACCATAGTGTCATCATCTCCAATTATCGAGCATTTCGGTTTAGAAGCACTGAAGTTGGCACGGAACTCGCAGTACGTCATTGTATGTTAAGGCAACTCTACTACAAATAAAGAAACAACACACGCACATATACTATGTGCGTGTGAGTATTGTTACCTGACGAACTTTTTTACCAGACTTAAACCCTGTTTTTATTTATTTGTGTATTCAGGTGATATGGCTACGCTTGTTGAAAATGAAGGCGATTCAAAGGGTATTTATTATAAGTGAGCTATGTTAGATACACACGGTCTGTCCAATGGGAAAATTGACTGATTTTATTTCCGCGTAATCACCAGCAACGTCTGTAGATGAATAAATGAGTTAACTAGCGACACATTTCGACTATCTTCCGTAAAATGTTCAAAGCGCTGGTATTGCTGGTTCATTTGTAATGACGTAACAATTGACAGTACCTTCTGAGTCTCAGTCGAAAAAGGAACAATGAAGTAATTTTTCCTTGTGCGATATAATTTTTTTATAATTTTTTTTAAATTCAAATTATGAAACTATTTATAATAATATAAATATTTATCTGAATAATAATAATAAATGACAATTTAAATTACGTTGTTTAGAGAGCAGACTCTCCTCAAGGGATGGAATATATGGACTACCATATATGGTATGGTATAGGTGGAAGTAGAACGTGTCGTGGGGATAAATTGAATAAGTAAGAATCATTTAAATCTGAGTTCCATATAGTTAAAGCCATAACCTTTGATGAAATAAAAGTGATATATGTGATGCAATTAGACAAGCGTAACTTGATGAAAAAAACAATATATTTGGATACATAGTAATCAAATAAAACGATTTGATTTCCAATATTGGGTTCAAAAACTGGAAAAAAAAATCTTAACACTGTATAATCCTAGATTTGAATAAACCTTTGAATGTCATGCTAATCCATCAAAATAATATTTCGCAGAATATATTCAATATTTCGCAAAACATTTTCAATACTTCTCTATTAAAAATATGTGTAGAGCTTGTGAGTCATTTTTGTTTCATTCTCATAATTTAACATATGATTGAATAATCAAATCAAATCATTCATTCAATGAAGCTCGCAGGTCTCCGATTATTTATTATCTGCTGAACCCAGCTTTACTTTTATCTCTTCTTTATTTTTACCTTTTTTTTTAATAAAATCAATAAATATGATATTTTTCGGCTTTGATTCAAACTTTTTTTGGGATTTTTGAATATTTGTATTGCATGTTATTACGCTTTCAATGTATTCGTGTATAGAAAAAATCGGAAGATTTATCAGAAAAAACTTAAGGCCTTAAGGGAAAACCAAACATAAAAATATTTTTTAAAAAATTGAGTACCAACCAGAAAAGAAACCGACAACGCCCGGATAGGAGATGGACACTTTGTCAACTAGGTCACGGAGATTTGAGAAGATACTAAAATATAAGGTTTGTATTTATTTGTTACGAAAAACTCATATCATCTCATTGTTGATAAAAAATAAATTTTTGCATTTTTCAAAAGCGTTGTAAATAAGTTTGTAATAAAAAATATCTCACAAATTACATTACTTTTCCATTTATCAAAAAGTTGAAAATTTTAGTTTTTTTATTTACTCTTAATTGCATAAATTACAATCTGATGACTTACTGACAAATAGCAATATTTTCCAACAAAAATGAAAAAAATTGAGAAATTAAAAGGAATTGTAAGATGGCACATAAGCACAATAAATGCGGTAAAAATGTATTGTATAACACTTTCGTTGTATACAATACAACCTGGTGGGGTCTTTGACAAATGACAAAATTTTTCAATCAACCAAAAGGATGTTCAAGAGACCTAAAGTGAAAATTAGACCGGAATCCTTTTTATAAAATCTGGGTTGCAGAAGGAATTGAACCCGCATCTCCTGGGCTGGAAGACAGACGTCTTACCAACAAAACATCTGAGGTTGTATGTGTGCCTTACGTAGAATATTTACATCTATAATATATCAAAGAGTAGGGGATGATCGGATAAAGGAAAACTATTTGTTGGAGACGGAAGTTATAAATAAGATAGGGAAGGAATCTTAAGATTTGAACACAAAATGATCACATTTATTAACTTAAGAAACAGGAATAAAATAAATTAAATCTTTACTATTTCTAATAATAGTAGAACTTCGAAAAATACTTCTTGATGAGGTGGTTAATGTTTCTATACTAAAAAAATATTTATTTTAATTGTATATAAGAGAATCTTAAAAACAATGCATAAACTGGGGTGACATACTCGTGGTTGGCGCTTTGCACCGTTATTTGTAAATTAAAAAAGTTTATGTAAATAACTTTGTACATACTGCTTAAGAAAAAATATTTACGATAGAAATTCGTGTACGTGATAAATATTCCTTATAAAACATGAGCTCTCGCATGAATTATATAATAATATGCTATAGATAAATCAGTTTTATTCAAAAATAAATCTCAACAACTAAGGCATGCTTACTACATAAATAGGTACAAAAACTTGTTCTTATTTGAAAGAGCTTTATTTCGCCATCATAGATTTTTATATTTCTTTAAAAGTGAATTAAAACATTAGTTCCTATTTTGTTTTTACTACGTAAATTAAATACTCTGTTTATAAGACATTTATTGTAAAGATTATTTCGATTCACAAATATAATACTCGTATGTACGAGTATGTATATTTTACTCGTAAAACTTTTTTTTTTCGGTTTGAAATAAGACTTTTTTGGACCATTGATATATTGCTTTATATGGTGGAAAACTATATCAGTAAGTTTGTGAATAAAATGCAGAATTTGTTGAATTAAGTAAATAAACCGATAATGTTATTAAGTCAAAGTTAAACGTACGCAAAATATTATGTTCGGGGCAGACCGGAGAGCCAATAAGTAAATTTTACAAATTGATAACGAATTTAAAGAAAGAGTGAATGCAAATTATTATTTCTGTTTTTGTAGAAAAAGAGTAAAAATAATATTTTTTGTAAACTATATTACCAAAAATGGTCAAAAAGAATATTTATTAAGTTGATTAAAAGACAACTAAAAGTGATACGTTTAAATTATGTGTAATTTCAATAGTTTACTTAAAACTGAATGTGTTACTATTACATATCGAAGATCTATAAAAGTTTATTTGCAGTTCATCTTTCTTTGGTAAGTTTTCTGCGGTTTTCTTACCAAATATGTCTTCCTAAAGAAATGCAGATGCGGATAAGTATCGAGTGTTAACATAAGTTGTGTCTATTTTTTTCCAAATGAAGAGGACAAGAGGACACAACAAAAAAAAATTGCAACAAATTAGTCAATAATGTATTCTCCTTCATTATTTTACAACAAATTAATCAATAATGTATTCTCCTTCATTATTTACAACTTCTTGCCAACGTTCTACAAGTTTTTCAATGCTTATGCGATAAAAACCATTCGATGTTGACTCGAGGAGTTCATCCAGCCATGTCCGCAATTCGATGTCATTTTTGAAGGAAACGCCGCGCATTATTGAAGGAAAATTGTTCAAAACCGTCCGGAAAAGGTGGAAACTGACGGCGCGAGGTCTGGAGAATATGGAGGATGCGGCAGGACTTCCCAACCAAGCGTTTGAAAGCCATTTTTCGTAATGTTGGTGATATAAGGGTGGGCGTTATCGTGTTGCAGAATAACGCCATATTGCCGATCCGGACTTTTTTGTTGAATTGCAGTGTTGAGTCTATCTGATTGCGTTCAAGTATCTCGTAGTGGATAACGCCTTGCCAATCCCACCAGATGCAAATCATCGTCTTGCGCGGATGCAAACCTTGTTTCGCTCTGGGCGTTGCTTGTTGACCATAACTCACCCATTTTTTCCGTGTCTTCATATTCACATAAAGGCACCATTTTTCATCACCAGTAATGATGCGGTAAAGGAACCTTTGCTTGTGGCCATACGTAGCTTGATGACGCGCCAGCAAACCAGCATAAACTATCTAACGTTGATTTTTGTTGTTTTCACTCAAAACATGTGGAACCCAAGCGCCGAACTTCTGGACTTTTCCCATTGATTTAAGATGACGGTGTACAGTCATGTGACTACAATTCATCTGCTCAGCCAATTCTACGGTGGTTTGGAGGGGATCTTCGTGAATAATATGGTTTAAGCGGTCTTCATCGAAGTCCACTGGTCGTCCGGAACGCTCCATGTCTTTCAGGTCTAAAATACCGTCTTTGAAACGCAAAAACCATCGACGAGCTGTTTTTTTCATTCATAGCATCTTCACCGTGTACTTCACCGTATCGCGAGCAGCTTTGGTAGCTTTATTCCCTCGATTGAACGCAAACAGAACGAGGTGTCGAAAATGCTTACTTTAGTCTACTCGACATTCCATTTTGAAGGCTTGTAATCAAATAAAATAATATATGTAACGTAAAAGCAAACACAGTATTTCAAACACAAATTTTCTTTTGAATGACGTATAACCTTTACCATTTTGTTTTACTTTTGGTGCTCATTTTTAAATTTGGATAAAAACAGGCACAACTTATATTAACACCTAATACATAATATACATGCCGCAGCTCCCACCCTTACACTCTATGTACATATTGTATATTTATTTCGTAATATTTTTTATCCGTCAAAAATAGTGGGTTTGCTTTAGGAGAGTCTTTTCTCTAAATAGCGACATAATAATTGTCCTTTTATTTATATTTTGTCGCTTTCAACTTATTTAATGAAGCATACCGTTTTAAGTGATGAATCATTGATGAAAAACTATAAATAATTCAAAATAAGGAACTTAAATATCAGTGTTCAAGATATGCCAGGACAGAATTATTATATTTTGAATAATTTGATTTTTATTTCATCGTATTAGTGCTGAGTTTAGCGCATCTTCTCAGAAGATCGAGAAAATACGGATATATTTTTATATTTCATATTTTTTTTGGTTTGGGGACTTGGTTTAATATGTACTACATTATTATGCATGTATATAGTATGTTGTTTTTGGATGAGGCAGAGAGGATAGATCTCAACGTTTCATAGCTCTCATCTCACATCACTCTCCACATCCATACACACTCTTTTGTTTCTCATTTTTCGTGGCTTCATTTCTCAATGTGACACACTGTTATTTTTATTTAATCAATTCTAGCTCCATGATATGAAGAAATGCCAAATACTCGTCACCGTGAACGTGTTATTGTATTATTGTAAATAAAAAAATGTGTTATTGTATTAATTACGTGTTATTGTAAATAAAAAAAATCAACTAGATTTTTCAATAAAACATTTAAATTTTTAGTGATCTTAAACTTGATCATGACTTAAACATGTTTCCCCATATAATAATTGGTTTCTAAAAATCAATTTATATTTAGCAACATTTGTTGAAAAAGGAAATATCATTTTACAGATAATTTACATACTGATCCCAAAACTTCCAAAGAAGCAAACTTTTTGTCCAAATAACTTTATCAACGAACATTTCTGAAAAATGTTTAGAAATTTTAAATGGAAAAAACGCACACGAAGCATTTTTACGGAAAATTTCAGAAATAAAGTATTACTTCGAAATTGATGTCAGACTAATTTTGTTTCCATTTTCGTGAAAAGATATCTAATGCCTTATAAAAAAGAAAGCATTGCATTTATTGAAACTAAGTTGCATACAATAAAACCTTGTGAGCTTGTGGGAATTTCTATCAGTGTAGCGAGAGGGTTTTAATTGATTATTTATTTTAAAACAAAATAAATGTATTTAACTTTTTTAGAATCGCACCGAAAATTCAATCTCAAAGTGAAAACTCCGTTAATACGATGCTATTTTAGAATTGTACTAAGTGCGATGCCTCGCTAAAAGAGCTCAAATTTCAAGTTATGATAAAATATCCTATTGATGAAAGTTACAGCGTAAATTTTATTGCTATGCAACACAAATGAAAAAAATATTTCAAAAGTAAAAAACAAAGTTTATACTAAGGCAGATGACAATTATCAGTCTAAAGTAATTGAAATAAAAGAAGTACAAAAGAAGTCTGAGATCTGCTAGGAATCGAGAATATCAATGTTGGATTTCACACATTTTATTACGGTTTACTTTATCATGTCACGTAATAAATAATCTCAGTGCTGTTTCATTTTGTCAAGATAAAACGATCAATATTTCCCAACTCTGAACGTATTTTTTATTAAAAAGTTAAATGTTAGAATTTCTCCGAAACCTTTTTTAAGTGTCCTTCAGCCTCGAGCAAAATAAGAATACTGGTTCGCCTTTCACATCCTTCATTTTAGGATAATTATGCATATATTTAGCTTTGATGGGACAGTATTTTTTTAAACAGGCATTCGTTAAAAAACCACATCTTTTTTGTTTGATTTTTGGATCTTTGTCGATACATTGGAATTATAAAAATTCCAGCCAAGTTCAAATTTACATTATATTGTAATATTGTAGCACAAACAACTGCTCCCCTGAAGATGAGGTGAAAGCCTTGAAACCGGTAGGGTTATTCTGTTACATAAAGTAGAATAAACAGTGTTTGATAAAACAAATTACAATGTCTTTAAACCTCCACAATGTTAATGCCTCAACTATAAATAATATCTTATATTTTTTTCACTTTAGTATATATAGGAATACTTATGTGCATAATGATTATTTGGTTTAATTTTCAAAGTAAAAAAAGGAGTTTTAGGGAGCAAATATTTTTCTTTTTCTATTTTAAATAAATTGATGTCCATGGCCTTGTTGGTAAAACGCCTGTCTTCTGACTCGGGGGTAGCGGGTTCAATTCCCGTTCGAACCTGTTTTTTCATAAAAGGTTTGTGTCAATTTTTCAATTTATGGTACTTGAACATATAATATATCTGGTACGTTGAGAGAGATTACCACATGACAATAAATCCACCAGGTTGCACTGTATACAATAAAAGTGTAAAAATATAATAAATGATGTATAAATACAAATACTAAACAAAATATTTTCAAATAAGGTTCCTGCCTAATTTGCACTTAGTGCCACTTTGCTATTTTTTTAGTGGTTTGGTTTAGATTAACACATGGAAATAAACTCACACACAATAAAAATTAATACACAATAAAAATTAATACATCACAATAAATTTGTTTTAAAATACATTGAGCGTTGAAGGAGTTATTTAGTTCATAACATGTGTTTTTAGCTCGATGTGTTGATATTTTGAGAGTTATGCAGCTGTTACGAATGAAGAAGTTGATCATCAACAAGCCTAAAGATGAGGGTTAAACGTTTTCGAAACATCCACCTATAACGAACTCCAAGTGTCCTACAAAGCTCAAGGTATTAAAATTGTCTTCAAACATATTAAACCAATGTTACACACATAATGTCTTTTAATATGTAGCATGTTGAAATTTGTTATTAAATGTTCAAACACTCACTCCAACATTCAAATGAAATTTTAAAATATTTTTTGTCGCTTGCCATAAAAAAAATTAAATTTGAAATATTTCAGGTCTTTTCCTGTAATAAGGCTACTTAAACAGGTAAGATTAAACTGGTATGTCCGGAAAACGAAACATTTTTCCTCGAGTAAGAATACTAAAACGAATAAAACGGCAAGTGTATGTTAAATATTTTTTTGTATTTGCAGCTACATTGAGCAATTTAAGGCATTGTTGAAATAACACCGTGACCGGATCACATTAGGATAACCCTTTTGAAAAGAAAAAAGGTTTCACAATTGTAATGATTTTTAATGTGCATTTTTCGTATATGTATCTTTATTTTCTTAAATTCAAGTGACTCATACAAACTAAGATTTTCTATTATCATAACATACATGTTTAATTCACAAAATGTTATGTGTGGTGTGATCATTGATATCATCATTCACCATCATTGTTAACCAAGGTCAATTCACTGCTGGATGAAGGTCTCCCCAAGTTGACTCCAAATAGTTCGTTTTTTTGCTCGTTGGTGCCATGTGATGCTGACATGCTTCCTGATTCCATCTATCCAGTGTACCTTCGGTCTTTTTCTAGGCCTCTTTATGCCTCTTGGGTGCCATTTGATTATTTCGGACGTTCATCGGCAATCTGACATTCTAACCATGATATGTGTCCTGCCTATTGTCACTTCATTTTCTTGCACACTTTTATTACGTCTTCTACCTTCGTTGTGTTGCGAATCCAGGTGTTTCGTTTACGGTCTCTTTTAGTATATTCCAACATGCATCTCTCCATACTCCTTTGTGTGGTCTGGAGCTTTTGTGTGTTCTTTGCTGTGACAACCTTTTTAAGGTCTGGAGCTTTTGTATGTTATTTGCTGTACAATCCTAATTTAATGCGATGGTGCACGGTCACAATAATAGGCAGCGATATCTAACTGACATATCACGATTCACTGTTCATGTAGTATTAAATTCTATCTCAGCTTAGCTACGGGTTGTAAAAATACTTTCAAGACGGTTACATGGAAAAGTGCACATAAATTTATGATACATTGAGGACTGAATCTCCATTTGACTTTACATTGATAGAAAAAGAGAGTCTGAAAGAGCTGTCTTGTGACGATACATTAACAACAATTTGTGGCGATATAGTGTAGCTTTGAAAATCATTAAATATTTTAATCCCGTGATGTACAATGGGGTACCAAATTCAATAAAGGTAAAAAGAAGGTTGAAAAATTTAGGATGTGGTCAGAAGATGGTTGTTATTGCGAGAGCAATTTGAGTACTTGGGTTTGCAGAATTGATTTTTTGTAGAAAAAGTTTGTGTGATCTCTTGAGTTTTGTGTGTTTTTGGTAGTTATGTGCGGGAGATTGTGATATGAACTTTTGATTTATTTGAAGGGATAAAGGATGCGGGGTCAGACCTGTGTGATACATACAAGTAATTGAGTCTCACAACTAATAAATTGGATGAGATTTTGTAACAGAGGTATTGTTAATTCAACGATCGATAAAAAACATTAACTTTTTTCCATGTTTATGTCATTAAGATGCAGGAAAAAGCTTAATTTACTCAAGACACTGCAAATGAAATGCAACAAACCCACATCAATATAAATTTAGTCTTTACTTGAAATTGCCAGTTATTTCTTGTTGTTTTTCATGAATTGTAAATTTAGAAAATTACTTGACCTGTAAATAAATAAATAAATTATAGATTGAATTTTCCTCACTGAGTGCTCAAGTTCAGTGCATCGTGGTTCCATTTGGAACGATTAACCTCTGTAATGTCGGGATTTTGGCGCTGTAATTAAAACCTAACATCGTTCAAAACTTAACGTTGAACAGAAAATGGGGGGAATTATGTTATGTTTGATTTTAAGATTTGGGAAAAAGTGTAGTGAACAATACGGTCACCCATCCTACTAATCAGGTTTGATTTATAGGGCGTCGTAAAAAAGTATTATATTTATTCACTGATGGTGAAACTATTGATTATGTGTTTTTCAGTTGTTTAAAGTAACAGATTTGATTTCTGGAATGCTATATCTTTGCCGCGTCCCATGAATAATGCATTTGTTCTGAGAACTTTTCCATGCATACATGAATTATGATTTTTTTTCAATTTTAATCAGTTGAAACTTAAAATTGTTTCAAAATTGTTGCTTTTTTAATTTAATTTACTATATTGACTCTTATAATTACATTTTTAGTTCCAACAGTGATGGTACTTGTCAAAAACGAAAAAGTTTAATAACCACTGAGCTTGAGCTCTCAAACACAGTTTATAAGATAAATTTCTTTGTATTCTAGTAAACGGGTAGAAGGTGTAGTAGCAGAGTACATATTTTTTTCTTCTTCCTTACGCTAATAACGCTAAATATATAGAATCTTTCTTTGGTGTAGTTTATTCGTAATGCTAATGGGAAAACACATTTAGCTGCTCTCAGGCTTTCACATTAAGCTCGCGAATTGTGACGTCGCAATATAAATCTATTTTTAGTGTTGCTCGAAACTTACAAAATATGAGACTAGTAACAAATTGATAGAGTTGTCCTCTTTAATCAAAAAAGTCTGTCAGCTTCTTTCGTGAATATATAACGAGATATACAGATTTTATTAAGGCCTTTATTTTAGCTTTTGAAAACCCTTTCAATACATTTAGCACATTTGATCATTACAAAAATTATTATATTTCCTGGTTTAAATGTAAAAATAAATAAAAATAACAAAAACCTTAAATAGTATATTTTCATCTAAACGATTCAAAACTATGACACGTAATTTTTGTGTTAAATACTTGAGTTTTATGAACTGACATTTCCAGTTTATCGCTCATTTTTCTTAGCGTCGTACTTGACTGTCCACGACAAATTCTAACTATTGACTTTGAAACTTGTTACTTGTTGGCGTGACTCTCGCCTTGGTTTATTTGTTTCAAACAGCGACTAAAATATTACATCTCTCTTCAAAAATGAATTTATTGCCCTTTTCTATCAACCTTTTTTTTACCAGTTTTTAGTCACAACCAGATAGGAGCTTTGCACAAATATGCATAATATTGTCTGATAAGTTGGAAGTGATTACCGTATGATAATCAACTCACCATTTCCATATTTAATATAAAGTGTCTTAGTATATATAAATAAAATGTCTTTGTCAAATCCCATTCAAACATAATTTAACTAATTATAAAATATACCTATATGCAATGTTTTGGGATAACGATCAATACATTTTATTTATCTTTTTCTGTAAATGAATTTTGATATGTTAAATAGATAAATATAAGTGATAATACAGTTGATTAATTACACAAACCGAATTTTCTGTGAAATTTTTAAAATGATTCATCAACTTTGATCTGACTGGAAACCAAGTACTCGTAAATAAATCATTTTAACGACTAAGAGCGAACAATATACTATAATGGTATTACAGGATGATGGAAGGAAATCCTTATGATTCAATTTCCTTATTTTCCTAATCGCACTTTAAAATGCCCCGTTTTATATACAATGTTCAGAATTGGACTAAATGAGCAAAAAAGAAAAAAGTTAAAAAGCAAAAATATTTTTGGTGATTTATTAATTTCTACGACATTTTGACGCTTTACGTCTATGTATTTGTAAGTTAAGTAACAAATGCTGCCTTTTTTTATATCATTTCAACACAAATAAAAGTTTTTCTTCAGGATCATATTACGAAATAATATTGGTACGAAAATAAAGCAGTTAGGAAAAAAAATCTCTTGAATAAGTTATTTAAAATTAAATATCCAATTATAGATTGAAATAAAACTATCATTTTTTTTGGTAAGGAACCGCATGTGGCCTCAAAGCCGCCATCCTTGATTTGTTATTTTCATTTTATACGCTTTTTAATATTATAAAATTTTTGTTTGTCAAAAGTGTTTATGCAAATCATTAGAAGTTAATGTGAACAAGTACGAGTATTAGCATAAGTATTATTATAAGAATAATTCCAAGACATGAAGAGAAATAAACATCATTTTCTGTTTTAAAAAGTGTGTTTTGCTTGAATATTTCAAATAATCGCATGGTTTAGAATTGTTTAATATAATAGGATAATTTCATGATTATTTATTTTTTACACCAAACATTTTTATAATAGAATAATTTCTTGATTTTTTATTTCTTTACACCAAAAATGACGTTTATGTTATTTATATGTTTTACGTTTTTCCTTGGTTTTTTACTGTTTTTACTAAAAATGAGTGCCTTAAAAGTACTATATGGTTTCCAAATATATGAATACAATTTTATTGGACCAAAAAAACAGTTAATTGCCTATTAACTAATATTGTTTTGATGAAAAATGGTGCGATGCAATGAAAAAATTACAAAAAAAAACAATTGAGCTTGCAAAAACTTCTGTCATGGTAGATAGATTAACCAATCGATTAATTATTGTTTTTATTAAATATTGTAACAAACCCATTGGAAATTATGAGCAAAACGTTCTAAAAGCCAATACTGTTTGCAACCAAGGAAGTGTCTTCACGGATATGTCACAACGCCATGAGTCAATCACTAGGCATTTTCAATTCGTTTTGGTTACATACAACGACAAAAGTGATTCATTTAATAAGATTGTTTTCTTGATTCAGTTCAATATTCGAGACAGACACATACAATCGCACTAGCTACATATTTAAAACTATTTGCTCGAAATGCTGCAAGGACTTCTCACATTAATCTCTTTGGAGCCAGTCACAAATAAACAGATGGTAGGGATTATGAGAGGTTTCCTTTGACGCGATCACTGTGCAACCGAGCTTCAAATATACCATACTATGAATCAACTTCATACTATTTCTAGTAATGAAGACAAAAATCTTCATAATTTTGTGTAATTTGTTATGATTTGTGATTTTTTATGATTTTCTTTTAAAAACTAAAAATATTTTCAAAGGTTCGCAATAATTAATCAGTTCATTTTAGGTATTGCTGGTGATTGTAATTAGTTTTATAAATTATTTAGTTTTTTGTACTTATTAACTATTTTTCTATTTAAAAATAATTTGTGACGGTGGTTACCTCGACTTGACTAGAATAATGCCTGATTTTCAACCCAAAAGTTTCAGGTTTGATTCTGGATAAAACTCAAAAATAAAGAGTTCAATCAAGATTTTCACATAAGGCTTCACAACGTATTTCTAGCAAACTAGAAGAAATTGGCAAATAGCGAATTCACGCCAGGTTTTATTGTATACGAGTACAATAGAAATATTTTACATTGAACTACAATAATATTTCATTTCATTGATTTTAGTTCCAAGTGATCCTCATATTATTTTTACCACATGATGGGTACGCGTGATACAGAAATGAATACAGATATATTTTTGTTCGTTTATCTGCTTTTTATACCAGTTTAAATTACATTTAAAAATTATATTAACCTTATTTTGATATAAATAATATATTGGACTTTGTGAAACGAAAAGCATGTATGACTTAGATATTCCTTTATTGATGAAGAAATTCTGCGCTCATTGACAGATATCCTGTAAAACTTGGGAGGAGACTTGCTAGTATTGACTCTGATTGCATGAAATATTTAATGAGGGAACGCATTCAACCATCCCTACTAAATTGAGGTTAATTTTAATTTGAGCTAAATTTAAATACAAAAATATTCACACCTTCTTAAAAATAAGAAAATAGAATAACCAACCACATTTTTTTTTTTTTTTTTAAATACCCAGCTTCAGTGTGTAAATTTTGATATAAAAATATATGAATAAAGATTATTTCTCACTGTATATAAAGCATATCTTTCCATCCTGTTGATTAATGACGCATGTATTTAAATAATATGTTGCTATTTTTAATTTTCAAAATATTTCAAAACGCATGTTTCATTCATAAATGAAACAATGTTCTAAACCAAATTAATAGAAACTTAATATTAAGATTCATTTTTGTTTCATGAAACCTTGTTTATGTTTCTCATAAACTTATGGATTTAAAATAAAAACATGTCTTTTATATGCGATTTTCAAGACTCAAAAAACTTGAAATAAAAATATCTTATACCTTAGTTTCGATTTTCTTACTTGTGTTTTGTTTCCCAATTTCACTGTTTGAAAACGTATTTGTTTCAAACTTCCTGAGCAACGCTTATTAAAAATAAAAAATTTGATGAAGTTTTTTTAATCGATTTAATTTTCACCCTTTTTATTATTAACAATTCTGTTAAACATTCCAGATGAACCTTTTCCCAATTTGCCAAAATTAAAATTTATTAATCAATTATGTGAACTCAGCACCAGCAATGCGTTAAGACAAAAAAACTGTAAGTGGTAATTTATGTATGTGTATGGGGTAGAAAATATTTGGCTTAAAATGATTTTAAAATTGCTATATATTTTCTACGCCATCATAAAATTATTTTATATTTTGTACTCTGACGTAATAAACAACTTTTGAAATTTACTCCGTGATATCACGAAATTGATGTTTTATAATTTAAAATAGATAACCTTTAATTTTTTATGTTTTTCATACATTTTTTTGGGTTGAAACTTTCAGATTATTTCATTAACTTTAAGTAAATTTCTTGCAGCGACTGTCAAATAATGCCGTGGGATTTTCTCAACTTATCTCAAATATCAAAATAGTACAATGAGGGTAGTTTGAAAAGCTGGATAAATTTCCATGAGATTGCACCACTTCATAACGTGACATAACTGCAGGTAAGTATCCAATGTATTAAAAAAACTATTGCCTTTTAATTTCACTACAAGAAAACCGAATTATTGAAGCTGACATATTAATAAGCATGAACGAGAAAAACATTGTCTTTGCCGTCTTTAATTGAATATTTAGGTTGAGAACCACTTGAGTATGTACGGAACTCGCGGCTCATCATCGCAATGTTGACAATACTAACTCGCACGTGAAGAGGTAACAACACTCACATACATCTAGCGTGAGAATTGTTATCAGACGAGCTCTTTTATCAGACTGAGACTCTCCTTATTCGGGTACTTGCGGGAATCAGAACCGAAAGCTTCTAGTAGAAATCAAAAGTCTTGTCGACTGAAGTCATAATTGCCACAGAAGTCATAATAATCACATGTAACATTCTTTTTCCTGCAAACTAGTGATTTATAAAAATGTTCAAATTATTTCTTAACGTCAATAAATAATTGTTTTTTTTTGTCAAATTTTAGTACATTATTGTTAAATCGTACTACGAGTATTTATAAATTTTAAATTAAAAATAATGATAAATATTTACGTTCTTTGATTATGAATAGGTTTTAAAAATATTTATTTTAGTTGCTTAAAGACTTTCTAGTTTCTTAAGAAAAAAAAATAATTATACAATAAAATCGAAAATTAGAATCAGAGTAGCCTTTTAAAGTCTTGTACTGAGAAACAAAGCTTTGTTCTCAAATGTTTTTTTTTGACATAGGGTTTTACAAATCCAATATTATGAGTAACCGATAAATGGTATATGTTTTTGAAATTGATAGTTTTCAAGGTTTTTTTACAAATTACTTTCAAGATCGTTTTAATCCAGAAATTCAAAATGTATGTTAAGTAATTAAAAGTCATAATAAAATTTTTCACAAAATATCTTATTTTTGATGAGATTTTCTATAGTGTTGTATTACACTTACGTTGTATACAGTATAGATTGGCGGAATTACTGCCATGGGGCAATCTCTTCCAACCAATCAGAAAAATGTTAAAGAGGTCTTCAGTGAAAACCAGATTGAAATCCTTTAAAAAAATCTGGGTTCCCTTACCCTCGTTTTCCATTTTGTTGCAAACTTCAATAGATTTAACCACTTTGTCACTGATAACTTTCTAAATACAAAATGTTTATTCATCTTTGTACTTTTAAGTCTATCGATAATAATAAGTAGCGATTAACTTTTTAAACTAAATAAAAAACTAGATCTAATCTGATTTAGAATGTCAAGTTAGAGCACCCTTGGGGAGAGTCAGCTCTCTAAACGGCTCTATATATGTAAATTATCCTTTTATTAGTACGAGTATTATTCATTTTGTTCAACATGACGATGCCTGAAAACCCTTTTTTCATATGCCTCTTTCATTCCACTCATCTTCATTCCGTGTTTCAAGTCATATCTCATTACATACTTTATGTTTCATGGTCTTATTTGAAGCCCTACAAATTCAGATAATATTTTAAGTAAAACAAGTTTTGTTGTATACTGATGATTCCACCCACAAGAAATATATTCTGGTTCATGTTTGCCACAATTTCATTTTCGTATCATGTTGGGATTTATCTTAATGCGACTAATATGAGGAATTTTCTTAAACAGCTCATTTAAAGTTTATGAATCTTCTTTTTTTTTTGTAAGATCTCTTTTCCCCATATCTGGATGTTTAAGTTACTCCATTTTCTAGTATAAGTAGAAACCCCAATCTTTTTATCCATCTTGGGAATGAAAGATATTATACAAATATAGTTCAAGGCAAAAAAATATTGCTACTGGATTAGAAGTTATTGGAGAGGTTTAGTGTTAGTTTCTTTTCATTTTATAATATGTTCAGATACTCAAAAAAAAAATTAAAATTACATATTACAATTCAAATCGTCTGTGGATATACTATATTCTTCGCGAATTCATTTTTTATAACAGAAGAAATTCGTACAAGGTGGGGGAAAATGGAATTATATAAATATGGCGATATGAAAAACAAAACTTTATTTTGCAATATTCATTTGTGTTAACCTTATCAACAATTTTTATTTCATCTACACAATTATGCAAATTATATATTTCCTCAGGAGAAGGCATGATTTATTTAATGAATATAAAAAAATAATAAATCAACGTGTTCCCAGAATATTCCTTTTGATTTTTTTTTAAAACGGAATTTGTTTTATAAATAGTATTTTTATATATAAGAATACAAGGTTGTGTATTCAATACCAACTTTCTTAAATACACGAACCTTATTTTAAAAACAAATGAGGATTTCAAAGAAAATTAAGCTAAAATTTTACATCCGTCACAAAAATTATTCAAAACATTAGAGATAACATATAGTTATAAAGCCATTGGCAAAAACGAAACAGTTATAAATAATCAAATAATGTTTAAAAAATCCTATTTCAATCAAATTAAAATGTTGATCAATAGAACAGACACTTCTGATGAAACATGATTCCACTTTGGCCAAAATATTGTGTCACGCCTTATCCTATTTTTTTAACTAATTTAATTTACGTATTTAATTACGCAAATCAATTTTAACAAATTAAGAATCTTACCATGTGTGACGCTACTCGGCTCAGCGGCTTGGAAAGGAACAAGTCCACTTTGATCTCAGGAGGTTGTTGGATTACTTAAATTCTGAGTAACTCTCTCTCGAATCTTATACCAGGATGAGGGGGCAATTAAAAAGACATATAACTTTGGAAAACAAAGGAGTTTATTGTAATAAAACTGGTTTAATTAAAAAAAAACCCTGAGCGTAAGCTCAAGGAAAAAAAAGTGTTAAATTCAATAATTCCGTTCTCGAATAGCGGCTAGAAAGTTGTGTTGTGATAATTCAAACAAAAGAATATGGAATAGCAATTTCCTACAGCAAGGATAGGTCAGAAGGTCCCATCAGCGAAATCAGCATTAAATACAAACAAAGAATATTTAGGAGAGCTATCAATAATTAAACACATATCTCAATTATTCAACATTTTCTCAAAATATATTTTACCGAATGAAATAAAAATAACATCTGTCAAAATTGTAATATTCCAAAAACAAAATGTCACTCTTTTTTGAATTTAGAATCCATAGACTCTAGCATGGAATGCGCCCGGCCAGGCCGGCGGGTGGACCTATCTACTGCTACAGTGCTCCCCCTCTAGTGTAGCGTACGGTGCGTACCTACGCGAAACGTACGGGTCCTTTCACTATTCTCCCACTACGTGTAGTGTAGCAGGGTGTAGTGGCTGGTTGATGTATTCTCTCCGTCGTCTCCGTTGCGTTATTAGTGCTAGCGATGTAAGCGGGCTTGAGGCGGTCCATTGAGACGTTGACCACTCGTCCAGGCAGCTGCAACGTGAACACCTTGTTTTCCCTTCCAAGCACGGCATAGGGTCCGTCGTATGGCGGTTGGAGCGGCTTCCTTACGGCGTCGTTGCGCAGGAACACGTGGCTACAGGTCTGAAGGTCTTTGTGGACGAATGTTTTCCTTCCACTGCCGTGGGCTTCTGTGGGTGCTGGGCGTAGGCTGTGTAAAGTGTCACGCAGCTGCTCCACGTATGTGCTGTCCATGGCCCCTTCATGCGACGTTTCTTCACCGAAGAAATCACCAGGGAGTCGCAGGCTTCTTCCATATGTCAGTTCGGCGGCGCTGACATCCGTGTCGGATCTGACTGCGGCGCGGAGTCCGAGGAGAATGACAGGCAGCTCGTCCATCCACTTTTTGTTATCCGTTAAACGCGCTGTGAGTGCGGTCTTCATTGACCTGTGCCAGCGTTCTATAATGCCGTTGCTTTGCGGGTGGTATGGTGTCGTTCGTCTTTTCTCGACTCCGAGCAGTTTCATAAGGGCGGAAAATAGGTTGCTCTCAAATTGCCTTCCTTGGTCGCTGATGAGGGTCGTAGGGCATCCGAAGCGGGATATCCAACCTTCCAATACGGCGCGGGCGACGGATTCCGCTGTGATGCCCACGAGCGGAACGGCCTCGGGCCATCGTGTGGCTCTGTCGATCATCGTGAGCAAATATCTTTCGCCGTTCCGAGATGTAGGCAGGGGTCCAACTATGTCGATGTGGATGCATTCGAATTGTTTTGCAGGTGGATACGAAGATACGACGCTGCTCGTGTGACAGTGAATTTTCGCTTTTTGGCACTGCATGCACTGCTTCGCCCATCTTCCGACGTCCGCATTCATCGATGGCCAGAAATATCTTTTTCTCATCATTTTTCTGGTGCTTCGTATACCGGGGTGGCTCAAATTATGTAAAGCGTGGTACGCCTGTAGTCTGAATTGGATTGGTAAATAGGGCCGCATATTTGCTGTGGATGTCTCGCAATATATTTGCTTTTCAGATGTAGGTAGAGCAGTTTTTTTAAATTTTAGGTTCGGCCGATTTAGTAGCGTTGGGATGTCTACGTCACTCTTGTGAGCGTCGGCCAATTGTTCGTAATCCAATATGGCCGCTCCTACGAGTGTCTCGATTCGCTATAAGCTATCTGCAGCTACATTTTCTCTCCCCTCGATGTGTCGAATGTCGGTCGTGAACTCGCTTATAAATACTATATAGCGAGTCCTTCGTGCTGATTCGTTGTCGGATGGTTTTTTTGAGAATACGTAAACGAGTGGTTTGTGATCGGTGTAGACGGTAATTTGTCGCCCCTCGTGGAAATTCCGGAAATGTTTCACTGCCATGTATATTGCCGTTAGCTCTCTGTCATATGTGCTGTAATTTTTTTGGGCTGCGTTGAACTTTTTCGAGAAATACCCGAGTGGTTGCCAGGTATTGTTTACCTTTTGCTGTAAAACTGCCCCCATCCCTGTGTCCGATGCGTCGGTTAAGAGGGATAGTGAGGCGTTGTTCTGTGAGTGGTTTAGTAGAGCTGCGTTGCGTATGGATTGTTTGCATTTATTGAATGCACTGGTCGATTCTTCAGTCTACTTTATTTCCGTCTTGTCTCGTTTTTTTGAATTTTGCAAAAATGCATGTAGTGGATTTTGAATTTGGGCGGCATTCGGAATACATTCGCGATAATAGTTCAACATTTCTAGGAACCTACGTAACTGTTCGACAGAATTTGGTTTGGGGAAATCGTCAATGGCTTTAGTCTTTATCGTGGGCGGTTTAATTCCATTTTTGTCGACGCTGTACCCGAGAAAGATTACATTATTTTTCCCTAGCGCACATTTTGCTGGATTGATAGTAATCCCATATTCGTTGAAACGATTTAAGATTCTCCGCATATGTTCTTCGTTTTCAGATGCGATTATTACGTCATCGATGTATAAAAATGCGAAATCTAGGCCGGAAAGTACTTGGTGTATAAATCGTTGGAAAGTTTGGCCTGCGTTTTTCAATCCAGGGCACATTCGAGGGAATTCAAATAAGCCAAAAGGTGTGATGATGGCTGTCTTTTTGATATGTTTGTCCAGGACTGGTAGCTGTTGATAGGCTCGGTTTAGGTCTAGCGTGCTGAATATTTTTTTTCCTGCGAGCTGGTATGTGAAATCTTTCATGCGTGGTACGGGGTACCTGACGGGCTTTGTGACGGAATTTAGTCGTCTGTAGTCGCCGCAGACTCGTAGTTCGCCGTTTTTTTTGGTACGACAACAAGTGGGCTTGTCCAAGGGCTCTTGCTGGGGCGGCATATACCTTGAAGCATCATCTCCTCAAATTCTTTTTTGACTGCTTGATAGCGGTGGGGTGGTATTTGCCTTGCTTTCGCATATAATGGTGAGCCAGTTTTTTCGATGTAATGCTCCACTTGATGTTTGGAGACTACCTTGAAAGGTGATGGTCTTGTGACGTCGGGGAATTCTGCGAGAATTCGGTGGTACTTCTGCTCCATATCAATCGTTCGTACTGTTGGTTGTGCATAACTGTACATTGGCGCCCTGACATAGAGGTTCGTCGTTTGGTCCATGAGGTGGCGTCCAGCGACGTCGACGAGGAGTCTATGATGCGTCAGGAAGTCTGCTCCGAGTATCGGCTTTGTGACGGCTGCCATGACGAACTTCCAACGGAATGCTCTTCTAAGATTTAGGTCGAGCTCCATTGTCTTTTCTCCGTATGTACGGATAACTGTGTTGTTCGCAGCGTACAGGTTGAAAGGAAGAGGCTTTGCGTAACCTGACGCTCTTGGTATTACGGAAATGTTCGCTCCGGTGTCGACCAGGAACCTCATTCCTGACCTTTTGTCAGTTACGAATAGGCGGTTGGTGGTTCCATAAACGCCGGGTTCCGCCGAGGCCAGCGTTTTTGTCAGTTTTTCGCTTCCCTAGTTTTTTTTAATGTACAAGGCGATCTGCAGCGGAAAGCATTTTTCCCAAATCTGTTGTGATAATAACAGAATGTTGATTCTGCAGTGGAGGGTGAATGACCGCGTGTGGTGCGCGCTTCTGCTTGGCTGCGGTACGGCGATCGTCGGCGCTGACAGTCGTTGCAGGCAGCTCGCGACTTCACTTCCGCGATTTCCAAGCGGAGCTGCTTGACTTCGTCGACCAAGGCGCGGATATTGTCTGGCTCGAAGGGTTGCCGGGGTTCCATTGTTTTGGGGTTGTTTGCGGGTGGTGCTGCAATGCTCATAGTCGCTAATTCCTTGTCTGTCTGTTCTAGCATTTTGTCGGCCAGCAGTGCGAGTTCGTCGAGGGTGGCAGTCTTGGAGATCGTATGGCTGATCGCCAAGACCGATCTCACGTGAGCAGGCATCAAATTCATCCACATCAGATGCAGCGTTGTATCCGGGATCATCTCTCGGGCGTGATTCCGCATGCGTCGTAACAGCTGTGATGGGCGCTGGTCGCCGAGCTCCATCTCTGACAGCAGTTTTTGCAGCTGTCTCGCGTCGCTCTCCTCGTAGACGGAGATGAGTCTGTTTTTGACGTCTTGGTACTGGTTTGCGCTTGGGCTGTAGAGTAGATTCGCGATCTGCTCGATGTCCTGTTTGTCAAGCTGGGCAAGGACCATCTGAGCCAGCTGGGCTTGGCTGCGGTGGAGGTCCTGGGTGGCGGCTTCAAACGTAATAAACCACAGGCGTGGTTTGTCGCGCCAGAATGCCGTGATCCGCATCGCCAGCGCGATACCGGTGAGGTTATGTGCAGATGATGCGTTTCCAGATGCAGGTTCTGGGTTTTGGTTTGTCATTGTGCGGTCGTTATCGAGATGATAATATATGTTATATTCAAAATCTGTGTTCAATTCACGTCGGGGTCACCACTTTAGGAGAGCTATCAATAATGAAACACATATCTCAATTATTCAACATTTTCTCAAAATATATTTTACCGAATGAAATAAAAATAACATCTGTCAAAATTGTAATATTCCAAAAACGAAATGTCACTCTTTTTTGAATTTAGAATCCATAGACTCGAACATGGAATGCGCCCGGCCAGGCCGGCGGGTGGACCTATCTACTGCTACAAATATATTCACCCACAATTAGAAGAGGCGTCCTGAAGCGTCTAGTTATACGGAAGAGTAACGCAGCGAGGAATACTGGTACGGCTACCAGACTGATGAACACCGCAGGTCGTACTCAGCACGTGGAGCGTGAAAGACACCCCTCGAGCAGAGCGGCCGGAATGGAAAAGAGGCTGGTGGGCTCGTGCATCCTCCTTTTAAAGACAATTGCTGGAGTGGGGAAAACTGTCCCTACCCCCTTGGTAACAGGCACCGCGCCACACGTGGCAACAAATTATGCACAAAAACGTACAAATAAGACGCACTTGGTATATCGTTCTAGAAGGAAGATTCTATGAATCATCCCCAGGTGTCCTAGATAACGAGCGGTGTTTCGGGACATCGGCACAGGGTTTGAAGCCGCCAAAGAGATATTATTACCCTATCCTTTACCGTCTTGTATTTTATAATATTTTATTTCTTTATTTTAAAACAACAACCTGGTGACTCATCAATCTGGACACGCGATTTATAAAATAAAACATATCGAGAATTTACAGTACCGAGGACGTATACTTATGCAATTTATCCTGAATGGCTTTTAGAGGATTTATTTCCTTTACATCGCGATAATTCCGCCCTCTATTTAACTGTGTTTCTAATAAAAAAATATACTCACAATTGCTCTTGTAACAAATAATATCATCAATTCGCCTTAGAGCTTCGGAATAGGGGGTAAAAACACGTGTTACGGTAATAAATGTTATTAATAAAATAATTAAATACTTGCTTTCTGTTGAAATATTGCTTTCATTTATTGTTTCGTGAATCATAATTTAAACCATATTTCTTCTTATCTCAATTAAAAAGCATAGTATAGGATTGATTAATTACTTTTGAAACTAAAGAAAATACTAATTATTTGAAACACCCACAATCAAAGATTTTCATATATGGAAAGAGTAAACATCTGAATCAAATTAAAATTTGTAATGATATTACAAGAGAGTTCTTCCAAGTAATTTAAAGAAATATAAGCGTGGGTTTGATAAAACATAAAACAAGGATTTTGTGAAACCCTTGAGTTGTAGCGTTGAAAATGAATGGAATAAGCACGAAAAATTCAATACGTACAAAAAAATTCAATACATTCAAAGCTTAGAAAAATCTATAGGAATGAAAGCTCTTTTGTTTATAATAAGCCAAAATGAGAATTTATTAATAACAATAGAAGAAATAAAGAAAGGTTTAGACAAGGTGTCGTTAATACTCGTACAATACCACAAAAGATGAAACCGACTCAAGTGAAAAGTACTTCTTTATCTATTTAAGATTCTCTGGTTACATACGATTGGGTTCTTTGTAATTATTTCTTATTACTCTAGGGATATAATGGAAGTACAATAAAAATGAATTATGGAATAAGACTGCAGAGAGAAATAATATTTTTCAAAGATTATTATATTTCATGTATGTTTTTAGTTGAGAAAATAAGCTTCGAAACAATCATTTTCCCCGAGACAAAATATTGGCTTCATTTGAATACTAAAAATCATAAATTTGCTAAGTATAAAATGTGATATTTTTTAAGACAAAGTAGCTTGTCACTATCCAGCAAAATCAAAGTGGACATATGGTAGGCATAGACAATCCTCGCGGTAAAAGAAGATATTAGTGAATTGTATGAACACTTTTACACTTCAGCAAGCACGTGGTTTTTTACAAATTAAATACTAAGTTCTCATAATAAAATAAGAAAGAAGTTCCGATGTGATTAGTAGATTATATCTGGTGTTATACCTATATTACGAAATTACATAAAGAAATTTATAAGTTTCAGAAAACATAAATTAAGTTGAAATAAGTAAGTTGAACCGTTCCAAATATGATTATGTCCGGAATTACATCTGAGACGTTGTCGACCGCAGTTTTTATATATAAAGTAATAGACTAAAAACTTTCCTAATAGAAAATGTATACAAGAGTGCTTTATTATAATTCATTGAGCTTAAATTTTAAGCAGTGAATTTAAAAAAAGAAATTTTAGTAGTATAATTACACTAAACCGTAATTTGTAACATCGATAAATTTGACCTTTGTTTGGACCTGCACTTAACTGCGTTCAGATTAAATGCGAAAAATTTCTTTATAACAATTAAATTAAGCCAAAAATGTGCGATAAAATGGGGTTTTATTACCGCTAAATTATGTGCAATTACAATAAAATAGAAAACCTCACATTTGTGTCTTGTTGAAAAAGGGACGCTAAATATATTATATGTTTAATTGAGACTCAAAATAGGTAAATACTTTTCCCTTCTACACTCAAAAGTCATATATGTACAATACACCAGTTGAAGACAAAACAACTCGACAAAGTCAATGTTTTTTTTAACGATATATTTTGTCACACCGTTTCGAAATTAGTATGTACTTTTACTATATTAGGAGAATTGCTAAAGTTGGTTAAATTTTGTCAAACTGTCGTAAATGTGACGGAGAACACTCTTGTCTTTTGATGTCGAGTTCTTAAACACACAATTAAGATTAAATGTTTTAATTGAACTAGTCCAACAAACCGTAAATTTATCACTTAGCCGTTCTCACATTGGGTAATTTCTCAAAACCGTATAAAATATTTACTTGAGCATGTATGGTAATTTTGGAGAGCGTGGGTTAATTGTTATAAAGCAACCTTGGTCAACCTAATGGAAAAAAGTAAAATTAATAAATAAGTTCTTGACAAAAATAATGATTTTCTAGAAGGAAAAGTAAAATATCGGTGTATACGGAATGTAATGCATATTAACTCGCGTTTAATATATAACGTTGATATAATAGCTTAAGTCTATTCCATGGAAAAAATATTCCATGGATAATTTAGTGGGAAAAAACAATCACACGATAAATATATTATTTCAACTAATATAAAATAGATCCCATCGATGTACGTACAACAAAAGGAAGATTTTGAGAGAAGGGAATTAAGTGCTCCCAGCTTAAATATTGTGCATTGGAGCAAGATGTATTGTCGTATTCCCCTTTCTCTCACTTTGGGGAATCAAAATTAATTCATCATATCAAACCCAACTCCCATTACTCGTTAATTAATTAAATTAAATTCGGTTTTATAAAGATGAATAAAATCATTCGTTATTCTTTTTGCACAAATTTTTATTCAAATTTAAATATGTCGTTTAAAATACTTCAAAATTTATTTCCTCGTGGTAAGATACTCGTATATTATATTTTTACTTATTCCGGCATAATTCTAATTTTTCGAAAGACTTACTCTCAAAACTGAATAAAGCTTAATATTATCGTGTTTTGTTTAGTGAACATTTATAAACGCTCATTTCACAATAAAAACTGAAAACGTATCGAACAAAAACGAGTAGTAATTTATGCAAATCAGCCTTTATTGATATGATGATAGTTCCGGTGAATATAGTTTTTAACATGATAAATAAGATAACTATTTTATGTAACCATAATTTTATAAATAACTTTGTTTTATATTTGAAAACTGGCGCACTTGTAGGGCTTACAAAACATAAAAAACCGAAATGTTCTCAATAAAAGGTTAGCAAAACGTTAATACCGTAAACTAAATAATATGCATGGTCTGAATGGTTGGAAGTTAACAAAAATTGTGTACAATTTTTTTCATAATATTGTTTGCTCCAAGTTATGTTTTATGCCTATGAATTAACAGTCAGTAGGCAATGTGTTTTATTCAGCCAATCAAAGCTTCTTACTGTTTTGATGTCACTAACCATCGCTGAAGTATCATGAACCATTTATTTGTGTTAAAACTTCCTTCTATTATTTTCTTTATTGTATGTATGATAACATTCAATGTTTAACTATTTTTTTAAATATACGACTTCTACGCATGCCCCCTCACCTTCCTCTTCAACTTTTAAAATGTCTGTACATATATCGCAGAATGCTTTCCATAATCAATTCAATATATGCGCTCATTGGATCAAACATTTCAAACTCACTTTTTTGGCCATCAGTGCCGACTATGTCGAATCTATTGATTGCAATATTTGAGCTTTATTTATTTCTTGGGTATAAAAACATTCCAATCTTAGAAAATTTGAAGTTAAGATATTCACAAAACTAAGATACTGAAATAATTAAGGAATTTTATTATTATTAGAAATTAAGTAAAAATTTCATAACGAATGGTGCGTTGAACATTAGAATTATTTTTTAATATTCTCAACTATGAGAAAAAAAGTCCAAAAAATCTATTTTATGACATTTTACCACAATAACATGACAAAATATATTAATCCATTGATTTCACGACGATGTTTCATTGAATATAAAAAAAAAATTAATAAATAATGTGATTCAACAAAATACAATATTGTCATAATGAACTGAACATATTATGTACTACGGTGAAGCCACGTTATTTATTATAGCTATATATGAAATACATAATTTTTGGTCAAGTTAAATAGTCAAAAGCAATTCAAGTCTCTTCTAACTACTTAAGATTTGTTTAAACTTGCATTTCTTCTTGACTATTAATATAAACCTTCCGAAATCACTCTTACCCTTTTAAGTTATCCAAGAAAACTTTTGAAAGAGTTTTACTATGTACTCGAATATTATATTCGAATATGTCTCAACTTCAAATCAAATTGACGCAAATGTACCAGACATGTGGAAATAATGTCGACTTCCTAAACATTGATTATTACTTTCCAAAAGCACAATTCTTCTTACAAGTTTTCTCTTTGATAATGGCCGTTAGTGAAACTTTCAGCTTAAAAACCAAATACAATAATAGCCCAGACGATATTTATTTTCCTTGATGTTGAACACAAACATTTTTTTTTCAAATAACATTTATATTTCAAATGTTGGTTGTGGTACGATTTCAGTTAAGTTTCATAATAAAAAAAAATCAACAATACATTTCCTGGGCCACAATCCAAAAATCCAAAGAATCTGAAAAAAAATACTGAAAAAATGTTTAACTATTAATTATAATAAACCATTAATCAATAAAAAAATAAAATCAACTTTAGCACACTTTTGCTAGCTCTAAACGGTACAATTGCTCTATTTACTTTTGTATCGCGTCAATATTTTAATATACCAGGCATTCGGTCTCTGAATAGCACTTTCAAGTAACAGGGGTATTACTTGATCAGGTAAAAAAAATAGTGGAGCTCTCACTCATGAATTATCACTTAACTCTTTTTAAACTGTTTAAAAAGGGTCATTGTTTATAAAGGGAGTGATGACTTTTGGCTGGAATCGCATACAATATTATTTAAAAAATATCTTCGTTCCGAGTGGCTGTTTGCAAAGGATGTATAACATGGTTCTCAACAAACGGTATAAGGGATGAAAGGCGATGCTTGAGAAGGATTGGGAAACTCTCGTCCACTTTATCATCACGCAGTGTATATGAGACCATCCACTGCAGTGATACACGCATAAAATTGGTATTTATTAAAAATTTGAGTTTACAAACGGGTCTTAAAATTGTAAACTTTTAAAAATATACATAAAAGTATTATGAATTTGTATTTTTTATATTGCATAAAAAATACAAACTTTATAATTTTGTATAAAAAATACAAACGAAATTGTATAAAAAATACAAACTTTAATACATATATTATACAAAAGGGTGATTCAAAACTTTTGGAAATGTATAAATGAGACTAAGAAGAACGAGGAGGGACAAAAAGTTTTGGAAGTACAAGTACAATATAACAAAAATTAGTCTACAGAAAAGGTTCCCAGGAATGAGAGTACGAGTGGCGTAAATACAAGATATCTCATGGACAATATGAGTAGTTTGAAGGAGGCTGGAAAGAAATTGTAAGTTTTGTAGGAATGTTTTAATTTCAACAAATCTGGGAATTTAGACGTAGCTTCGAATTCACTTATCAGTTTTTAATTAATCAAACTAACATATTAAACATGTATTGTATTTTAAATATTTTATTTATTTTGAGCAAAGTTTTTGATTAAGTAGGTCGGAAATAGCTCTCTGAGTATTTACAAAGAAGAACGAAATATATCACTTCTGCAAACATACAATCTAAAAATACCTTTTCTCAGAAAGACCTTAATATTGCTCATACATTTACTGGGTGAAACGTTTTGACATTCCTTAAGTATTCTTACGAAAATATCAAGTAGGAAATGAAGAGAAAACATATAATATCCTCATGAATACAAAATAGTTATGAAAATATATTATAATGGTTGATTTTTTATGAAAAAATTGCGTCAAAGTAGATATTTTTTTTCTCGTAACGGACTTTATTAAGTTACAAAATCAAATATGACTTTGCTTGAACGGTAACTAGGAGCAATAAAACCAACAAAAATCTATAAAGCCAACTTTACAGGTGTCATACTATGCTTTGAAATAACACAAAAAAGGTTTCTTCTTCCTTTGTGACGAGACTTTTTTAGTGAATGAAATGGATGGAAATTTATTCTGGTATGATGTACATTACTGACGTCGAAAATTGACGAAAAAGTCAAATGTGCGAGTAAAAATATTTAATATCAATATATATAAAATGACTCGATCAAGTGCCGCAATTATCGAGGAATTTACTGGAGTTGTATCGGAATTGAGAGGAGAATTAAAGTCTCTCATTTGCAAAATATCTAATCTAGAAAATTGTGTAATTGGTCAAACTGAGTTACTCAAAACTCAAGAGAATACAATAGCATATTTGTGCGTGAAGATAGTAGCCCTTGAGGCAAAAGTGTCAGTAAGTACGAAGGGAAGCAAAACCATTGGAGTTGGGGAACCTATTTCCGAGCCAAGGGTGAGTAATAAACCTAACCACATACCCGAATCCAAAGCCGCGACCCCAAAAATACATAACGTTGGAAAAGGGACCAAACCCACGAAAACGTCAGAAGCAACTCCAACCAAAGCTGCAAAAAACAAAGAACGTCCAAAAACCTACTCAGAGGCTACAAGGCAAAACCCAACAACCTCTTCTCACCGAGATTCTGACGATTCAGCACCAAAAGGCTCGAGTGACTGGAAACTTGTCAAACGTAAGACCAAAAGGTCAGTAGTAACTACCGGTTCAAAAATAAATACTGACCTGAAGGCTGTAAAAAGGACAGTCTTCCTACACGTTTGGAGATTTGTCCCAGAGACAACCACGGACGATATTTTGACATATTTGAGGTCTATCGAGAAAGAAGACTTCCAAATTGAAAAACTCCCTACAAAAAAATAATACGCGTCATTTAAAATTGGAGTACCCGAGCAGCAAGCTGAAAAATTCAACGACCCTGCTAGTTGGCCAGTTGGGATAGTTGTCTCAAAATTTGTATTTTTAAAAGCTAAAAAGCCAAGTGTAGGAAATGAGCAAAACAGGAAAAATTTGAATTTTGTATTAAAACGTAAGAGGTCTCAATACCAAACTTCAAGAATTCCGGGACAATACGCTATTACAAAATGCGGACATAATAGCGCTCACGGAATCCTGGTTGTGTCCGTCTGTTCAAAATGGAGAACTATTCGAAACAAATGAAAACCATGTGTTCCGGAGTGACGCGGGTGAGCGCGGGCGCGGGGTGTTGCTGGCTGTAAACCAAAGGATTCCCTGTGAACGCATATTTGAACTAGAAATTTCAAAGGACCAAGACATCTGGGTGAGGTGCAGGATAAACAATACAACAATTTATATTTGTGTAGTTTACTTCGAGTGCACGGGTGCCGACGAAACCAGACCAAAATTTTATGACTCTCTGAATTCGGACAATCCTAGGTTACGCAACAAAAATGTTTTAATTATAGGAGATTTAAATTTGAATAACGAATCCACGGAAGTATTGTTGGGTTATGACTGTTTTCTTCAATCCAACGATATTGTCCAATACAATCACATAGATAACGAATACGGCAATATGCTGGGCCTAGTATTAAGCAATACCAACTGCAAGGTGGACAGATCGTTGGAGTTCTTTGTAAAGGAAGATAGACATCATCCGACACTCTCCGTAGAGATCCAGGTGTGACGTGTGGGCCGATGGAGGGGCCGCAAGTACCGCCCTTCGCCACCCAGGGCTCCTCCTCCCTCTTAGCGTGACTCCAGCCCTACGTATAACTACTATAAGCCAAATTATTTACTCTTAAAGAACATTTTACTACATTTCGATTGGAACACCCTGTAAAGTATAGATAATATTGATGAAGCCGTAGAGTACTTCCATAGTGTCATTTACGGAACGCTAGATATCTGAGTCCCACAGAAACATAATCTACCAAATTTGCCCAACTATCCAGTTTGGTACAATGTCGATATAATCCGAGATCTCAAAAATAAAAACAAACTTCATAACAATTATCTTCAAAGCAGAAATCAGGCTGATTACTTAGAATACTCGAGGCTGAGAGCCAAATTAAAAACTCAAATAAAACAATCGCGCCATGAGTATTTAGTCAAGATAGAGACCGACATCCGAAACAACCCTTCGAATGTTTTGAATCATGTAAAGAATAGAAAAACGAACAAAACTAGCTTTAAATCTATGAAACTGGGACAGTATAATCGAAGACCCCCAAAATTGCAAAAAAATTGCACAAGATTTTCAATCAGTTTACCTAGATTCAACAGCTAAATATGACATATAAAATATATTAAACAGTTCGTCAGACAGCAGAAGCATAACGCTCCATTCCATTTCTAAGGAAGAAGTGTTGAAAAGCATAAACTCCTTGCAAACCGACAAAGCAATCGGACCAGATGGGTTATCAGCCGATATTTTCAAAGTCTGTGCGAAATACGTGTGTGATCCCATCTGTTACATATTTAACTTGAGCATAAATACCAATACATTTCCCGTAAGCTGGAAGACATCCAGGGTCTACCCTATCTTCAAATCGGGAGACCCGTTAGACTCTCACAATTACAGACATGTAGTTGTTCTCTCTTTGCTTCCAAAAATTTTCGAAACTGTACTGTGCAACCAATTGACCACCAAGTATCAACAAGACTTATTGGAAACCAGCATGGCTTTTTGCCAAAACGATCGACTGTTACTAACCTTCTCTCTCTCACACAACAGATTGCGTCAAACTAAGACGAACTTTCACAAACGGACGTAATATATACAGACTTCCAGAAAGCTTTCAGCCAAGTTGATCAGGATATATTACTTAAGAAAATGCATAAACTTGGCTACAGCGATAATCTAATTGGATTATTTGCATCATACCTAAAAGAAAGATCTCAATACGTAACAATCCGTAACAAGTCTTTTGTGGAATTTATCGCAAGATCTGGTATACCACATGGATCCAATTTAGATCCTCTACTATTCCTCATATAAATAGACGACATTCAAAATTCCATAAGTCACTCGACATGTTTATAACTATAGAAGCCTCGAAACAAGAAGACAATAATCCATTGCGATATTCCTGATAAAGGTTTTCCAAGGTTGCTTTAACTGTCCCACGATTCTAGAAGCACTAAGTTTATATGTACCTAATAAATACAGCGGTGCAAGGAATCACCCTCTGTTCTACATACCAACTTACAGGACGAATATCATGGCTAAACACTCAGTCACGCGTGGTATAGAGATATTGAACCAACTGAATGACACTGTTGATATATTCTCGGTACCGTCTAGCAGTATGAGAAGAATCCTGGCTGATATTATTCCTAACGAATAAGCTAACGCTAGAAGCAGACCCTCTTTGTGTAACAGGAGAAATCCGTGCAAAGTGGATAAAAAAAATTATGTTACAACTGTGAAACATCAAAAGTCGAAAAATAACACAAACAAAAGATATTTCACCAGAATATAAACACAAATAATTAGCGAACAAAAACACGAAACACTCTATTGTTGCTTTTTGGACACCATTTATTTATAAGGCGGGATAGGAAAGAAATACTACTGATTTATCAAAAACTTGGCTATTTTGCAAAAGATTTTTTTTTTCAGAGAAACAAAAATTGCTCTTTTTTTCAAAAGTAATTAATAAAACATTTAAACTACCGGCTCCTGGTATTACCGGCTCCTAAGTATTCCTGAAGAAACTCAGTGTAAAAGAGATTCTGCCACGTGTCAATGAAATAATAATGCAAAAAGCTCTTTCGGCAATCAATAGAAAAGTTCGAAAAACAAATATTTTCTGTCAAATTATTAAATTAAATATATTTTTGAAAACGAAATAATAAAGGGAGCATTATAAAAAAATAAGCCTCGAAAGTTTTGAAAAAACTAATACAAACCAAATACGTCGTCAATTGGTTGTTTCAAAATAATTTAAGGGAAACTAGAAAATTACAATACATTTAAGTTTCACAATGTGTAGCTAAATGGAAAGCTACCAATTTTGGGTTAAAATATTTTCCGTGTGTTTTTTATTTATTGTACTTGAACACATACATTTCAATATGAAATTTATCTTCACAAATTTTTATACCTCGTCTTTAAAGGTTTCTTTTACACAAATAATTACTTAACGATTACGAAAGCAACGGTACAATAAACAGCAGGTTGATTTGTAATAATCCAATACACTCGTTATTTGAATGTTGATCCTGCTTAGTTCAAGGTAAAAATTAAAACATGTCTAATTATTTGAATATGTAATATAATTCTTCAATAAACATTCTTCAGCATTTTCACTGCCTATATACAGTTATAATAAATTCTGGAAAATATCACCGTATATTCATATTTCACTAATTATGTGTGATAGAAATTAAATTCATAAAACAAATTATGTTGAGAAATGTTATTATATTTTTTTTTTAAATTAAGTCTTATTTTAAATGTTAAACAAAAACCCATTTTTTCTTCATATTTTCACTGACTCATTAACTACTCAAACTTATTAAATATAAATACGTTTTTTTTATCTCATTCATAAGTTTTTTCAAAGCAAAAATGAAATTTAACGATTTCTAAATTACTAGTGAATTAATAAAGAATTTATAAACGATGCCTACGATATATTTAACGTGGAAAAATTTTGTTCGTGTAGGAAACTAAACTAAATTTGTCAAAATCTTTGGCTTTTGATCAATATATTACACGTTTAAATATTTTAGTAGGCAAATTTTATCTTAATAATTCAGTTATTTTTATCAACACTTTATGCAGATTTTCACCGCATACCTTTATGATGCTTCTTTATGCGATGTAATTATATCAAACTTACACAGTAAAAGTTCCATTTTTGGGTAAAGTCTTCCCGTGTTTATTCTTGTAATCACTCACTTTTCTCTCTCTCTCTCTCTCCCTTATCTCTCTGGACGCTCCATTAATTAAATAACAGTTTTCAACGTGGTTAAATTAAAAAAATGATGTCTATATTTCAATTTAATTCAGTTATTTGGAATTAAGAATACATATTTAGATTTAATCACACAATTTCCCAGCTGGAGTTCGCAGACTGAACAAAACTTTAAACTTTCATATCCCGACATACTTCCTTCGCTTCCTCCACATACATACGTTATTTTTTACCGTCTCATGTTTATCTTTTACTCGTTACATTTTCTTCTTTTAAACGTTTATTTTTATCAAACAAAGTTTTCTTCCAAATTTCAAAATTATTAATCTCTACTAAATGTGTCTTATCTCCTACTATATATGTATGCCCTCAAATGTATAACTGTAGAATGTAAGTTTCAAATGTTCCCTTTTTTGTCATCGATGTATATAAAACGCGATACGCTGCCAAGACTATAAAATATAATTAAAAAAACGTACACGTATGACTGAACTGTGGAATATGTCAAAACCAACATAAACGTGCCCATATCTAAACATTATACGAGTATTATATGATAGTACGCTCGCAATAATTGCTTCTGCACATTGTCTTACTGACGATTTTTAAACATTTTGTGTATTTTCACTTAAATCCTACGTATTTTAGTACAAGAAACATGTTTGTATTACATATTACTTTATTTAAAAAACGTAAAGAGAATAAATAAAAGGATTTTATTGCTCAATTGTTAACTGCTTAAGTCGAATATGTAGGTATCAAATATCGGAAGATCTACGAAGGTTCCTTTGTACTCGTAATGTATCTTCTCTTGGTAAGTTTTCTTTGGTTTTCCTACTAAATATATTTTTATAAACGTAAACTAATTAGGGGACGTACCCAATCTAATGCGCTACCACTTCCTTCATACACGTACATTAAACCTTATTTTTTTTTTTATAATATCTTGAATCTTTCAATAATAGTGGGTTCGATTCTCAAATTAGAGCATTCTTGAGAGTTTGCTCTCTTAACAGCGCTTTATAATTTGTCAATTTATAATTATTATCAATTTTAATCCACCAGAATTGTGTTCCGGTTAAATTATAAAATTTGATGTAAATGGTGTTTTTTTATGTCTATTCACCCAAAGATAAATTTATTACATTCATGAGGAAATACACTTTGTTCTAGAACTCCTATCACAGTAAGATTACGCTATCAAGATTTGGAATAATACTACGTTTTTCAAATGTGAATAATAACCCTATGTCAACCGATTTATAATAATAAAGATAGGTTGAAATATAGATATTCGTCGATAAAAGATCTTTATAAAATATCGGATACACAAAGTTTATTTACACATTTTATTTATTATTTCATATATATAGTTATACATGGTATATCAGGTGTGCTTATTACTATACAGAAAAAAAAATAACCATCTAACTCATTTAGGGCAAATTAAGTTATTCAAATAGTTAGTGGGTATTAAAATAATATGTGAATATATCTAACATTGGTTTACTGTGGTCACATTTGTACATGCTATAATTTAAAAATAGAATGTTATTTTTAAGATGTCAAATACTTCAATAATAAGAATAATATAGATTCACACATACAAATACGAGTCAGCTTTTGTTAACCTTGGATATAACTTGGTCACAGATTGACTTTCACGTTTTCACGCACGATCAAGTTCATAGAAAATAAACTCTTTTTCATTTATTATTGATTCTTCTGTTTGTAAACTTTGATTCCCCTTTTCTGAAGAAACAATATGTGTTTGAATTATCCACACCAAAAAATTCAAGATAGCTGAATATGATATGCCTGGACCGACTTAAAAAAAACGTTTTGTGGTTTTAGATCCAGATTATTTTTATTTACTATGCTATCCAGGACAACATAACCCTAAACACTTTACACTTTTTGGCCACATTACGTGGCCCAAAACGATTAAGAGATTCAACGCCGTAAGCATGATGCGATATTTACCCTTTTAAAAATTTGTGGATGTTTTAATGATATCGTGTAAAGAAGACCTCACATTTTTTTATTTCCACGAAAAAGAATTTGTGTTAAAATAAATATAAATTTTATACGGACAAATGTATCTAATAAATCCAACTAAACCATTACCTATTTTAACATATTTATGAAATGTTTCAACAACAAACACTGGTTGATTATTATGGAATGTATATTTAAAAAACTAGATAAAATAAAAAATAAATAATTTTCTGGCAAGATACTTTTGAGTCGATATGAATATAGTAATCTTATTCCATATTTCAGTATCGTGGCCTAGTTTTAATCATGCAATATCGAATTGTAACTTTTTCGTTGTATATGATATATGTTAGTACAACCTGGCGGTTTTTTTTGCTGTGCGAGTATCTCTTTTAACTAATTAAACATATGTTTAAGTGACCTGAAGTGATAGATTTTCAACCTTTTCAAAACCTTTGGCTAACAACTGCAACCGAACTTACCACTTCCGAATTGCAAAACAGGTATTTTTTTAACCTGGCGAGTTTATTGCCATGTGTCAATAAACTAGACCACGGAGATTTGCTAAGCTTCCAGGCGTCACGGGCTCAACTTTTGACAAATGGCTAGCTTGACTATCAAACCTTTTTTGTTTGATTTTATTATGGAACTTGTGCTTACTAGCTGCCTCATGTATGCTTGAAGCCCTCCTGGACTAACTGGTGCTACGAAGCTGGATGAAGTAATATACAATAATAAAATAAAATTTTACAAATTGGATTCTTTTAACATATAAATGTCCATATAAAGCTACATCTGAGTTGTTACATTCATTAGTTTGTATTCAGCAATGTCAACAAACTTCTCTACATTGGATTATAACTAACGGTAAATATAGCTGTACTGAAGAATACATTCTTAAGGGTGAATGACTTGAGATTAAGTATTAGTAATGTCATAAGCAACAACCTTTTTGAGCGTATTGAAAAATGTATTTAATATGAAAAATTAACTAATGTTCTATAACTAAATAGTAATTTAATCTCAAGCATGTGCAGAGGGATGTACGTAAAATATAAAAAAAAGCGTCGGCGGTCGTGATCTAATAGTTAGCATTCATGCTAAGTAAGCGGATGCCTCAGGTTCGATTCATGGGGGATTCATTTCCGAACTGGCTTTACTCTTAGAACCTTTAACATCTGAATGTATGTTCTTCTGTTGCTTATACACTACTTACATTAAATTACATTATAGCGATGTTAGGTAACACATAATAAGTACTTAGAATAAAAACACAGCCTAACGAAATACTGCAGCAGATTATTATCTCTCTATCTATGTGTATAAAAGAGAACTGAAAGAATATGGATAATCGAAATGCTCAACGAGATAGAATCTTCATCACTCCCAAGCGATTTAAATGGTGACGGTGATGAGGCAACACATTAGAAGCATAACAATACAATAATTCAGAGGGATATGTATTTCCTTTGTAAGCTTTTATTTGCGTCCAAAATGTATTGAATGTTTATTAAACCCATATCTTGAAAATAAATAACCATAAATGCTACAATAAATACGATTGTGCTTTGCTAAAAAATATCATAAAGTGAAATTGGATCACCAAAAAAATAACACAGCTGGTACTAACAACGTATACGGTGGAATACTTTATGTTTAAATTCATGAAATATCAATTTTAGACCCAGCATAAAAGAATATTAATGGTCAACATTTTACATTGATATTCAAGTTATCCTAATTATATGTGACACTCATGTATGTTTGCGCTTTGTTTTCATGTGTATAAAACCATCGCTATTTATTTAATATTTAAAGGGTGATATAAAATGTCGATGTAAATATTGCAACAAACCAATTTATACAATTTTATTGATGATTTTGATTCAATATTTATGATAATTAAAGAGTTATCATACCCTGATAATTCTTAAAAAAATTTGCCTTAATCTTTTTTTGCGACACTCCTTCGAGTTTTTTTCCACATTTGAATTATGACACGAGTATATAACCATAGTTTTATCCTTCTTGGCAATTGATTAAATTATTAATAATTCTTTCCCATCCAAGATCATTAAAAATCCTTTGCAATATTCAACACGTCTTGCTTTTAAACAGTCCTAAATGGTTTTGGCCCCCATCTTGCGTTCAACTTATTCATGGCAAGATAATCATGCAAAATTCAAAACACTATGCTTTTAGAAAGCCCACGCCTTGCTGTTATTTATTTTGATTTTAGTCTCTATCTGATAAATCTCGCTCTTGTAGTAAAGTAACTGTTTCTGGAGTAGGTGCTTCTGTTGGTCTGCCTTGCCAATGGTCTTCTTCAAACAATTATTTGCCTAAGTGGAACTGTTAATCCTTATCTCACACAATGGAATATGACAGAAAAGATTCTCCGTTGGCAACATCTAAACGTCATTAAATTTATTTAATTCATTTATTATTTTGAAGGAAACTTGATAATCTTTAAAAAAAAAAAGTTTAACATTTCATAATGAAACGAAACAGCGCGTTTTTTATCCACTCTAGTTGACATACTACTGAGGGTAGAGGTATCAAATTTTATTTGTTACATCGTCAGTACGTGCGTGGTATTTGTCCACGGCTTTTTCCCCAATGTTGTATTTAGGGACGTATTTTTTCAATTATTGGTTTTATAAAAATCGTATTTTCCTCAAGAGGATTTCAGATAGAACTCCTGGCGGTATTTAATAAAAAAAGTCCCAACTTTGGTGAAAGGATCGATAACAAGGTTATTGTTTACATTTTTGTACATGGTGGTATTGTTTAAACTTACGATGACGAGTTGCGAGTTATGCCTTTAAAACTATAGTGGTTTTTAACATTTCACATTTATAGACTGCTGCTATGCCCGAAAAGAATTGTCACGTTCATCTCAAGTGATTGTACAACTTGACTCCTGACAACCTTCTAAGTCATCGGATTTCAAAACTGCGAAGTCCCTTGAGTCTTTAGATGTTTCAAAATATTAAAAATTTTGAAGTTGAATATTAAGTGATTAATTTTTATGTATCGAGTTTACATGCTTACTGGATAAACTATTCAAAATATATGTATATTATTATTGAATGACTGAAAGATGTCATTATTGAAAATTTTGAGTATTCATTGTCCTGAAAAAAAATTGCTGGATTTTTTTGTAGACAAATAATATGTGTATAATAATTACTATCGCGTTTTTAAAAACAGAAACCATTTGGTCTATCATCATATGTTTATTTTAGTATCAAAATAGCACATCTCTATTAAATTCTAATCGCCTGTGCTGAACTTTATTAATGGTAGATTTGTTGTAATGATAATAGTTCCATGTTTTAAAAATCCACCCTTTTGAACACTTTTCTCAAATTCCAAAATCATTTTATATTTCAATAGATCTTGCTTAAATTTAAACATTTTTTAAAAATTTAAGTTAGTTTTATTGAAATGTAAAATAATGAAATACAAAACATAATTTTCATTTCCTTCAGAATGTGATGTTCCCCTGCATGGTGTTGGGTTTTCTCCGTGGTTACTTACTACTACTCTGACCCACCTCTCCTTTTGTATACAATCTCACTCGGCTATCTTTTTAATGTCATCCTCCCATATTTCTGGTTATTTATCAAGTGATCCACATAATGTTGACATACACCATTTCAAAACTCTCTTCTATAGACACGCAGACAAGGGAGGGTTCCCGGGACCGAACTTCCCCCCTCCCCACCGCAGGAGGGAAAACAAATTATTAAGGCGAATAGAATGCTACTAACATTAACCCTTGTCGCCTGAGAACGTCCACTTTGGGAATAGAACATCTTTTTCTTTTAATTTTTGTAATATAAACTGGATGCAGAGCCAGCTTTTTATGTGTTTCTCGGCAGCAATCTTACGAGTATATATTAAATTGAGTTTTTTTTTTCGAAATGGTGCGCGCTTGCTGTTCTAGCAATATATCCACCCCATCCTAACTTCATCCGAGTTTTCTCATCTACACCGTTACGGATCATTGAGTTAATTCTTATGCATATAACATACTATATTTAGGTTTTCCTCATAAACAGAGTCAAACACACCATTTGACGT
This sequence comes from Odontocerum albicorne, assembly GCA_949825065.1. Taxonomy (NCBI): domain Eukaryota; kingdom Metazoa; phylum Arthropoda; class Insecta; order Trichoptera; family Odontoceridae; genus Odontocerum; species Odontocerum albicorne. The sequence continues at coordinate 43,362,920 of OX463838.1, forward strand.
TACATCACTTGACACTGGTGTATACTCATTCATATATAGGAAGTCACGGCAATGTTTTAGAAGAAGAAGAAGACTTTCCATTATACTTCAAGAAACTTTCATTCTTTATGTAGATTAGTGACTCCTTGTTTTATTCTGTACGTATCATCAAATACTTAACTTTTAAGTCTAGTGAGGATATTGCCCACCATTGTTGATGGTAGTTTTTCTTAAGTTAATTTTAAGCCTTATAGTATACTTTTGATCGTATTACACTTTCTACCATGTATTTGACTCTAATGAATTTTAAAAGTTCAAATAGAGAGCTGTAGACTACCCCACACAATGTAGCAGGAAACCAATTTTTTTAATTCTCGAGAGGACTGGGCAAGGATGGGTTGTTATGGATGAGTGGTCTAGACACTCTAGACCACCAAATTTAAGAGAGACAACACATTAAGTAAATAATTGGCCCATTCCAAATACTTGAATGTACCTAATATATTTAAACGAAACATTGCAATTTAATGTTCGAGCTTAAGCTTGCATGTTCATTTCTTGCTTAGTATTAATTTGCCTTTTTCATTTCTTGCTTTACGTTCACTGTAAACATGGTAATATTATTCTGATAGAAGGAAATATTCTTCTTGTCCTTCAAGAAATGGTGTTATTCGAAAACAAGTATTACGATAAATATTTTATTACACCAGTTTCAAATAAACTTGCAACATATTGAGCTGAGAGTTATATATCATACACAACTCCGATGTGTATGGAACTCCACTTTCATTAAACGTAAAAGCAAATTTGACTTTTTCATCAAGAAGGAAATATGACATTTAAAAATTCCCTTTATCTCTCTTTGAGTCGTGATTAGTTGATTTTATTGAATTATATTACACGTTCGTTGTATACAATACAACCTGGCGGGCGTATTGCTATGTGGCAATATCATCCAACCAACCAGGAAGATGTTAAAGAGGCATTTTGTGTAAACCAGACTGGAATCCTTTTTAAAAAAATCTGTGTTTCAACGAGAATCGAACTCGTAATCTCCGGGCTGGGAGACAAGCGTCTTACCAACTAGGCCACGGAGGTTGTCAATTTTAGTATTCATATAACACTTTATGGTTCAGATAATACTTCGAACTGAGTTATCATGTAGTTTTTTTAGAATAAAATTAACGTTAAATTAACATTTGCAAAAATATACATACATACCTCTATTATGTTTTTTCGTTTTTAATTTATCTCAATGATTACGAACCAAAAATCTTACGATCAAATAATTTCTGTTTGTTGAATTTAACATCTGACAAAGAAATGATGCTAGGCAACAGAATGGGAAGAAGCGTTTGAAATAGAATTTGTTTGCACAAATACAAAATGAAAAAAGAAACGGAGGAAATACAAAAAACATAATATACGAAAGAATAACGAAAAATATATGGATTTCCCTTTACTTAAATAGCATAAAATCTTTTGTGGAACGATTTCGAAAATGTTTTTTAATAAAAAAGTTTCAAATGAATAAATCTAATAACGTATTACAATAAAGCAGATATAAAAAAAATCTTGGTTAAGTCCAAGTTTTTGACTTGATTGCCATGTAGCAATCTATTCCAACCAACTATAAAGGGGTTAAACAATCTGAAGTGAAATTCAGATTGGCCCTTTTTTTAAATATCTGGGTACTGGAAATCGAACCCGCAACTCTCGGGCTGGACGATGGTGTCTTAGAAATTGGCCACGGAGTAGTTTTTATAGTTATTCGTTTCAAATTAATTCAAACTGTTGATGTACATCCTACTGTTGAAGAATTTAATCCTGAGTTAGATTGTCACAGTAACTCTACTCGCTTGTATTTTTTTATAATCCTGAACTTATTTCATTATTATCATACAAATGTGCATCGCATGTTTAACAACAGGACTCAATGCCAATTAATCTTTCTCAAACAGGAATACCGTTTTTTTAGCATGCTACTTTTCAAAGCTCAATATTTTTTTCAGTCTTAATTGTATAGTTCTAATCTTCTACATACATACATGCCATCACCGAATGTTTTTTTCTGGGTGGGCCGAGAGGATAAATTTATAGGTATTTATCTCCACGCACACAGCTCTCGCTTATTATCTATTGGCAAAAATCAGTACTAAGTGCGCCATAGATCTTGGTACGTGCAGCAATACGTCATTCAATATCTTTTTCTTACCAGCTCTCATCTCAATACATTGAGAATTTATTTGAAACTGGTGTGATCAAATATTTATTGTTTAGTCTCATATCTTTTAAATATATAAACCCATGTGATAAAAATATAAACAGATAACTTTGAAAGCGTTATTTTATTATTACGTGACATCCCAATCGCGTTTTGTGTTTGAATTTATAAAAGACAGCACCAAATCAGGTCGACTGATGTCTGAAAGTATGTTTTATTATCATCATCATCACAATCACGCTATGTTCCTTTTGAAATAGAAAGGGAGAACAAATCTCTGCATTATATCAGAGCATATGTGTATATATTTTGCTTCTGCCATTTTGATGCACTTCGCCATGCATACTTTATTATATTTTTTTTAAATTATTTTATACCATTTACTAGACTATTGGTACATAATATTTAGCATTTGATATTTTAGCAGAAATATGGATGATTTTGACATAAAACACACGTAAAAATTATAGGTTTGCTACTTAAATAAATAGCGAAATAGTATTCAAAGCAAACTCTTTAGCAGAAGAAAGTTTTGGAATCGTTATCTTCGTGTGGTAATTATTACTTCCATAACCTTTTCGAGGTGGAATACCTAGTGCCACATTTTTTCCATTATTTTTAATATACCTCCTCAAACTCGAGCTGTTTAAAAAATATACCGATAACATCTAATGATTCTAATATTTTTTTATTCGGTTCGAGTCTAAGTCAGACTTTACGAATTCGAGTTCGAGTCTAATTATCATCAGCATATTCCGGTTTTAGAGCCTCAGGGAAATGAATGCCTATCATACATATAATTGATTGACGCTATCTAGATGAAAGGACTAATTAATCTTGTTTACCCGTATTTATTCCCATTCACCACAATCTTAAACACTACACTGAGATTTCTAGGAAACATGATGGTCTAAATTTACAAGTTTTTTATTGCCAAATTTTTATTATTGGAACTGGGTATTTTCGCCTTTCTCAAGGCGTAAAACTAAATCTTGCTAATTATCTCATAATTCATATGAAAATATATCATATTGAGATATTTTCATGTGAAATATGAGATAATTAGCAAGATATAGTTAGCAAGCGTATGTGTTTTTTTCTGCTAATAATGATCTGGGATTTATAATATAGAGTCTCTCGAGTGTTTGATGGCGGCGCTGTTATGGGGTCTCTTTATAACTCACTGGATCGCAGTAGATTGGAGTGCGGTATTTACTGTGGAAACTGACAGGACTATTTGATGGTTGAACGAGTCCATAACAGATTTTTGCTTCATCTTGGATCTATATCACTTTTTTTAATAAATGTGAGTGAATATTATTCCTTCAGCGTCGGAAGAGATCTTTGTACTTGTATGTACGAGTACATACATACCTACATAAATTGATTGCGGGAAAAATAACGAATCTATGTTTGTTGACAAACTTTTGTTCAATGTTACCTAACAATTATTCATTTTTTCTAAAATTGATATCTTGATGGATAAATTTAAAATTGAGCTCTTTTGTGAACTTTGCAGGTACTGAGCAACTTCACAGGAAAGTGTGAGCATCATTGTTCCTGTTATTATTATTTTCAGACTTTATTATTTGTTTTCTTGTTCAATGCATTTTATTTATTGTGGTTATGTTAAACCTGCATCAAATTTCTAACAAATAATAAAACTATTAATGGTACTCGTTTCTGATAAAGTCTGTAACTCGCATTTAATATGCTGGCCATCTTATATGAACATAACTCGTTTCTATATAGCGTCGCAAAAATACAGAAAATATTGGACGATACTGTAGTAACGACAAATTCTGAACTATTTAGCCACTGTGCATTTGAAACTGTTTAACCTTATGTTACATTGTGAACAATGTATCTAACCATCAAATTGCATTAATTGCAAATAATGAAAAATCTCAACATAAATCTCGAGTGCTCAAAAATATACCTGCCCATAATCGAATGTTGTATAGCAAAGGCAGGCGTCTCCTACTGATGCCAGGTTGATTAAGCTTATAAATATCAATTTTAGGAAGTGGTATTTCATCTCAATATATGACCCAGATAAGTAATCTTTCGGATTTTTATGATATTTAGAAGTTATGGTTCTACACCTGATCAACGTAGTATCTCGATGTTAGTGATCTGATGATACCAAGAAATTATTTGCAAAATTTGCTATCTAATTAAATTCTATTTAATCGAATAGGCATTTTACACCCAACAAAAACAATGTTTTAAAATACAATATATTTTCAAGAGAGGTAGAGTGGGTTTCATGAGACTTTGCACTTTTTAACACATTGACAAGCTTAGTGCGTAATATACAAAACGTATCAACGTAATTAGTAAGTATCTTTGCCGTGATTGGTTGATGTGATCCGTTTATTTGACGAAAAATACGGTGACCATAATGTCTGAAGTTAGGAGAAGTAAGAGCATTATGTGGACAGATTAAAGAAGTGGTTTCAAATGTTTATAATTACATCAAGAAATGACGGGACACTTGTGAGGAGGTAAATATTCTTGATTTTTTATTTATTATTCAGTGAATCACCTTAGGAGTAGTTAAATTTTTACAATATTTATAAATACCTTACACAATAAAACAAAGTTAAGTTCAATTTATTTTTAAAAGATATTGAATTAAATTGCCAGTAATACAATACCAGTTTAGATTGCGATCATGTTCATTTATGCCATATTAGATATACTCGTATAATAATAATTTTCGGCTATATGAAATAGCTTATGTTTTTGTGTACGAACATTTTTTATCAAGAAGTTTTAATAATCATTTCTTCCTTTTTTCAGAGAAAGGTTCTTATAAACGAAGTTTCGATAGCAACTGGGGTATCGCCAATAACTATTAAAACAATAACATCTTCCTTTAACAAAAGCCAAAAAAAATAAAAAAAAATCGACAAAACAAAGTATCTGTAAACATATCTGTTATTTATAGTTAAGGCATTAACATTGTAGATAATGAAGATTAGTCTGAATAATTATCTTAGAATGAAGGTATGAAACAATGGTAGGTAACCAGATAATATGTATTGCAAATCTGTGTAAATACTTAGTGAGGAAGAATATAATAATAGTATTTTTTTTTAATCAGTGTTAGGGTCATTTATTTATTTTTACAATACATACATACCTAGTCGTAAGCAATTTTTAATTAGTCTTACCATTTATTAGTGTTAATTGTGTTTTCTTTGCCTATTGAATAAATAATTTGATTTTACATTGACCATTAAGTTCATTATTATCATTAGGCACTTACCTCAAGCTGATATTATATTACTATTATGGTAAGTATTTTATTGGAGTATAAAGTATTAGATAGGCAATATTTCAAAATATATAATAAATATATTACAAAATAAATTTAAAAATGGCCATCCTAGACCAGCAGTGCAAACTCTCGTGAAACCCACTCTAATACTGTCGAAAAATAATATATTGTATTTTTCTTAAAAACATTCGTATTTTTTAAAAGTATAACAGACAATGGTTACGATTCTCGATAAGAATTACTTGTTTGTGTCGTATTTAGCCATTCAATTTATGAATATAAAATATTCAATAAATACATTGTCTTAATAAAATTCTTTTCAAAGGCTGAAATCTCGGTTTTCAGGCAGTGCCCTCACCTGTGTAGAATCTTATTTGTCAAATAGAAGGCAATCCGTTATTGTCAATCAGAAAGAATCTTCTGAGGGTATTGTAAAATGTGGTGTACTACAAGGGTGGGAACTAGGGCCTCTGCATTTTATTTATTATACTAATTAAATTAGTAATCTTATTGGCACGGAGGATTTTGAGTCTCAGGTATATGCGGGTGATACTTTGTTATTTAATTTTTGTGATCCAAGTAAAACAAATCTTAAACAGGATATTTTTAATTGCATTCTCAAAGTATCAAATTAGATGTCTAAGAATAAATTAAATCCAAGTTAAATTATGTTTCTCTGAGTGGATTCAGTAGTCAAAGGTGTAAGTATTTTTTCCAAAGGACAGCATCAAATTTCTCGATGCATTGATAGTAAGCTCTCCTTCGATAGGCAAATAGATTGTACGAATTCTTCAGACTTATATTCGAAGAGACTTGAAATATATACGTCGATTTCTTTCAAAGAGGGAAATAAAAAATCTAATTAATTTATTTGTTGTGTCGCGACTGGATTACTGTAATTCTATTTCTTCTGATTTTTTTATTGAAATTGAAGAAGAATGATAATATTGACACTCTATTGGTTTAAATTTCAGTCCGATTGTTAGGAGAGTTATATCTTAATTTGTTTATATAACATATAAACTGAATTATTTCGGGAATCAATTTTAATTACCGTCTTATACGAGTTTGACTATATTTGTGTACATATTTTATTATTATTCCTAAGCGACAAGGAATAAGGTAAATGGAACAATTAATGTTATATCCAACAACACCGCAGTTCCAAAAGAAGCAAAAATGGCAATCTGTAATGGTGTGTCGGTGCCCACTCGGTCGGTGTCAATGTTTGAAAAAAGACGAAATGAATGCATCGATTAAATTAATGTTTTAAATAAGATGAAGAAAGGAGATTTAAGATGGTTTAGACATGTGGAGAGAATGAATTATGAAAATTTAACAATTTATACAAAGAAAATTTATACAAGTCAAAAATGTAAAGTGTAAAGTATGAATACTAGACGATTATGCATACGAAATATGAATGTGAAGGAGGCGAAATTGGAGTGATTGAATCGAAAAGTTTAGAGATCTGTTCTATACGTCTACCCCACAAGGGGCACGGCGTGATGATGTATATATTCATATGTTATTATTTGTGAATTTTATTTTTTATTTTTTTATGAATTATAAAGCGTATTCTCTCAAATGGATTATTCTATTCGATTACAAACAAAACGTCACATTTAATTTTTCCTTTAAGCCATTTACCTTTTTATTAACTTTGATATTTTACCCAATAAAATTATACTTTAACAGGCTAAAATTTGGTCTACAATTTATACCTTAACTAGTCGAACAAATAACCCTTTTCCTTTTTTTCGATATAACTAGCTCATTCGTATTCATTCGTTTCTAATAAAGTGATTAAATAAAATGAAATGTTTTACACTGAAATGTTGTACCATTTTATTATATTATAATTTCATCTTATTCAGTTTATCTCGGCGTGTTCATTTACATATGTTTATCTCTTCCTATTAATCAGAAATATGTTATAAAGGCCTTAAGTGAGAATCATACTGGAAATGAAAGATAAATTTAATTTACTTTTTTTTTCTTTAAAACTACAAAAAACTTATAAATTGTAAACTTCCAAAAGAGCGATTCAAGTCCCAAAAGGTTCGATTTTAAACGACTTATATAAGTTTATTATAAATACTAAGTATAAGTTATAAAATGAGAGACTTGAAATACCTGATGGATTATGTTTAATACGGCGTATCCAGAAAGTAAGTGTACTGAGGCTCTCACGACCGGATGGATTTTATTTTCGACATGTTGGCTACACTTCCGTGTAGCCTGACCCTTCCCCTCCGCAACGACACCGGTTTGAGGTCAGTACGTTGAGAAGTGTCGACGCGACAACACGTTTTGTGAAAAATGTCAACCCAATCTCCCGCCAAGTGCGAAATTTTGTAAAAAGGCAAGAGTTTTTGAGGCGTTGCAAACTCCATGGAGATGAATTTCTCCGCTCCATCGTTACTGGAGATGAAACTTGGGTTGCACACTACACGTCTGAAACCAAAAGGCAGTCTCTACAGTGGCATCACACCTCTTCACCCTCCGCCAAAAAGGTCAAAACCACAATTTCAGCCAAGAAAATCATGGCATCCGTGTTTTGGGACTGTCAAGGCATAATTTTAATTGAATATATGCCTCAAGGGGAGACCATCAACTCTGCAAGATACTTTGAGACGATAAAAAAAATGCGGAGGGCGATTCAGAACAAGAGGAGAGAGGCATGCTGACAAAGGGAGTCTGCCTGCTGCATGACAATGCCAGACCACACACGGCCAACGCCACGAAGGAACTGCTCGCCTCGTTTAAATGGGATGTCCTGAACCATCCCGCGCATTCTCCTGACCTAGCACCTTCAGATTACTATCTCTTTACCTCCCTGAAGCTGTACATGGGTGGAAAAAGGTTTTCAACCGACGAGGAGCTAAAGGAGGAGGTGGAGAAGTGGACGGAGGGGTTGGCGGGAAACTACTTCGAAGAAGGCATCAAAAAGTTGATACCCCGCTTCACCACCTGCATTGAGAGGAATGGTGACTATGTCGAAAAATAGCTTACATATGTACTACAGTAACCACGGAATTTTTTTGTTTAAATAAAAAAAATTGTAACCTACAAAAATTCAGTACACTTACTTTCTGGATATGCCTTGTAATATGCGGGTTGTCCTAAATAATAGACTTTCAAATCAAACCTTTTTTGTGGCATTCATCTTGGGTCATTTCAAATAAATATAACAATATGATTAAAAATATTTTATTTTTTATTATTTAATTAACGACACAACAGTGTCTTTTATATATAAATGAACATGTGACAGGTTATACAAGTACTTAAAATTATTGACAAATAATACAAAACTTTATCTCTAACTAATATGAATATAAGAAAAGCAGTAGTAATAATAAATTACAGTCATTGTTAAAAATTATTTAAAAAATATATGTATATTTAAGTTTAATATATATATGTATACGACAAAATATTACCAAACTTCATCAAGCAGACTTACGTAATTGTCGAAGACTTATTTTATAGTAGTATAGAAAGCAGATTTGTTTTTGGTGGAACAACGCTTACACAGAACAAGAATTGGATTTTTAATAATATCTGCCAGTACTGATCAATTCTGTGACAAATATTGCAGATTAACAAACTAGAACTCTTCCGGTGAGTAAAAATGTTCGTTTACATAGTATAACACATAATACTAAACGACAGCAGAGACGAAATAAAACCAATAATAATGACACCTAATAAATATTACTCAAGCCAACAAACCCAGCTAAAGTCATGACTACTCTTACATTGCACCAAGATTCCGATGTTTAAGGTATTGATTAGACGCTTCTTCACCTATGGATCAAAGTGTTGGACACTAACCAGGACAAACGATAGATCCCTGGATATCTTTGAAGAATTATTCTGCAGAAGATCTATGAACCAGTGTAAGAAGATAAATTTACAATAGATAAACCAACCAATCTCTTCATTTGTTTTACTCGGAAGAATCCATTGAATGAGTCAAGTGGTAAGAAAGAATAATAGCTGACGGTCGAGGAACCTTTAATCAGCAAACCTGAAAGCCATATGTTCTGTAGATCTGTAGGAGAGTCCAATACAATTTGATGCTATTGCTGAGATTGCAAGTATTTAGGGTTATCGAAGCCTGACACTAAATGAAGTGAGTGAAAAATAGTTTTTAAAAAGACTAATATCCACCCAGGGTCGTACTTCCAATGATGACGATGATGGTCAATATTATTATTCCACTAAATAAAAGATAAAAATCCCTCAAAAGTAAATATTGGAAAAATTGTATCAAATTCACAATAATACAAATATCAGCGATGCTTTCGAAAATAAAAGAAAATATTTGATAACAAACATTCAAACAGGGTCCCTTTAATTTCCGTGCTGATAATCAAAAATATTTATTAAAGAACAAAATTCTTTGCTTTCTTCATATTCGTGTTTTATAAACTCCTCTTTGTTGTTGTTGGAATGTTATTTATTTTTTTCGATTCATAATTGAGCATTCATATTATATTTTCGATAAAAACAGTTTTTAATGAAGTTGATCGTATTTAGAATTAAAAGTATTTAAATATTTTGAGCAACAGTTCAGTTTGATCACTCCACCACCCACACTGTTATGGGGGACAAAATAAGTCCCCATCCAGCGTAATCTGAATATCAAAATCTTCTATATTGTTTTATGAGTGAGATGTCACGATAACAAAGAAGTTACTGCACAAAAGGATTATTTTTCCGATGGCGATATATCTGAGTGTGAAAAGAAAAGTAGCGACAGCAGACTAAAGGTCGCAGGTTAAATGACTCACAGCACAGTAAATATTCTTATAAAGCGGATAAACGCCTGAAGTTTAAGCAGTCTAGCAAATTGTCAGTATTTTCCCAGAAAACTCTCACTTTGCCGAACTCTGGTGCATGGAAAAAATTAAGGTCCGTTTACCAACAGAGGCTGGCGACCATCGATGTTGCCAAGTTGACAATTGGGCCTCTAGGCAGGCTTTAAGAATAGCGTGAGGAGACATACCTGGCAAAGAGTGAAGGTGGACGTCACCTATATTCGCGAGCTGACTCTGACCCAGAAGGATAATTGCGGCACGATGCTGGATCTCTAGATCCAACGGAACGAGCCCCGTTAAGACCGAGAGTGCTTCCGCCGAGCACATCCTGTAAGCCCTGATGATAGCCAATAGCTCCCACCGTTGATCCCCGATTAGCATCCTTTTGGCAACTGAGAACCAGATTTTATGGATCCGGCACCTGACTGCAGAGCACACAATACCCAAAAATGCAGCATCATAGTATTATAGTCTGCTCGTACGGAACGGTAGGCTCCATATGGGCTCCGCCAAGCACGCAGCAAAAAGAAACGTCTTTCTCGCACTCATCAGGGACAATCTCTGTGGCGTTATGGCAGAAGTTGATATGTCCGTTTTTTGTCATTTTGTGTTTATTCTCCCAATTTACATAAAATATTTGTCAGCATGTTGTGGCAAAACTTGGTGTCAGTCATTATCCAAACAAAAGATATATTGTTTGGTAAAACTTAAAAAATGCTTATTTGTACTAATTTTAACCGCTTATCAAAGTTAATATTGCTTCTCCTGTAAACTAAGGTAAAACGGACATATCTACTTCTGCCATAACGCCACGGATATAATGTGCGAGATCATTCCTAGTTCACGGTATATAGAGCCACGGTTTTATGCGAGATTATTTTGTTATTGACATACGTTTTTATTAATATTTCACAACTTATGATCTCAGTGACAGGGTTGACAAGACACCTGTCTTCCAACTTAGGGTGACGGGTTCGATTACCATTGAGGCTCACATTTTTCTAGAAAGGTTTCGAGCCAGGTTTTCACTAAAAACTTGTTTAATACCTTTCTGATTGGTAGAGATTGCCGCATGGCAATAAATCCTCCAGATAGTAATACAACGGAAGAGTAATACAATTTCATTGAGAACTGATATCATATTTAATGTATTTCTTAATTATCCTCTATTACCCCTTTCATTACATCACAACAAACACTTTGAGGTGGACGATTTACTATACGGTAACGCCCTGGACTTCCGCGAGGAAGGCCACAGGTTCAAGCTTCACGCTGTGCTACTCAATCTAGTGTTCGGGGTTATAAGGACACCAATTACCTTAGTCATATCTATCCTTTCAAAAAACTAAGAAAAAATATGCCGGTATTCTCCGATCATCTCACTCCAATGTGCCATCGGTTCAGCGGTATGGCCGGTGAATTTGCTGGTGTGCAACGGTTCACTAACTTAAAACCCACTCCAACGCCCAGCGTCACTCTCCAACTGAATTGACATTGCAATGGCGAGGGAATTCCAAACTATAAGGTACAGCAACGACGACGACTAAACACTTAAAACAAGTGTGCTCTTTTCATTTACCATCATGAAAATAAAAGTTCAAGGAAGTCTGGATAGTGAAATTAAGATAATAATTCCGGTTTGGGCCTGAATTCATTCTAAGGTTTTAAACAATATTCTTGCTTACTTGTACTTGTACTTGTACTTGTACACTAAATGCAACATTATGTCGTTTTCATTTAGATAGATGGCGCTCAAAACGTCCAAAGTCGATACTAAGTATCCTACACTTCATTTGTTATCATTGGGAACAGAAATATACTACAAAGTTGATTACAAAATGCGTATGATTTCTGTGTCCATTATAATGGACGCCAGGTCGGAAGAGGTTTAGCATATTTCCTGGATATACCAATCCCGTGTAGTTAAATATCACAAGCAAACATATATATATAATTTGAATAATTTTTCAAGATTAGTCAGTTTAAACTTATTTTGTAACACTTGTAAGAGCAATGACCTAAGATTTTACCTTTACTTGATATTTAATCGTTTTGCATAACTTTTTATTTGGACTTAATATGAAAACACTTGATGAAATGTAAGGTGATTTAATCAAGTGCATGCTTAATTGTAAGGTGATTTCATCAAGTGCATGAAAACACTTGATGAAATCACCTTACAATTAAGAAAGCTACACAAATATTTAGTAACTTTCGTAAACTAATAATTTCATAATTATATAAAATACCCGCCGATTGAAATTTTGTAAGAAATACATTACGAACACTTTATAGAAGTTTCAAAATACGAGCCGAGAGTCTGTGTATTTCTTCGAATTTTTCACATTGAAAGAATTTTTATTTTCTTACTTCTTTTTTGCGGATTCTTATTTACTTGCCCAAAATATAAGTACTTGGTAGCATCTCTTTTTTTGTGATAACTTATAGATTCAAGTGCCTACAAATTTTATTTTAATTATGTCATTTAATACGGATTTTCTAAAAGAACAAACTAAAAAAAATTACTTAAATCTTGTTAACAGTACATTTAAAAACACAGTTTAAGACAAAATGTAACTCAACTTCACATGAATATATGATAATGTGTAACAAGGAAGCATATGTTCAAAAAACATCCCGCCCACATTTGACCTTTTTGAAATATTCGACGGAATGAAACATTATCTCGTTCCGTTTGATATGGAATAGGTTTAAAAAAAAATTACTTCTCTATATTTTTCCAGTTTTCTAGGCAGAACTTTTCAACTAAAAAATTATACATATTTCCTACAGTTTCTTCGGAATTTTTAAAAAAATAAACATTAACAGAAAGAAAAGTAGTTATTAATAATTAAACATCATTCGCAAAAAATCATAAATAATCACATTTTCGACTCAATTATTTTAGTTTTATAGTGAACGTTTATTCAATAATCATTAATTAATGTTTTATATAGAAAAATACTGAAGAGTCGAATGAATGTTGTAGACAAGCCTACACTTAGAAGAATACATGGAAGGACGATATATTATATTATATTATATGGCAGAACACGGGATGAAGTGGTCAGGGCACGTGAACTTAAGGTGATGTGTTGAGTAAGTTGAAGTGGAGCATGCTGAGATACAATAGTTTGGCCGCGTAGAACGAATGAATAGAAGAAGAATAATCAAACAAATATACATTTAAAATGCGAGTTAAAGGTGTGGTAGAAGAAAACGAGTTGGAAAAAAGAGGGGTATTTTGAAAATAAGAAATAAGAGAAATTGTAGGAGCTGCACGAGAAGCTGTCTGGCGCTCTGTCCTTTGTGCCTACCCCAACAGGGTAACGGGGTGATGATATTATGTATATCTATGTCGGCTTATTCAAGAGATAAAATAAGCTTATATTTATTATGTACGCATTAATATAAAGTTTGCAGACTTTTTTTAAATATCAGTGTGACCTAAAATTTAGCATCAAATTTGTTTTAAATGTTTGATAAAACAAATAACGATGAATGGAAAATGATTAAAAATAAGTAATACGCTGAAATTGTTATTTTTCACCAACATGTAAATATTTTTTTTTAATAAATATTTTTTTGCTTTCTAACTGTTTTAATAAAGAAAATATAAGTATACTTATTTTATATTCACACTAAAAATGTGGATATATTGAAGAGCTTGAACGGGAGATAAAATCGAATTTCACCCCATTAATGGAAATTTCAGGTTAGATCCATTAGAGCAGGTACGTTAATCGCGGTTCACTGTGTGTTTGGCAATATATCTGCACATGGATTATAACAATAACCTCGTCAATTTATGTTATATAAATGAAAATTTAACGAGCACCTTGATTAGGCATCCAATTCGAAAATTTTACAACCAGTCGTTTTACTGTCGAGTTGCCTCTTTCATAAGAAACTGAAAACATAAATGAGTAAATATTAGAGTAATGCTTAAGTTATACCTGATGGATAGGTGTATCGAAATCAGTTAAGTATCTTCAAACTTTTCGAATTCATAATTGCAAATACTCAAATTCCGAAATAAAAAATTGATTCGAAAATATCATATAAGAATGTTAAAAAATATGCAACGCGGGTTTACAATTTTACCTAAACCATATCAAACCCGTATAAAGAGTATAGCTACCAAAAAAGAATAATATTACATTTGAAATACAAACAGTAAGTGCAAAAACAATCATCCTTCTGTAACATGTTTGCACACTCCACTTTGATCCGAAGGCCCCATCTGAAAAATAACTTCAAGGAAAACGCTTATTTATAGCTTTATTTTACCGATGATCAAGTATTTCCTGTTCCTTTGAACACCTCGCTTTGTCATTTACCGGTATCTGGTTGTACTTCGTCCTTTAACGTTCGATATTATGTCAAAATAAGACTTGATACGACATAATATTCAAACATTTGAATACATAACATATGGTAAAAGTCATTTTAAAAATCATATTTTTCCACAAATTCCTGGAAGGAATCAAAGTATTTTTATTGAATATTAAAAGAAGACAAATACACCATTCACAAAAGTAAAAAGTGTTTATACAGAACAAGGGCCAATCAAATTGTTTCTTTTCAATAGTTTAAGAAGAGTGTGAGAGAGAAATTGGTGAAAAAATATATTGAAAGTGTTCCGAAAAAGAGATAAGTAAAAAAATGCATAAGTAATGTGCTCTAAGACATAAGTCATCCAAGATATATTAACTTATACAATACAAAAAATGTATAAGTAAATATATCTTAGAGCACTTGGATCTTCTTTCTGCTTATAAATTTATGTATGGTACGAGTACATTCACTTACATGGAGTTGGAATCTAATTGAGACCGAGCTTGAGACAAACAAATCAGGTTTGACGCTTATTCAAACAGGGCAGTAATGAGTTTTACGACATAGTAGACTTGGCGTTTATAGAAAAGCTGAACTTATACTATGTAAATGAAATGAAATAACCTACAGTTTCCGATACATATGTTTTAATTGTCAAAATTGTATAGTGGTTTTGGTCTTATCATTTTTCTGTATAAAACAATACTTCGTTAGCGTCAAATGCTCTACACTTCATCCTTCAAATAAAGCTGAGAAGTCCCATATCATATCGTTACACACTTTAGTGCCAGCATTCCCCATTATAGAATAGTATTCCCAGATCCTATCCACACCAATCATTGTATTTCAATACCCAAAGTTATCAAATCTATTCGTAGGGATGCCATTATTGCTCTGATGGACACTCTTATCTGGGCATGAGTCCTTCACGTCAGCTCCATCTTCAACACTTTTATATGCAAATCAAAAAACACCGGATTTTGATGAAATCAGGATTGATGTTATTTAAGTAGACCACACCTTCAAACTCATTCAAAACGTAACATTTTTCAATCTCGTACATACCACTGACTCATCACCAGATAACTGGTAAGAGTTTGAATTTATAGAATATAAGAAGACCTCTGAAAAAGAATTACACGAAAAAGAGTTCCGTTTTATCCTCACGAGTTTTAGACTTGAACTAACATATTTCTCTCTATTATTCATGAACATTTTTTTTTAAATTTTATTTAATAAGAGGCAAAAGTGACAAACTATTTAGCGATAGTTAGTTCGATGTTTAGGATGGAATAGTCTCAACAAAGGCATTATTTGCTTTTCAAGTTCTGGTAAAGAAAATCGGAGATATACTCTTTTGCTTTATAGACTTTGAAAAAGTATCTGACAAAGAAAAATACGAAGAGCTTTTAAAACATTTAAGGAACACAAGATTTGGTAACTAACCAAAAGTTAAATTGAAAACTTGTATTGAAATCAATAGGCTACAATAAAAGTGGGTAAGGAAGAAAATTAATTTAAAGACCGAGTACGAAAGCATCCACTCACAAATGCTCTTCAATTGCCGTTGCAGTTGAGATGCTACATGTAACATGAAGGACAATGTTCTAACGACTAACAATTTGAGTTATGCTGATGACGCAGTTCTTACAACTTATATTAGACAAATCTTCAAAACATTATGGATCATGTATATTCCTTTAACATTCAAGTGAATTCAATCATGAATGCATTCAAATCAAAGTGTATGGTGGTATTAAGACAGCAACATTTAAGTAATGTTATAAAAGGGGCTTTTATTAAACTTGAACGAGTGTCTAAATATAAATTGGTTCATGGTTAGGTATTACTTATTCATATTTCCCTTCATTCATTAAAACAAACTGTTTTATTCATTTTTTGTTCTCTACCGATTTTTTTTACTGAAAGACAATGGGCACTTTCAATTAAATAAAAGTAAGTTTTTAAATACCGTAGTTTAAATTCATTACAATTTTATAACGAAACACAATATAAAGCAAGTATTCTTAAAATTCGAAGGGTATTAGATCTTTAAATAAAAACCTTACTTTTTTTTCTCCGAAAATAGACGTGAAACAATTTATCATTTTATAAAAAAGAAAAAAAAATAATATTCCAAAACAAACCAATAATATTTTGGAATATTTCTAAGAGTCGTACTTAATATTTAATAAAAACAAACTATCCGTTACGATAGATTCGTTTACAGTACAAAGATTGATGATCAAGAAAATTTCGGTCAAAAAAGCGATATCTTCAAAGTACAAATTTGGCAATTCTGATAATTGTTTGAATCAAGAGTTTAATGTTTTAGCAACCAATTTGGAAAGGGAATAATATCATAATTCAGACGTGTCACTAGAAGAGGCGAAGTCAATTGCGAGAAATCGTTAATGACTAAAAGTATGGAGAGCAAGAACACGTATCCAGCAAGGTGAATATATCAAATCAAAGATATAATTAGTTATCAGCAAGATCAGAAGGAGTAGAGGTAAAGGGTCTTTCAAATTGAGCGGTTTTTTTTATTAAATTTTTTTAATTCTTGAATAAAATACACAATTTTCCTTGATTTCAAAAAACTTTTTATTGGTCATTGAAGTATAATGTACGACATTTAAACACAAAAAATAACATGCGCCAAATGCCCTACTCTTGCAGCTCAACAGATGTCCACTCTTTTGTCAAATTTTTCGATGATATTTTGGCATAATTGCGATTCTAAATCACCAAAAACGCGAAAAATTTCGTCCTTCCGCTCAGAAATTAATTGGGGGTCATTCTAATAGACCTGGATTTTCACGTAATTTCAGAGAAAATAGTCCAACGGTGTCAAATCACATGATCTTGGTGGCCAATTAACCTCACCGTTTCCGAAGATATAAAATAATTCAACAATTTGAACGCGTTTTTGTATTGTATACGGCTCATTTTTTATAAATGTCATACATTACACTTCTCAAATGTCACAAGACCCAGGCAAGTTCGCGACGTTATCTGTGTTTTATCCAAGAATTAAAAAACGTTCAATTTGAAAGACCCTTTATATCAGGCACCATCAGGGAACCACGATGTTCACCAAAAGCATCACGACTAAGAAGAAGAGATGTGTTAGACCAATCGTATATTCTGATTTTTTGGTGTAAATTATTATATATAGGTACAATTTTACTCCTTCGTGTAAAGTTTTTACGTTGTTGGTTTGATGTTACCCTTTTATGTACTTGGAATGTGTCGATATGTAAATTCGGGACTTTCTTTAAAATTCTCTTTCTAAATGGTCCTACGGGGAAGTGGATATGATTAATGATGGTGGTCATTAAAAACCAGAAGTTGATACAGGCGCATATTTAACTAATGATAATTCTTCATTTTATAATAATCGATATTAAAGGAAAACCTTTACTGTTTTGGTACGTCAAGTTAAATTAATAAAAGGTACAATGGGTTGGTTCAACGATTTTTCCTCATTTACCAAAAAAAAATAATGTAAAAAAATTAAATATAAAAAAAAATAATGAAAGTCTGCATTGAGTGATTTTCCAATGTTTCAATTTTTTCGGTGATTCGGAGGGAAGAGAGGGTGATTCTGATACTAAAAGTATTCTTCCCCTTTTCCCTCAACATAATAAGTACTTACGTGTATTAAGATAACGAAATCTACTATTGTGTCTCCAATTAACTCAATGACACATAATTTTCTTTCGAAGTTCGATCACGTTAACTTAATTATGGTTATTTGATTCAAACGCTTAACATGATTCAATCTGACATTCTTTCGAATATAAATGTGTAAGACATACTCGTATGTTATCTGTATAAAATTATTATATTTACAAAAGAGGGTTTTCTTTGTTTTGTCCGATTTTTATATCATGTTTTTGCTGTATTATTTCTAGACTGTTAGATATCCTTTCATCTCTTTGGGGATCTGCGTGGTGATCGGTTTCCTTAGGGAAGACATGAAAAACTATATAGGAAATCCAAACGTCATTAATTCTTAAATCATAATCCGGTCAATTACTTTTTTTGGCCATCCACATCCCATATCATCAAAGGTTGCACACATTCATCTTATTTATTTTTTACATTTTTCTTCAGCTTTTTGATAAATTTATTTTTTTACTTCGTTTTCACCGCAGATTTAATTGAATTTACAATTGGTTAACAAACGTTTTTTTTTTGTTAAAAAAGTATTATTAGATTAAAATATCTAAACATTAATTAGTTAGTGGTTATTGTCAAAAAGGACCCTACTTTGCCAGTTAACGGTGGCGATGTGAACAGACTCAAAAATGGGGTTTTTTAATAGAACAGATATTTTAATAATGGATTGTTAACTCTACTAAATTTCCTGTGAATTTTTTTTAAAATAGTAACAAATTCTCTTTTTTTATGTATGCGAGTGTGAAGTGAAGAGGTAACTCATTTGGTATCGAGATCATATTCTCTGTGCCTCACATTAGGAAAAAACCTTTAATGTAATAATTTATCGTTTAGTCTTATTTAAACTAACAAAATTTTGAAATATGTTTCGTAATATTTTTTTCATTTATCTCAATCAAAATATTTTATAGAATAAATCTGCATTTATTTTTATTTAAAAATACATCTATCTGAGACCGTTAAATTGAAAATTATCGTTGAAAGTACGTCTTGTTTTGCTATCGATCAGTGCAAAACAATAACAATTATAATAATAGTTGAAGTTTCTCTGCACTTCAACTCTAGTAAATGTTTTGTCGGGATGCAAATATTATCTTAAATCGAATTGATCAATTGATCAATACTCATATTTGTATATCATAAGTATTGATTACCTTAAGTTTATTAATCAGATTAAAACGTTAAATGTCAGGTGAATAGCTAATTTGGATTGAGTTTGAATTAAAGTCAATCGTAAACGTTATTTATGATTACAAAATAAAAGGGTTAATAAAAATCTCTAGTTCTCAATCTCTATGAAAATTTATCTTAATTAAAGAAGCAACTATTTAATTACAACTGAACGCGGAAAAAATCTATTTTTGATATATGGTATACTATGTGCTTATATAATATTGAATCACATTCTGCAAGTCGTTTGTTTTCGTTCAACTATATTATCACAACTTAAGTTAGGGCAAATGCGTTACTCTGCATTTTTTACAAGGAAGACATTAAATTTGAAAGTCAAAAAATATGTTCATTACTATGTGTAAGTCCAAAATATGTTCATTTATACATGTAAGATAAAAATATGAGCAAAAATACTCGTATGTTCATTGATATGTATAAGACAAAAAACATGTTCATTAGTATGAACAAGGAAAAATTATGTTCATTTCTATGTTAGAAAATATATATGCAGTAATATGAGTAAGAAAAAACTTAGTTTCCATAAGTGTCTTAAAATGTTGTCAAGCAAAATGACGTCATTATCAAAAAAATATCAAGAAAATTGCTTGCAAAACATGAAGCCAAACATTTAAATATGATGTTTAAATACAATGATTCAAATGTTATGTTAAATTTATATCAGTTATCCCTTCTGTTACGTTAAGCATTTCTTCTCCAAAAGAAATCACCACTGAAACGTTTATTTCTTTTTCATTACTAACTTTCATGAAAAACATATAATATACTCGTATGCATTTGTTATCGAAAGAGACCACATTTTTAGTATTCATATTCGACGAACTAAGATCATGAAATATTATCAGAAACAAGTTTGTATGATATGATGCTCCATTAAAATATGCTAAGTACATCTTTGTTGTGGTAGGCAGAGAGAACAAAGTGCCAGACTTTGCTGTCTCGACACACATTCTTCACCCCTTTTATTTACTTTATTTTATTTATTTATTTATTTATTATTACGCATGGCAAGAAATATACATAATTTGCGAAAAAACATCAGGTAATTTAATTTGGACATACAATTTTAATGGATCTGGGTTTGTTGCCTTTCATTTGTCGTATCCCCAGTAAATATCCACATACCTTATCATACCACTCCTTCAGTTTTCTTGGCTTTTTTACCTTTCTTTCTTTTTAAAATATCATTAATTTGATTAAACCATACATTTCTTGGACTTTCTCTACCACCTATTCCACTCACCGTTTGCACCATATATTTGTGTTGTTTGTCTCTATTCATTCATTCGTTGTGCATACTTAAACCATCTCAGAGTGCTCTATTGGCCAGACCAAGAAGATATTTACTAAAGTGATGACTTGGTCATATCACATGACCTCAGCGATGCATTTAATATCCTATTGAGTTTTTAAACAATCATACTCCATCATGCATGCCACCACATGTTCTGCTGTTGAAACAATAAGTGATCATAATGCAACTGCGTAAACTGAATCCCAAAAAAAAGAATGTGCCGTGAAACTCAACTAATCTTGAGAGATCTTCACTACAAAATTTATCACAGCGGAGATTACGACGACTTTGTTATCATCTCACGAATAGGTTTGGCCCCGACTGATATATAACATCTCCATTTTCATTGAAGTAACGACAATTTCCCATCATTCCATCATATGCCATCACTATCAACAAATCGCAAAAAATAATATTCAAGCACGTCGGCATCGACAAATTGCAAAAATAAACATTCGAGCAGACATCAGTTTTTTCATATGGCCCCACTCGACGAGTATGTGGGATTATCACGATCGAGAAATCCAGACAGTCTAGATAAAAATTGTACCTTCGTTTTTAAGAAGAGTAAGTAATAATTTTTTACGGGGGCTATAGTAAAAAAATAAACCAGAATTTTCTTTGTTTTATTTTTTCATTTTATGATGTTTTTGCAAACTGTGAAGATACCGTTGTGGTTATGAAGTGAATTTATTTTGAAGATGATTAATTATTTCAAATGTAGAAAAAAAGAGAGCATAAAAAGAACAACATTCTCTTCATAAAATTTTTTTAAATTTTGTGAATTTTTTAAAAGTGCTCTTTGCGAACTTCGTTACATTTTCGTGAAACATGGCAAAAAGTATTGAGTTGAAATTTTGTTTTAATTCCTTATTTTTTTGTCTTGTCGAGAATGATATTTATTTTTAACTCATTGACAATTTTTGACGAATTAAATTGTTTGTATTCTTAAATTTTTTATTTATTTGCTTTTAAAAATTCTTTCACGTAATTTATTTTCACATTGATGTAATAAATAAATCAAAAAAATTTTCGTCGATTCTATTTATCATTAAAAGTGGAGATGTAATCAATTATCAACTTTTCTTTTTTGAGCGTGACAAGTTTCAGAACAAATCTGTAATCTGATTTAAGTAAATATTCATGACAAGGAGTAGCCCATCCTGTGTTATAAGACATTGTGTCTGTCTTTCATAATCTATTTGATTTATAATGATATTATATTACACAGAGCTTAACCGGTTCTAGAATATTGTGATTTATAAAATAAATGAAAAAAGCCTTACTAATAAAAATAGAATATATGCCTGGTTTCATTTACCTTGCCTTGATATTCATTGATTAATTTAGATTTACATTTCAAACATATCATTGAACACCACATTATATGTAATTTGACGTACGTCTCCCAGAAACAATCCTTATTGTGGGTTTCCTGTAATCCGGACTATCGCCTGATCTGGATTTCTGGACCGTGATAATCTAATATATGTTAGAGTAAGCCATGTGAAAAAACCTGATGTCAACAGTTGAATGCCAACGTGCTCGAATGTTTGTCCTTACGACTTGTTAATGGTGATGACGTATGCAGAAGTTATGGGAAATTAACTTCGCTTCAATAAAAATTTCGTATTATTTGGAACTAAACCTATTCGTGGGATGACAACAATGTTGCCGCAGATACGCTCAAAAAATTATCTCACATGTGATGAAGTTTTAATGAATATCTCTTAATGTCAGTTGGGTTCCATTGCACATTCCTTTTTCGGGTTCCGTTTTTGCACTACCATAATAATCACTCTTTTTTTAACATTGGAAGATGTAGTGGCATGTCTGATAGAGTTTGGTTGTTTAAAAACTCAATAGGGTAGTTGAGTGCATCACTGAGATCATCTGAGATGTTATAATTAGCGTTATAATATATTTTTTCTTGACCTGGCATTAAATCAATAATCTATCAGTCCATATCAAGAGTCTGCTGACTTATAGGCCCTAAAATAACTCATGTTTATCATTCTTCTTCAGTCAATTTGTGATTTTTTTGTAGTAAGAAGATATTTGTGAAATAACTTGTATTAGTCATTTGTTGTAGAATTTGAATAGTGGAGTCGTTATTCATGCCTTCAGTTGGCGGATGCTCGCCCATACTAACTTGAAGGAGCCGATTACTATTGTTCGTTTTGACTGAAATGTTGTAGCGATCCCTGATTATTGTAAATTTTGACTGAAATATTGCAGCAATCCCTGTTATACCTAATGGAAGCATATCTTGTCTAAGATTTCAAATAAATTAGAGTAACGTTTTGCATGAAGTCAACGTTACACGCCACTGTAATACAATTTTAAAATAAAATAAAGATGTGTGATACATATTATGGATAAGTAGAAAGCTATTTTTTTAAAGAATATATATGACAGAAGTCAAAGGTATCCTTATACCCTTGAACAATAGGCTGAAAAGTGCCTATGTCGTTCGAGGGGAGTAACACAGCGCGGGATTCGAACCGATGACCTTTCGCACGGAAGTCCAGCGCGTAACCGCCCGGCCATGCACCTCTTAAATTTATAATAGACATTCAATATCTCAAACTTTAACACAAAAGCAAAACAAGTATCACGAGAAAATGTTACTAACTCATCTATGCCTGACCGCCACAAGGTCTAAGTAGTCAACAAAAAGTAAAGTAGTTTTACAGAAAGCTGCAAATGTGTCCTTTTTTTACGGGACATTTACGACACTATTGGAAATAAAACCAAGATACTACATAAAAGAAAAATCTACCATTGAAACTCCCTTGGCCAGTGCAAAAACGGAAGGTATAGTAGTTTAGAATCAAGCTTGATGATACAATTTAAAACCATGTTTACCTCGTACATAATATATATATATATATATATATATATATATATATATATATATATATATATATATATATATATATATATATATATATATATATATATATATATATATATATATATATATATATATATATATATATATAAATATATATATATATATTTATATATATATATATATATATATATATATATATATATATATATATATATATATATATATATATATATATATATATATATATATATATTGAAATTACCAGTTATCTCACCATTGGGGTTTCAGATTAATTGGTTTGAGTTTGCTGAATTACAACAGCTTCCTAGAAATTGAGATTTTGTCAATCATCATTAAGTTTTTTATTATCCAATACATTGCCAATAACTTAGTTCATTTTTATAATATTAAAAAACACAATATTACAGCCATCAAAAATGATATAATCAATGCGAGTTTCTCACACTCCATGCATACGTCTTTAACTCATTCAGTCCCAAATGTTTATTTAGAAAGAAAAGGATTTTTTTTCTAGTTTCATAAAGATTAGGTGTCATGTTTTTTAATTATGTCATGAAAAAATATCATTCTACTTTAAAAGATATTTCAAACTCTTTTAAAACAACAAAACATGAATTAAAAGGAAAACGTTTCAATTGATTAACAAAACAAAGTAAAATTGTAATTCATATGTTATTTTCGTTTGTGTAAAATGTTTTAAAATATATGAATATAAAGTATATGAATTGAATTTTAATTTAAAATTAAAGTGTTAAAACGCGATCTCTGTGAGATGATCAAAATACAAAATGTTTTAATATTTAAATAGCTCCAACAAGCCTTAAATGTAGTACTTACAAAATTTAATATACCTTTGAGTCTCTACCATTTAAAAACGTAACGTTTTTTTATACTTATCAGCTTCAATTTGACATAGGGACCGAAAGAGTTATTTAAGCATATCACTGTACGCGTCTAGTACTCGTATGTCGTTACTTATTTATTTATTTATTCAAAACAGGCTTAGCCCAATTGCTTTGAAAAATACAAGACATTAAAAAAGAAGAAAAAAATTATATAAAATAAAAAATAATGCATATGCACACATACGAGTATATACACCCAAACATATGATACACATATATTCAGTAACTTAAGTATGTTGATGAGTGTTTTCTAACGCGCTCAATCTAAGAAGAAAATTTACTTTTGCATTTGGTAATGTGATATGAAATATGTCAATATCCGAAGCAGTTCCGTTCAGAAGAGTTAAGGCCCTTGCAACAGGCATAGCGGCTGGAAGACCCGTTCTTGCGTATGTTATTGAGAACAGTTCTTGCCGGCGCAGTCTAGTGTAATTGTTAGGAACATTTAACGCTAATCTTTGTAGTAATGCTGGACAGCTCACAACTCCTAGAACGAGTTTGACAACGTGTACCAGGAAACGCAGATCTCTTCTTACGCTCAAGAAGTTATACCCGATCATGCCCAGCAGAAACTGAGTAGGATAAAGCCATGGATAGACACCGAACTCTCTCATATAGAGATATCGTAGATATATTTTTGTACTTTCTCCACCATGAGCGAGTTCTGCGCCCCCATCGGGCTCCAAATGCAAGCATTGCTTTCTAGTTTGCTACGGATCAATTAATTAAACAACGTTTTGAGCACCAATTGGTTTTCAAATGACTTAGAGATTCTCATTACAAATCCTAGAGTTTTATAAGCTGAGTTGCACATAACTTCTATGTAAGGACCAAACGCGAGATTGCTGTGGAACAAGACACCCAGATCTTTAATATTATCTGTGCGGGGTATATAGTAGGTATAAATTGTAGTGTATATCTATAGAATTTCAAGACGTGTGAGCGATGATACGACATAATTTTGCACTTTGATGCATTGAAATATAATTTATTATTGTGGCTCCACTCACAAATGTTGTTGAGATCTGACTGTAGGTCTAAGCAGTCGGTATAAGAACGAATTGTTTTAAAGATTTTGAGGTCATCAGCAAATAGAAGAAACGTGGATTTTTTTATAACTCTACCTATATCATTAATAAAAATAAGAAATAAGATAGATCCAAGATTAGACCCCTGCGGAACACCTGAGTAGGCAGTGAAGTAATCGGAGTTGTAGATTCCACGTGAAACAAATGGTTTTCTATCTGTAAGATAATCTGACAGCAGCCTTAGTAAGTTACCTGGGATCCCAAGTTCACTCATTTTTTTAAATATTTTTTTGTGATTGACGCGATCAAAAGCTTTTGCAAAGTCATGATACGAACAATCAATCTGATTGCCACTATCTACATCCCTTGAAACATAGTCGGTGAAGACCATCAGACTGGATTCAGTAGATCTGCCTCTTCTGAAGGCACGCTGCTCATCAATTATATATGGGTCCACTAACGACCTTAGTGTGCGATCCATAAACATTTCTAAGAGCTTAGCTATTGAAGAAAGTATGGCGATAAGTTTGTAGTTGGTTACATCGTCCTTAAAACCATTTGTAAATATGGGAATAACTCGAGTCTTTTTCCATTCACTTGAACAAGATTAAATATGTAAGCAAGAGGTGCAGAAAGCAATTCACTACAGCCCTTAAGAAAAAATGTAGGTACTCCGTCCGGTCCAACTGCTTTCGTGTTTTTCATCAACTTTATTTGTTTGAGTATATCAAATGTAGTGATGCTTAGGTTAAATTCCTGAGGAAGTATGGTGTTCATCAAAAACAAATGCCTCGGAGTCCCTGCCATAAACTGTTGAAAAATAATTTGCGAATGCAGAAGATATTTCGGGACCAGTTATTTGATTCCCACCCCAATTCATAACATTAAGCACTGGAGAATCGTTACACATGGATTTAATATGATTCCAAAATAGTTTTGGTTCACGTACCATTCGACATTCTAAGTTCCTTATGAAGTCTTTATAAGCCGTGCGAATGTTATGTTTGAGCTGAGCGCGAGCACTTTTGAACGCATCGTAGTCACTCAGACGACCAGAGTGCTTCCATTTTCTGTGAAGAGAATCACAATCGCCATATTGTACATTTAAAATAAGTACGTATTTTTCCCAATATCAAATTTCACATGCTTAAAGATAACTATAAGATTTCATTATACAAATTTTATACTTCGGTATTGGAAATAAAAACCACGAGTCATAATAGGGAAAACGCTCATCAATACGAGTATAGTGAGAAACACTCGTAACCGAGAAATGCCTGAGTTTAAAAATATTGTGATTTTGGGAAACCCTTAAACCGTTATATTAAACTTTTGCTTTATTTGTATGGTAACGTCTGTTTGATGAACATTTATTGATTTGTTTTCCTTCGAAGTTTGTCTGATTACAATCTGAATTAGCTTTATTCCTCTTATATATTTTGGGAGCACGATTTTTCGAAACTCTCTTTTTTCTCGTAGAACTGTTTAAAGTGTGTCAAGTCGTCTAAAAAGTTTTTAATTATAAATCGATCTTTTTCGTCAATTTGAAATCTTCATGTAAGAGTGATTTTTGATACTCTATATATTTTACGAATGGCTGTAAAAACATAAAAAAAGGAAAAGCTTAGTGGTGATGAAGTTAGCCCAGAACTAATTGTGTGTTGGGGTGAGCGTATGCTCTAGTGGCTGAGACAATTTTTGAACAAATACTGGGTATCTGACTGCACACCGAAAGACTGAAGGAATGCAGTGATTTTCCCATCATTTAATTTCCATATATAAAACCAATAGCTTTATGAGTGGAGTAAGTAAAATTTGGTAAAATTCTGATAGAAAAAGTGACAAAAATGATTGAAAAGAAAGTGTGGGGTGAGTATGTATCGTTGTGGAAAAACAGATGGCAAAAAAAAAACTGTGTAGTGCGTTTGTGGAGAAAAACTATGGAAAATATTGGTGTAACTAATTACCATATCTGGTTTCATAATAATTTCTTCTTTTCTGTCTCGAGTTATTATCTTTAGAATTTTACTGTCATAATAAATATTTGTGTACAGACACAATTCGGTTGTCTTTCTAGGGAAGAAGCAACTGACTATTTTTTACACGTGTGATGGTCTATCTGGGCTTTGATTTTTTTTTTATTGATAATAGAATAATTTTTCTATTTGTCATTATTGTCCCGGTTAAATGTGCTTCAATTTAAGAAATTCTTTGCTCGATTGAAGGTTTGTGTAAAGCCTATCAGTAAATACATAATAATTTTCAGCTCCCGGAATCGAATTTAATAAAGTGCAGAACAGTTTTTGGTGTAAATGTGAGATCAGGTCTAGTTTATTTATTCGTGGTTAAGGAGCCTTAATATGGAACAAGAGAATGAACATAATCAGAACCTGAATTCGCTAAAATATAATCTGATACATATTTGGTTTATTTGAATTTTAAGTCATAAAACAAATGCTGCTTTTACAATTCACTACTGACTTATCGAACACCATCTCTTGCGGGGTTATTATATGTTGTCTACACTTGTTATCTTAATGCTTCATAAAAATATTCAATTTTTTAACTCGACTCTCAAGAGTTTCATTTTCATCGACTTCATTGTTTTTGAGATGCATACAAAATATTTGTAAAAAGCGATCTCTTTTGAACACACTTCTAAAAAAAGGTGGGTAAGCAGTGGAACAAGTCGAAAAATAATCTTGGTGATTAGGGTGTGGTCTCACCCCCATATTTTAAATGACTCCCAATAAAGCTTCAAATTCTTCTTCATTTACATATCTCCAAGAATTCCACATGGAATTTTTACTTGTTTGAGATTTTTGAATTTTTTTTTTCCAAATTCATTAGTATAATAGTAGTAAGTATGAAGTTTATCAGCTCATCCATAAAAAAACTATTTAAAATAATCAAGCAATTTGGTGGAGTATAGGGACCAACTCCTCGACAACCAATTGAAAAATTTTCAATTTTATTGGAAAATATTATTACTTAAAATCGGCCAATTAGCACTGTTTATATTACGCTAATTTTCATCTTCACTATCACTTTTAGTATATGTTAAACATTGCGCCTAATTTTGCTTGGCGGAATGGGATGTTAATTCCACTGTCTGAATCGTTATGATTTATAACTTAATTTTTTTGCAACTTTGTCAAAATTATCAAATAAAAAAAGGTCATCATCACTATCACAGTCATCTTGGTAGTCTTTTATGTCTTCAAACTATCATTCACCGAAATTTTAATGTTACTAATGCTTTAATTTGTTATTTCACTATAACTTAATAAATATATTACTTAACACATCGTTATCACTATATCCTGTAGAATTTTTATTAAATTGAATCATGGTGCTAAGGTAAAGAATGCAAATATCAAAAACAACATAGAAACTAACGCTTTACTGCAATTTGACTATTAATACATTATATAGCATATATAATCCTTTAAGTGCACTACTGTAAAATAACATCTTCAAAATATTGGCAGTAAATATTCAAAATAAAGCTTCATAGTTACCGATCACCACAGCCACTACAATGGCTTTCGTAACTGGCTACCAGTCGCCTTGAAGCCATTATATTGGCTTTTAGAGTGGTAAGGGTTTTAAAATAATATATGGTATTGCGTTATTATATACAGGATGTAGGACATGTATTAGGGTGTACAGTATCTTGACTGAGTGGTTTAATATTTCAAAATGGGTTAAGCAAGTATGTTTCATGTCACCTTGGTTATTTAATATTTACATCGATTCGTGTGTGAATCAACTACAAATATCAACGGGTGGCATGTCGAATATGAATGTGTACGGACTGCTGTACTTTATACTGATGACAAGGTAGGTAGGTATTGTTGGCGGAGAATGAGGATGACTTACAGAGTATGATAAGCAAATTGGATGAGAAATATCAATGAATTAATATTATGAAATCCAAAGTATTGGGCATGTAGGTAGAAAAGTAAAAACGATATATGGGTGAGTAATGAAAGATTATAACAAGTTAAATATTCTGCTATTTAGGTAGTATTTTCACAGCTCGTGGAAAAGTAACGAGGGATTTTGAACGGTTATATATAGCAATAGATAACAAAGTGAACGGGGCTAAACATGGTTACTCGAACCGGACAGTATAAAGGTCTGCCAAGATGACAGCCCACAATATTATTTTATTACAAAAATTGATGTACGGGAGTGAAACGTGAACATGGAACAAGACTGATAAGAACTGAATAAATACTGTAGGTATCCGTGAACTTAGAATAATACATGGGGTAACAATGTATGACAAAATACGGAATAAAGTGATAAGGGATGAGTGTGAACTTAAAGCTGATGAGTAGAGTAAGATGAAGATTACTCTGATATGGTTTGAGCACGTGAAACAAATTAATGAAAAAAGGCCCACAAAACGAATATTTAGTGCAAATGTGAATAAAAGGCGTGGTAGAGGAAGATCAAGGAAATTTAGATCAAATGTATGATATTTTTTAAGAAATCATAAGAGCTGTATAAGAATGTGTATACACGTATATGTATGTAGACAAGGCGAAGGATGTGTTTTACGATAGAAAAGTATGATGCTCTCTCCTTTCTGTCTACTCCGATAGGGAGGTGACATGGTATGTATGTTTATACATATATTTTCTCAAAAATTTTATAATTAAATATTTATATCATTAAGTACTTATAGTATGTTATATTAATTGTTTGCTTTGATTGTTCCTGGTTGTGGTGAAAGGGTGGATAATATGTGGAAACGCATATTAAAAAATCGTTAATAGTCACCTTCTCACGGTACGCAAGCTTGTTTAGTACCCAGGGGTTCCTATTTCGATTCTGTCATAAAACTTGAAGGCTATTTCAGATAGTGTTCTCGGGGAACAGGTTTAAAGCTAAACATTATTTTTTTAAATTCTAAGTTTTAGTTTTGACATTGTTTTTTCAAAACCAGTAAAGAATTTAACTATCCGTTTTGCATTTAAATTACACATTTATATTAAAATAATTATTTAAAAAAACAAAAAAAAAACGTTTTGGAACTCGAACTGTTGTTGCGAATTCAAGAAAAAAAACTTAAATTTATTTAAAACATTAAAGAAAATCTTTTTTTTTATTTTTTTATTAAACAAGTAAATTACTATACAAACATTTGTCAAGGCTATACCTATATACAAATTTATTACTTAACTAATCTTAATTATATGTTATAATTTATGAACTTATTTAAACTTATTTTCCTACATATCATTTTATTTTATTTATTCATTCTTAATATATGAGATCTTAGAAATAATTAACACCTACATACTACTTATAACTAGATAACAATTCTTACACTAATTATTCAGCAAAAACAAGTCCACTCGTTCAGGCTACTTGTATTCCATCACATTCACTCAGACCTTGGTCGTCCCAGCTAATACTGTAGGTTGACTAGTCAGGCAATAGATAATGCTTCGGGAGCTTGTGCTTATAACGGAAGGGTAGGTCGGATTTACTCTCGTAAGCCCCCAGGGCAGCGACTAAGGGATTTTGTGATTTTGTTGGCTTTTATAGAACTTCACGGTCCAAGCGAGGATGTGGTGTTGTAGGGTTTCTTCTCGCTGTTCAGCGTGAAGTCGGGTAAGATTTGTTCTGGGATGGGTGTTAAAAGATATCTTGAATGCCTTGTTCTGCACTCTCTGGAGTTTCAGGTGATCCGTATTGCTCACACTACCCCAAACGGGTGCAGCATAGGTCAAGATAGGACGACTAAGGGTTTTATAGAGGAGGAGCTTATTTTTGGGTGAAAGGAAGCTGCGTCGATGAAATATCGAACTGATAGCCCCTATGCCCTTGTGACCCTTCTGTCTGATGGTATTTAAATGGGTTTTCCACGTCAGTCGCCGGTCAAGGTGCAGGCCGAGGTATTTAACCACGTCCTGCCACTCAACCAGGCAACCACCGATGAATAAGGGCGTCGACGGCACTCTTTCCTTGATTTTTCGGGAGAACATGATGGCCTCAGTTTTGGCGTCATTGATTTTGAGCCTCCAGTCCTGGTAGTATTTCTCAAGGATCTCAAGAGCAATCTGAAGACGGCTACCAGCTCGATCCACCTTGAGTGACGATGCGTAGCATGCCGCATCGTCAGCAAATAGTGCGAGTTTACAGTTTGGGAGAGTAGGAATGTCGTGTGTGTAAATATTAAATAGACATGGTCCAAGTATACTGCCTTGGGGGACACCCATAGGGATGGGCCTGGCGGATGACGTAGAATGATGAGTGGTGACTGTGAAACTTCTATTGGAAAGGTAGGATTGAAGTAGTTTCACGAGATAGAGTGGAGTGTCAGTGAGGAGAAGTTTGTGAAGAAGGCCATCGTGCCAGACAGTATCAAAAGCCTTCTCGAGGTCCAACAGTACCATGCCAGTACTTCTGTTCCTATTGAAGCCCATCGACACGTCTTCCACGACACGGTTAAGTTGCTGAACCGTGTTGTGTCTTGTTCTAAATCCAAATTGCTCATGAGGGAATGTATTATTAGATTCGTGATGGAACACTAACCTTGAGGCAACCACTCTCTCAAGGATCTTGCCAAGACCTGGAAGAAGGCTGATGGGCCTGTAGCTAGTTGGATTTTCGGTAGGTTTATTTGGCTTGTGAATAGGAACAATATTGGCTACTTTCCAAATACTCGGAAAATAGCCATTAAGGAGTGAAGCATTTATTATTTTAGTAAGAAAAATCCTCGCTTTGAGTGGTAACTGTTTAAGAAGACTATTGTGTATATTGTCGGGACCGGGTGCTTTTCGTGTTTTAAGTCTGTCAAGGATACGACCAATTTCGGACGGGGTGCAAAGTTGCACCTCGTTTTGGTTGGTCGGGGAGTAAGCAAAGCTGGTGAGAGTGTCCTCGACAGCTTTGTTGACATCAACATTTCCAAGATCGGAAGTGATTGAGTACGTATTCTCATAAGCGTCCGCCAAGGCATTAGCCTTGTCAATGCCAGAAACAGCCAACCCTGAGGCTGTGCGGAGAGGTGGTATGCTTTGAGACGAGCACTTGATATCCTTGACGACTCGCCAGAGAGTACCGTTACCCGATTCTAGAGCTGCCAATTTTCTCTGCCATAGCTGGTTTTTAAGTAGGCGGATTTCTTTTTTGATTTCATCTTGGAGGACGTTTAGAAGTGTTTTGTCACGTTTGTCTAGTGTACGTCTGTAGGTCTGTCATTGTTTGTTTTTTAGAGATATAAGGAGTTTGATATGAGGAGTAAGATTTATTTTGTATGGAGTGACAATTTTGAGGGGAACATTTTCATCACGGGCATTATGGATGAAGGTGGAGATGGTATCTATCGCGATATCGATGTCCTGTGGGCTCACCAGAGTTTCTGGTGATAGGCAGAGCTGGTTGTTGAGGTAGGCTTTGTAACCCTTCCAGTCAGCATTGGCGTAGTCGTACTGCTCCCTGAGGCTAGCAATCGGCCTCACTCCCAATGTGAAGTAGACTGGGACGTGGTCTGACGAGAGAGCTTCTAGAGCAGTCAAGCCAGAGATGTTAGGATAGTTTTTGACTACGGCAATGTCCAGTGTAGAAGGGCTACGGGGGTTGGTGAAACATGTATGTTGATTTGGATATAGTATTTGACAGTTGTGGTTTTCCATATAATTGTACAGCGTCGTTCCGTTCGGGTTAGCTCTCGAGCAGTTCCAGTAACGGTGCTTGGCATTGAAGTCCCCGGCCATGATGACCTTGGGCCCCAAGGCCAGCACTGCCTCGATGTCCTTTTCCAGAAGTGAACGATAGCCGGTACAATATGCTGCCACAATTGTGTCTGTCTCCCTGTCAACCTTGAGGCTGATGGCAGTAGCCTCCAAGTTTGTCAGGGCGGGCGTGAGGAGTTGGGTATGATGGATAGTGTCTCGGATGAGGATCGCGGTGCCTCCACCTCTACCGGAAACGCGATCCGATCTATAAACGGTGAAGCCACCGGTGCCTCTCACACGAGATACAGGTTTTAACCAAGTTTCCGTAACAAGCACAATATCTATACCTGAATTGTTCACCAACAGCATCAGCTCCTCGATCTTCTGCTGCATGCTGTAAGCATTCCAGCAGAGCACTTTCATTCCAGAGAAACTCGTCATCACGCTTATCCTACGAGCTGCTCAATGATCTCGAGGTAGATCATAGTCTTCTCGAGCTTAGTGGTGCAAGAAGCGAGCCTGCTCCGGGCTCCGATGACAAGGCGCATGATGGCGAGTAACTCGCTCTCTCCGTTTGTGAACGTGTTAATCGGGAGCGGGGGCAGGGGCTGAGCACGAGGAGGGTGGAGTGTTTGAATAGAAAGGGGGGCTATAGGAGAGAGAGAATCAGTATACACAAAAAAATCATTTTATATTTCGAATTACTTAAATAAACACTTTTAAATTCCTAGACACCTTGGAAAATAAATATATATCATTGAATCCATTATTGGACGATACAAATAGACTTTTACGTGACTCAATTATTTCTTATATTCTGTACGAAACGAAATATTTATATTTAGATTAAACTTTATATCACGTTATAATAACTATAGTGCCTTCGATTTCATTTAAATTAAATGTTTCATGTCTATAAAAGGTCATTCAAATTTATTGAACATTTGCAAAAAGCTTTTCATCGCATAAAGGGATATAATGGCCAATTAAGGAAGGGTATTTTATCAAATTACCCATATTATACGAAAACCTCATTTTGACATGTATTGTAAGATCGTTCACTCCCTAATATGAAACATCACGTTTCCATTGTGGGCTATTTTCGGTACACGTGTAACTTAAATCAAAACAAGAAACACAAAAAATAACATGAAAATATACAATAATTGCGGCATTGATAGACTACTTCCATTGTTTAAAAAGTGCGTCATGGATTTGATTCCCGATGGGTGCTGAACACTATGTCATTGTAACATACTGACCAATATTTAATGAATTTTTATTGAACGAAATTTGAATAATTGATGGAGTATTGCACGTTATTTTTAGTTCTAGTTAGTGAAGTCGTCTATCCTATCTAAATCTTGTTAACCATTTTATGTATCTTGTTTACCATTCCGATATAAACGTAAAATAAAAACAATTGTACGTTTTTAATTTTTCTTTTGAAATTTACACACTTTTAAACACTTAATTTGTCTTGCACGCAAAAAAATTCTTAAAATCAATATTCATTTGAAATTTCTTATTAGATTAAAATACGAGTTTAATAGGTTAGAATCAAATTTTATCAACATACTATAGCTTCCCATAATGTTTTTAAGGAGTAAAACGAAAAACCAAATAGAAAAAATATTATTCATAGCTAAGAAAACATTTCGCCACCCCCCACAGCTTTCAGATTGACCAATCTAGAAGGCCGAAATCCTAAAATTGAAAATCAATATTTCACATAATAAAATGCCGTTTTAGTGTGTCAAACAAACCTATTGATTAGATGCAATTACCAGATTTTTTAAAGAAATCCTTATTTTACTTTTTATGACGGGACAAAATAACGCTTGGTGTCGCAGGTATAAAATATTTATATTAGTACATTCCTGACTTCCGAAGTTCGTGCATGTTAACAGTGGTTTAAAAAGTTATTGAAAATAATTTTCGTGATGGCATCGTGTTCTACATGTATTTATTCATTTATTTATGTCATAATTATATTAATTTATTTTTACTTTAGATTATTTTTATAACAATAACAAATTCATGAAATTTCATCCTATGCATTTTATTGAGTTCAAAGTTTAACAAGATGTAAGGTTATATTTAAGATATCGCAAGGCTATGAAACTAAGTTTAAAAAATAATCTTATATATTCTTTGAATAAAAAGTATCACCATTTACTGCGATTTCTTAAATATATTTTTTTGTTATAGGGACCAGACTTACGACATTTAGTATTTTTGAACTATGGCGTTCTAGTTCTTTAAAACACCGCATTCAGCGTATTTATGATTTTGTAAAAACGTTTTACAATATTCAAGATGATAAAGAAGCAGAAGCTATAAGATTAAAAGTTTTTGTAAAAACAGAATGTTACAAAATTCGTCAAAAATGGGTACAAAAACAAAGACGTTTGAATTTGTTGTTAAAACTCTGCCAACTTTGGTTGTGTGAAGATTTAGATTTTTCTTCTCTAATGCAGACAATTAATAAGGTAGGCCATACAGCTAAAATATTGCGAGAATGTTCATCCGAATCAAAAAGGAGAAAAGTACGTGATTTGGTTACCAGCTACGAGAAGGAAGAATTGACATATGAAGCTGCAGTTAGTGTTCGAGTCAGTGGTAGACGCGATGGGGCAAATTCAATACAAGAGATGTTGACTGCATCAGCAAGAAGAGCAACGAGTTATAAAAAGGCCAAGAAACAAATTTTCCCAACTCCAATACTCCCCAGAAGAAGCTTTAGCATTGTTCAATGTAAACGAATTTACGATGATGTAGTACAAAAATATCCAACAAGAAGCTTCTGAAAGAGGTTTCAATTTATATCCATCATATGATCGGGTTTTAGAAGGGAAAAAACAATTGTTATCCAGAAGTAGAGAGCATAATTGTAAGAGATAATTTGAACAGCAAAATTTGAAAATTACGCTAAGGAAACAAAAATGTTATACATATCATTATACTCGTGGTATAATATGCCTGCAGCCTTGCACAAAATATTGATGCACGGTGCAGAGATCATCGATTCTTGTTTGATTCCTATTGGACAAATGAGGCATCAGAGGCCAAAAATAAAGAACTTAGAAAAATGAGGGAACACCACACTTTAAAAACTTTGCGTGTTAAGACAAATAACGATTTATTTAAATATTAATTAGTTTCTTCTGATCCGTATATAAGTCTTATTAGAAAAATATCCAAAAAAGTTAAAAATATGCATGAAAGCGATTTTCTAATGCTATTAAAAAAAGTGAAAGCGATTTTCTAATACATGTATTAAGTTTAGAACGTTTCTAAATTTGTCTTATTCTCAATATATTATTGTGTTTTTGATAAATTAAAAACATATTATTAAATTAAAAACCATTTGTTTATATTTCCCAAGCCTCTAGTTATTAAAATGTAACATAATTATGTCAAATGACATGAAAAATAATTCTGTCCCTCTACGTTGGTCAATCCGAATACTGTGCGCCCTGATGTATTATGAAATAGAAAAACAAATGGTCAAGCAAAATAATGCTATGAATTTTGACAAAATGGTTTTATGAAATTGAATATTTATGAAGATAAAAAAGTGTAAGGATCGTTTAAAAACGACTCGCAGACCCATTATTTTCTTTGTTAATGAGTAAAACAACAATAGAAGAACTTATGTTTAAAATATGTGTAATTTTGTCCAAAAAATGTTTTTACCATACATTTTTATATACAACTTGAATTGGTGATAATTTTTCGCACACTAACCTTTAATTTCTTCAATTTAAAAAGTCTTCTCCATTTTTTTTGTTTTTAAAATCGATTGTGCTTTTTTAAATTTCGATAATGTGCAATTCTTATAAAAGATACCCCACGAAATGCATAAATCGTGTTACTTAAGGTTTGGTATTCAATTGAGTACGCTACCTGAACAAACGTGATTTGACAGCGAAAATCTAATACGAGCGTGGTAGGTTCCCACTTGACCTGGATTTCAATTCACCAATTCGACTTTTGAATCAAGACTTTAACACAAAAATCATAAAATCAAATAGCGAGTCTCACAAACGTACGAAAAAAATGCTTATTTACTGTCAATAAATTATTCAGACAAAAATCACGCATTTATAATCATTTTATTCAAATATCGTTTTCAAGATAGTATGAAAACAATTTTTTTTAATTATTGTTGCTGATTTTACTTGACGTCATTTCAATATGTATACTGACTTGATATTAAAAATATATTGACGAAAACGCGAATAAAAATCATCACGAAGACAAATCCAAATGAAGAAGTAAGATACGTCTAAGGGGCTGATATAATTGTTGATAAACCAACGGTGCAAAATGATAAAAAGCTTTCAATTTATAAATAAAGGTTCATGTTTATTTTAAAAAGAAAATCATGTTTAATTTTCAATACTAAAATAATAAAATTTATATTCAAAATAACTATTGGTGATCAAACTTTATTTTCAATTAAGTAGTTTTTGTCTTAAAGTTAGTTTTAAAAAATCATCTTTCGTAAACATATTCCCTTTTAACCTTTTCTCAAATCAAAAAGCTTCACATCTCTTAAAAAATCAATAAAAGCTGTATACTCATATGGACTTAGTATCCAGGTTATAAAAGCTGTATACTCATATGGACTTAGTATCCAGGTTATAAAAACGTGGATTAAATTTTCAGCAATAAGCGCCTAAGGTGAGGATAAAAAAGTTACCTTTTTATTTTTAAGACGAAACCCAACATAAAGACAAAGTGGTTTTTAAGCCTTAACCCTTATTCTTTGATTTGATTATACTTTTGTTTTATTTAAACTAGTGACAGTTATGAATCGGTTGCGAATTTACAACTAGAAACACATTTAAGGAGATATTTATAATGATGAGAAGTTAAAAAAAAAACAAATTCTTCATATTGACAACCACAGCGGATTTACTTTAGGATCATGTGCCCTACCAAATTAGGTTAAATCTGCGCGTTAAATTACCTCCGCTCCACTTCCAGTCTATATTAAGTGTTCACTCTCCTTATTTAATAATTCATGTGTCTGGTCATGCGATCTTTACATGACTCTTAGTAATATCATTTTGATTTTATTTTCAACGTTCTTCTAGCTATTTCAGTCTCCAAGGTGCAAAAAGTATTCATTTTTAGAATAATTGAAGTTAACATTTTTGTTGAAAGGTGGAAAGTAATGCAGTCATTACTTTGGTATAATTACAATAATTAAACGATTCTTCTCAAATATAAGAATGTAATAAAATGTGAGGAAATATGAAACTATTTGAATGAAGTTAAATAAGAGAGAAGATTATACGAATGGTATAAGTGGAACCAAAGATAAAATTGAAAAAAAATTCACGAAAATAATGGTTTGCTCAAAATGGAAGGAATATTTTGAAAATCTGTATGGGAGTCGTAATAGTAGAAGTAATATCCGCAGGTCTGGTACAGTTGAGAAGGGCGAGCGTTTGGAAAATCTGAAAAATATTAGTCTAGATTCTAGACTCTAGAACAGACATGGTTGTAGACTATTATCTTTCACACTTTGCAGCCCGCGGTTTGCGACTTTATCTACTTCATCTCTCCCACTCCATACATCAATCCAGGCATAGATAGTCTTGGGAATGAGAAACAGTATTAAGTCTCACATCAATTTGTATAATGATAATAATCCTGAATATTTCAAAATAATGTTGTATGTGTTTTTTTAATCGTGTGGTAGCGCTGATTTTTTTAGCACGTTACCTCGTTTTCAGGCATTAAAATTTGTTATACATATTGATTGAAAAAATAAACATATGGAGCTCGAGCCTTTATTCAAGAATCCAATACCTGTGGTTCCCCCCCCCCCCCTCCCATATCCAGAAGAAGTATGAATTAATATAAAAGAAAAACGTCCGATTTAAGTGAGCACATAGCTAATAGTGTCGAAGTGAAGATTGGTCGAGTGGATGAGACAGTTTTTAAAAAAATTATGTTGGGAATCTGACTACACACCGAAAAATCTAAAAGAGTAATAATAATTATATTATATAAAGTAAAGAACTGAGTATGAAAGTTCCACAGTCATTAGCTCATTGAGTGCAAAGGTACATAAATAGGGCATGGAAGTAACTGAGCAATTAGTTAACTGAGTGTAGTAAGTAAACTGTGCGAGAACATTTTGATAGAAAGAGTAAAACAAATTATGGAAAAAAGTGTTTGGTAATCAGGGTGCATTTTAAGTAAAAGAGAATGCGTGAATCAGATATTCTTTTCGCGTATACTCTTGGAAAATGTATGCCAAAAAATATATATTATGCGTTTGTAGAGTTTAAAAAAGCATTTGGTATTATATGTATATATGGAAAATAGTGGTTAAATATGGTTATAAACATATTCCGTGGTAGTGCGGTGATAATCGAGTAAATAACTTCGGAAGA
This sequence comes from Odontocerum albicorne, assembly GCA_949825065.1. Lineage (NCBI taxonomy): Eukaryota > Metazoa > Arthropoda > Insecta > Trichoptera > Odontoceridae > Odontocerum > Odontocerum albicorne. Next base: position 43,402,669 of record OX463838.1, read on the forward strand.
GATCTTCTCTCAGCCTTAGTTCTGTTGATCCTTGAACTGAATGGTTACTCCAATCTGATTAAAGTACTGGCAACTTTCTAGGTTGTTTAAACTCCAGGCTTTTATCCGTTTTATAAATATATTTACTGTACTGCGCGTCAATTAACATGATGTACGAGTATATTTTAAGTCCACCGTCACTACTATTCTTTCCACACTCAGATGTGTCGTTGCTGGATAAAGAGTCCTTTTGCGCAGTTTCTTCTTCATCACTGCGTGACGTCGCCCTCATATAAATATGAAGAAGATTTCGATCTTCTAATGTTAGTCGCGCTGGATGAGAACTTATTTTGTCCTCCATAACAGGAGGACAAAATAAGGTTGTGGTGGGATCGAACTGAACTGTGTAAATATGATGTTAAATATAAATAAAGACATACGATTAGTACTCGTATTGTGTTACTTTATGCTTATATTCGTAGTACAGCATAATTAGAGTGAACGGCGCCTGAGTAATTTTGAGTAATTTTGAGTAATTTTATATTTCAAAAATAGCAACGACGTGTTTTGGTGCCCTGTTTGTTTAATATTTATAGTATGTGTCAAGAAACTACATAGGTCCACTGGTGGCTTTACAATGTCGAATGAGAATGTATGCGAATAACAATTTTAATTTTATGACGCAGACTAGTTCGAATTTCTAGTAAAATAACAAAATTTCGCAAACGAGACACTATTAAACAATAAGCATATTTTCTGAAAAGATAATTTGAATTTTCAGCACATTGTAATTAATATTACTATTAGCGTTTCTCGATTATATTAGAATTAATATTATTTCTCCCTCTAAACATAACTGTCTTTTTAACTATCCGACAATATATTTTTTAAGAGTTAAATGTTTTTTATTTAAAGGTAATAATTTAATACTAAACACCATACGTATTATTTTTTTAAAAACGATACGTCAATTACATGCATACATATAATTTTATCGTACTTCTTATGGGGTTCGCAGAGAAAATAGATCCTCAAAATTTTCTATCCAAGAACACAAATTTCATATCCTCCACATGCATAGATGTTGTCATGCACAATATTATTTTATTCACACTTCTCACTAGAAATATTCCTTCTAACAAGATCTGGTCCACTTTATCCAGCCACATTTCTCTCGATATGCCTATTTCAAGCAAACGTTGCACTTCCGCTTATACTCGTATACTCGCTTAGTCATTCTTTCGTAACTTATTATTTTCACTTATCCAAACCACCTTGAAGTCCTTTTATTCATATTCCTTAAGACATCCATTTGGTCTATGCATTTAGTTCTGATGTCTTAATTCAGCCTTCTTTCATACATTGACAGCCCACGAATTATTCTTCACCACAGCTGTTGTCCTTTTTTGAGAAGTTCCACTTTCCCTTCCATACGTCGAGGTGAGCATTAACACACATATATATCACATATTGTCATTTTACTTTTGATTTAGCGCGGTTGTTGTATATAGCATTAAGTGTTCCGTTTACCTTGTTCCCTGTCGCTATTCTTCTTTCAATGTTGTTTATAGCCCACTCATCATACGTTTGCATACTGTCTAAATAACAGAACTCATCAACCAACTTCAGTTTCTCCGAGTTAACCTATACAAATATATCGCACACTTTTTTCTCGCCTCTTTCTATAACCATAACCTGTTATTTCGCTACATTATTTTTTCAACCTTTTCCCGGGCATCATACATCTTAAATCACCTTTATTTTCAGCAAGCCTAACCATTACCATAGAGGAATCCACAAATATTTATATCACTCGTTCTTTCACCTCTCCCATCAACTGTTTAGTCGCGCATACGTGAATCTAACATATACCATAGATAAATTATAATACTTTGATTAAACGCAAATAAATCAAATAAGTGTTTAATGATTCAAACAAACAATTGAATGGAGCAAAATTAATAGTTTATTCACCAATGTTTTACATGAATAGTTGTAGAACTAAAGTTAAATTCCGTGGGGAATACGAGTGGTCCACTCAACAAAAATTATATGCACCGTTTATTAAACCGTGTTTCGGAAATCCCCTTGAGTTTCACAACTCAATCGCAATAATTTAACAACTTAACGCCAAAACATAGATGTTTCAATAATATGTAATACTAGCTGTACCCGGCCACGCGTTGCTGTGGCTAAGTCTGGTTAAATGGAAAAAAAAGAAAAGAGAAAGCACACGTTTATAATATGTTTAATTTCACAATGCTTGTGAGCATACAATATTTTTGACGTCTTTCAGCCACTCTCAGCCTGTCGCGTTCATTCTGTTGAGAACGAAGCAGATCTGAAGCTGCAGAACGTGATCGCCGTGCTCGCAACCGTGCATCCTTAAGTCTAGCAGCGCATCGCTCTGCTGCTTCTTCGGCACGTATTTGAGTCATTCTTTGTCTGTTTCGCTCGTTTGCTGACAACCTAAGTTTGATCTTCTGCGAGGCATTATTTTGATGAACTAAAGCAGATCAATTGCACTGAAAAAGAAGAAAGTTATAACAAAAAAATATTGAGAACTTTGTTTGCGATTTCTAAGCACAAACCTTCAATCATTATCAACGGTTCGTTGTAGAATTTTGCTGAGAAATCCATGTTCATATTTGAATTTTCCTCGCGTATTTGACGGAAAATATCTTCAGCTATGTGCGATTTATATTTCTCCCATAACTCTGTTGGACATGGAGGAGAGCAGGCGGTCAATATGATTGCAAACAATGCCTTGTAACGACGTTCAGTAATTTTAATTATTTTATCGACTTTAATATAAGGCTCGATTCTAATAAATAGCAAGTTATTTAGGTAAATACATTACAAAAAACTAAAATAATGACAAATTATTACATCTTGTTACAAATTAGCAAATATGTGGCAGTTCGTTAAAATCAAATGTGACGTTTGTCAAAAGTTTACGTTAGTTGCATGAAACACGTGAAACTTTTAATAATTCAAATGTATAAACATACAAATGTATAAAACATACACATAAAACATACATATCGTCGTTGTTAAGGAAAAAGTCATTAATAGCATTTTAGACTTTATGGAGAAAAACTATTTTTTTCTCTATAAAATCCAAAATACTGGTTTCATTGAAAATATTTACATTGTTTGATTTATTGTATTGGACTACATGTTTATGTGTAGAAAAAAAACTGTTTAGATACTAGAAAGATGTAGAAAAAGAAGTTTTAACACTTAAAGAAAGATCACTTAATGATTTTTTACACAGTTAATTTTATTTTTTCTTGAGAGGTTTTGAGGGTTCTGCACAGTAAAATTAAGCATAAAATTGAACAACTTTATAAAAGAAAATAGTATTATGTAAAATAATAAGTATCACCACAATCGCTGGATGAATCACTAATAGTTTCTTTATCATCAGCTGGTATAGATCCGTACCGGCTGGGAAATTCTTCCGGCACCACTCCTGAAGAACACAATTTAAACAAATCCTTCTTTTTTGCATTTGCGATTGGCAACATTTTGTAATAAAATTTGACAAAAAGAGTGTTACCCGTATCAGCTGCTGTGTTACGTGGTCTTCCTCGGCCGGTTATGATTTTTTTTATATGCACCGTTATGCTCATATTTGTATGAAATTGGTTTTCGATTCACTTTTTCATATTTCGGACATTTTATCTTTAACCAATTGACTTTTTCGCCTTCCTCATCAATGCTGCATTCGATTCATTTCTTCGACGTAAATGGTTGTGGTACTTTTGAACGGTTTCCTCATTTTTTATCACTAATTGTTTTATACTTGATGCAGACAGAACATAAGTCCTTCTTAGGTTTAAAAAAGGAATAATTATAATTGTTGCAGAAATAGTTTCTGTAAGTTGATTGAGAAACGCGTTTTGAATAATTTTTCTCGGAAAATTCCTTATATAAGTCGTACATTTTCAAAATACACAAATTTTTGTCAAGATACAGCTTTTTACTTGATTTTCGCACGTAGTGCGATTCCATCACAGTAAAACTTTGGCTAACAATGCTTAATTAATATCGAGTGACATTTTTTTGTACAAAAATAATTTCATTATATTTTGAGATTATGTTCAATGTATCATTAAAAAAAAACATAAAATTTATGTTAAAATGAACATAAATTTTTTAAAATTTCATTGCTTACCAATCACACATTGTCTTTTTCTAAAAAAAAAAAGTTTAATAAAATCGCCAAAACTTAACAAAACCGCTTAAAAAGTAAATTGCATAACAAACACACAGTCAACGTCTATCTCACACATTTCATTAATTGCAACTTCATGCGTATCATTAGAAAGGAAGAACTCATCAAGTAATAATGACTTTTTCCATACAAACAAACAATATTTTTTTACAGTTAATGATTCTTTTGTGGTCTAACTTCTGTGGTCTTTTTGTGCTTTTTTTTTGGTTTTTGACTTTTAGAATGATAGAGATTTGTGTTTTTGATTCAAATAATGAAAAATCTCATTTTGAGCAAAAATGGTAATTTATGACCTTTTCCTTAACAACGATGATATAAAACATAAAAATATGATACATTGTCAAAAATTTACGTTAGTTGCATTGGCTAGGGATCCGCATTCGTAACATACAGAAAAATACATACCAGCATCACGCCGTCTCGCTGAGGCACATGGCCGTCGCCTCCAAGAGGTCAATTTCACGATATAATTTGAATTCAAATGAAAATCAATCAACACAATTCAATTTCACCGCTAATTGCACTGAAAAACGAAGTGAAACAACTTTTTTTAGAGCTAGACGTCAACAACGCACACTTTATGAAATGACGCATAAAATATTTAGTATAGCTAGGTTGCCGTCACGTTCAACAGAGAGCGCTCCCATTATATCGTCTGTTTTAATACTTTTTTAACTTTATTATATAATATTTATTATTTAATATTTAATTATTTAATATTTCATTATTTAATATTTATTATTTAATATTTAATATTCGAAATCAAAATTTCAAAGCAATCTGTAAAGAACTTTCGGAGATTGTAGATTTTTAATTAACGCACATTTACATTTTTATTTATATAGATATTGAATATTTATTATTTAATTATTTAATATTAATTCCGAAACGTCGAAAATGCAATGTGACATAACTGTCAATGAGAATTGTTTAGTTTGCGTGTGTCGCGGCAGGGGGCACTCCCATTATTTCGTCTGTTTTATATATTTTTTTGTATACAACCGTATATAAAAATAAATATAAACATGCTTGTATACCAATGCAACCTTTTGTCAAAATTTCAAAGCAATCGGTGAAGTACTTTCAGAGATTAGAGATTTTTAATATACGAACATTTACATTTTTATTTATATAGAAGATAGACAGATAAAGATAATACAATTGGTTTCTACGTAACTTTCTTAACTTTAACGTTTGAAAGTAAAGGGCGGAACTGAAAGTTTGTCTTTAATATATGCGTTACAGTACATAAAAAATATCAATTAATGTTATTTATTTCGTTATACTGGTGTCTTTTCAATGTTAATAAAAAAAATATGCTTAAAAAACAACAAAAATTTACACAAAAAATTTCTTGACAAAAAACTTTTTGAAAAATAGAAAAAATTTACAAGTGTAAAATATTTTTTTATATGCGTTATTAGAGAACAAAGAAAACAATAAATAAATAATAATTGAATCGCATGAATACATATGTAAGTAAGACAGAGGATAAAAAGTCAATCATATACAAAAAATAAAATGAAAAATTTTAATATGGAAGGTAATCTGAATGCTTCGTTATAATTTGTGTTCACTCAAATACGTGATTGAAGATATTTTCGCTCTAGGTATAATTCAAGATCTACATTACTTCATTAAAACTTTTCCCTCCACGTTTCATCGGTAGAATAACAAAATGTTCATGCTTTATAATTCTTTTATAACGCGAAAAAGTCACTTAATTTAAGTTTGTTTTGTAGAATTTATTCACATTTGTGTGAAAATCGTATGCAATTCTCGAATATTAAATTAAATTTAACACTTTAAGACTCGATCAAAATGAAGACAACCTTTCCCAGTGCCCGGTTTGTTTTTTTTTTAGGAATTCTGATTTATAGGAAAGATTTACTAAAAATTAAATTTCCACGTAAATATCACAAATATTGTTATGAAACTTTGAATATTTGTTTAAAATTATTTAATAATTAAGTTAAGTGTGGTAATTTTAGACAAAATTATTATGACAACCTCCATGGCCTAGTTGATAAGACGCCTGTCTCCCAATGCGGAGGTTACGGGTTCAAATCTCGCTAGAACCCAGATTTTTTTACAAGGGATTCCAGTCTGGCTTTCACTTTAGGCCTCTTTAACATATTTCTGGTTGGTTGGAAGAGATTTCCGCATGGCAATGAGCCCTCCAGGTTGTACTGTATAAAATTAAAGTGTAATACAATACAATAAGTGTACCAACATGCTTCTTTGTGGAGAGCTACATCACCTCCTTACAAATGCATCGGGTCCCACTTCTCTTCTTGTGCTTAACACGTACGAGTACCATGCAAGTTCCGCAGCGTTTTTTTCCTTTTTGTCAGTGGGTAGAATATATACGAGTATTGATACATATTTAGACATGCTTTCTAACAACCTGTTTGGAGGATTTTATAAATTCCTCGTTCTATTTGAGCCTGGAGACTGTAGTTGGTCTTATATATTAATATGTCAAAATCTTCAAGATCTGACACTTCACTCCATACTGATGACATGGCACCAGAATCCTCATAGTAAATTAATGCAAGTATATTGTCACTATCTAGGATATTATCCATGTTAGAAATCAAGAGAATATCGTTTAAAAGTTAAGTTGTTACCAAAAATATTCGCTGGATGCCAGTAGTAATTTAACATAAGTGGTAAAACTACTCGTAACTGTTGCTTGGATTATCTCATACGCAGATTGCATCGACCGGGTGATGACTATGCTGCAGTCTCGGACATATTAAGTTACAGTCTTTATGCATTTAAAAGTAATTGTTTGTCTGAACGATAAATCCGTCGATTCGTTAATTTTTTTCTCCTTTTTTTTCGTTGGCGTTATTTGTCTAAAATTTTCGAGACACCTGTAAACACACGTATGTTGAAGTTTCGATATGCTTTTTTGTATTGGAGTGAATTGATTGTGCGTATGCATATTTTTATTACTTTCTTAGATTGTTATTTTTCTTTCTTTTTTATGTAAGGGCATTTGATTTCCTGAGCATGATAATATGTGGTATGCATATGCGTACAGCATTTCGATATTTTTTGTATATGATTCATGTAAATATTTATAACTTTTGTGACAAGTTGTATTTATATTCATGAACGCTCAAAATTCTGATTTGGGTATTTGTTTTGTAACCTTTTTTAATGGTCGATAAAAGACCGTACATTGGAATAAAATAACAATATTCCCTTTTTTGAAAAAGTATTGATCACGTGGAAATGCGGGACTGGGACTCAATATAAATCTAGTTTATTACATTAAAACACGGGATCGGGATACGAATGTTAACAATATAAATACCATTTCATGATATTATGTCTTGAAACAGATCAACGATTATTGAATGTTTTTGGCGTTTAGCCCTTCGTTGTTCACTGGTAATATTTAAGCCGCGATATATTTTATGGCTTCTATACTCGTATATGTACATTATCTTGATAGAGTGCGTAACTTTCTACCTGTTTTAAGTTGAAAATTACTGTCCCAATATCTCATGCTTTCATTATTTGACTATGGTGACGTATACTATGTACTATAGATACTTATGAGAAGATAAGTTAGAAACTGCAAAACGTTTGGATCCGATTCATATTTAACCTGAGGAAACATGACCACGTGTTAAGAGTTTCGGAACGATAAATTCAAGTTTCTTTCAGAAGACGGACCTTCTTTTCGACCAGGTGATGAGAGACTCCGTTCTATAACATCACATCACATTTAAGACACGACTGTGTAACGAACTTCTAAATTTACCAGAAGTGTTCCATCCTTTTTTTACGTTTAAGGTAGAATTGAACAAATATTACATTTTTCAAAATATTATAATATTTCATCCTAATATTCATTTGTTTTCCTTTCTTATCTTTGAGCGATTTTTTTCTTCTAATCCTACTAGTATTGATTGGGCATTTCATTTCTTTTTCACTTAAATTTTAACAAATATACATTTTTTATAAAATCAGACATGGGTTAAGAGTTTTGATGTTTCCAAGATGAGCTGGTTAGTATGAAGAATTTACTGTATAGCAATAAACCTATTATACATTAAGCCAAAATGAAAAGAAAGCGTATCTAGATATACATATATATTTTTTAAAGTTTTGAACATAACTTTTTATAGCCTTAGAGCTTATGATTTTTGAGACACTGTAAATAAACCCACTTGATTTGTCACTCCGCCTTAATCTTTAGCATGACCCTTTGAGTTGAGATATCAGTATCTCTAGATCCCATCTCTCAATTTTATAAATAATTTGTATGGAGTAAATCTTGATGGATAGCAAGTTTCAAGTAGTTGGTTAGCGTTGCTTTTATCTTAAAATAAAATTATTTAAAATAATATATACATTTTCACTCTATTTTGATCAATCAAAAAGAGTCGGTTAGAACCTATTTTATAGAATCCATGTAATAAAATTTTGGTTAGTTATATGAATTCAAAATCTTCCAGATGATAACTTTCTAACCCTCCAGTATGTTAAACTGTTATAAGCAATTGCCATTTATTTGATTTATAAATACAAAAAGTACGATATTTTCTTACTAAATTATTCTCATTGTAATTTATTTTTATCAAACACTGTTTATTCCACTTTTTTGTGACGGTATAACCCTACCGGTTTCAAGGCTTTCGCCTCATCTTCAGGGGAGCGCAAACAAGAGTCTTGTTTGCGCTCCCCTGATGATGAGGTGAAAGCCTTGAAACCGGTAGGGTTATACCGTCACAAAAAAGTGGAATAAACAGTGTTTGATAAAAATAAATTACAATGTCTTTGAACCTCCACAACGTTAATGCCTTAACTATAAACAACAACAACAAATTATTCTCAACATTTATTCAATATGTGACATAATATACACTCGAGCAAATTTCAACCAACGTCATAAAAAATATAATTTACTCGTAACATAAAGATTATTTCATCTAAATTGTTAGTTTTAAATTGTGCAGTTTTAAGATTGTGAAATGGAAAAACATAACATTGTTTTATATAAATTGAATAAATGGATAGAAATATCAAATAAAATTTTAAGAAAGAATTTCAAAAGCTTCTCGAGGAAATTCAAAGAAATTCGCATAAAGGAAAGCAAGCTTTCACAAGGGAGGTGTGTGCTTTCCTACTCAATTAATTAAACATATTATAGACTCTCTGCTTTGGTTTCAACTCATTTCTTACAAAATCTTTTCCAAGAATATTCATCTCGACATCCCACTTTCTGTTTTTAATTTGTATTTGACCTGTGATAATCCTAGTTTTAAACGGGCTGTATAAAATTTTATTTTATAAACCATTCTGAATAGTAATACAAATATCTGCAGAATACAAATACGTTAACCTTTTTGACAGTTAAGAATGTTGGAAGATGTTTCTTGGTGGTTAGACGGCAACTAATGTCACTTAAAATTATCTTCTGATCCGAGCTGCAAATTCTCATATCTAGGGGTATAAAGTTTCCAATAGCTACACAGTAGCAAGCACTTACACAACGCAACATGTATTATGTCCCAAAAATGAAATTAAACTGGCGAATCTTCCGGAAAAATCAATATCGGAGTTACACTTTAACATTTTCCAATGTGTGAGGTCCATTGCATCCACTTTAGTAAAGCCAACACTTTACATTACCCCTCACCGAAATCATACTGATAATTTACACGATCTATGAAAAATTATGTCAACTATAACTTTTTCCTTATAAAAACGTCAATTTTCATCTGTGTTTATAACAACACTGTATTCCCTATCTAAAAGATAAAAAATATATTTTTTAAATATGTTAACTAGCGCAAGGCTTCATACACACTGCAGGCTCTATACCCATATCGAAATACCTCAGCAAAAAACATTAGTCAACATTTAAACAAACGAAACCTTTTAATAAAACGGGTCTGATTACACAACAAGCAGAAACAATCTTTTTTTTTGTACAAAATTCTTCACAACGTGCGCGTATATTAAAACACAAATACAATTTATGAAAATGATCAATGATTAAATAAGTAATAAGAAACTTTTTAGGAAAAACATATGGACGTTTGGTAATAAATGGAAGGTCAGATTGTGAAATTCTACCTCCCATTCTGATGAAATCATAGATGTCTACGAAGGATGATTGTTTACGTAGTGAAACAACGAATATACCGTTTTTGAATCATTTAGTTTTAGAATAGAAATTAATAGTTAGAATGGCTAGAACCATGGTTTAATTTTTTAAGTCAAAAGCTATCCAGGTGAATGCTCATAATATTCGAATTTCATAAAACTATGACACAAAGTCATTTTCTATTGTAATTTTCGAAATAAGAAAATTTAAAACATGTTCCTTAAAAGTTATTAATAAATTTAACTGCTTTTATTGTCCCCTGAATTGAAAACCCTAGTGGATATTCGATTTGAATTCAGAAATTCTGTCGATATCCTTAATGAAATGACTATTTATGGGCCACTCTTTAGGATTACAATACAGCCACTTGAGGGCGTGAAACTACTTTGTAGATATCGCTACAAGTTGTTCAGGCATCACACCACTACAACACATATATGCTGCACTATTTTCACTGTTAACATGAAACCACCTGAAAATAAACCATTAGATTTCGTCAATTGTTTATGGAATCGATTTTTTGTAATTTCTGTTGTGGCATTTGAGTGATGATGGCAATAACTTTGAATTGAAAATCCTTAATCTTTTGTATGATAAAACGAATTTGTTTGGAAAGGAGCATGGCTGTCAAGAACTCCAGTCTAGGAATGGGCATCGGTTCTATTAGAGTAACCTTGGTCTAAGTAGCTAAAAGTTTGACCTTAACAGTGTCGTCTCCATCGAGACGTCTCCCGTGATGACGCATCACAGAAGTTCTAGGTTTACAAACCTTAACGCGGGTAGAGCATATATTAATTTATTTCATCTTTCATACAGCTCCCATGGTAAATGCTCATCCCAAACTAAGCTAAGCTTCCATAAGAGAAATACACGTATACAAGGCGCGATAAATTCCATTAATTCAAAGACACTCTCAAGCAGTCGAAACACCGAACAATTGTAAATGCTGAGTCTGTCAAATGATTTAAAAAAGGCGTTTGGACAATCATGTTAACAATTAAATCTTTAAATATGACAATACCGTATCATCTTGAAAATTTATTTTAAACAAATTATCTGAATGCATCTCAGTTAGAAACTCGGGACAAGTACTTGCCGATTTGCGAAGATCAAACACTCACATACTCGTATGAAAAGTGACATTAGCTCGTCATACAAAGAGCAGACCTCAGCAATCGGCATTATTGATCAAATTAAGTCATCTACATAAAAAAAACTTGTAGTAAAATCAGAGCAGCTGATGCAACATCTTTGCTTAACGAAGTCTATTTATATATATAGTATAGGTATGTGTTAGGTTTGTAGTTACAATAATTACCTTCACCTAGGCGTACAATAACGGTTCGGCACATTTTTGACACAGCTATAAAACATGTCATACAAAACAATATTAAATGTTATTTTAAATCTGTCTTGGTGCCACTTTCTGCCTTTCGACAGTAAATTATTTATTGAGGGTCCATTGGTTCACCTTTATTGCAAGCTGCTGCTTTCGAACACGACATGTAGAATAACGAAGTAATCTTGCACTCACGATATACTCGTAATTATGCTGGATACAATTTCATGACGTTTTTCCACGTATATAAGAAACCATGTGTTTTCATGAAATAGTTCAAATTTTTATATAAGGAAAATTTGAACTATTTCATGAAGAACCGATACGTTTAAATAATTCAAGGGTAAGAACGATACGTCCTCCCTCGCGAATGAGACGTATTATAGCCATATAAAATTTTCCGAATGACTCGTGATTTGGCTTTGATAACATACATTAAATGTGCCTACCGGTTTCATCATAGTAAAGTATGTCCAAATTTAAGTTTTCTGCAAGTAATTCGAATGGAATTTTATACGGCAAATTTTCCTTTTCTCAAAATGTTTTGACTTATTCAGTGACTAAACTGTATTTTATAGTGTACGAGTACGACGTAAAGGATGATCTAGACCTAGACGCTGTATAGATTAAATAATTACGCTTGGCATCGAATCGTCGAAAAAGAACTTTTGCTTGTCGTTAATGTGTAGGAAGATAGCACAAGCTAAAATATTATCAATTAATGAACGCTTTTAAAATATCGAATTAACAAATAATTATTTTTTTATTTTTATCAACGTATCATAAATCAGAACGGTTAGGAAATCGAATGTATTTTTGGCCGAACAATAGTCTCAATGTTGAAAAATGAAGTTTTACAATATCTTTGTGTTATAGTAATGCCGAAGTTTTTTACGCGTTAATGTGATAAACCAGAAATATAAAATTAATGAACACTTTATCTGGCTCAAAACTAATTTCAAGCAGCCCACATGTATCTAATTGGATTATACCCCGGAGTCATTAAATATTCGGATGGATTGAAAATTTCCAGAAACGTCCAATCAATTGTAATTTCTAAAATTCTGAGTCAACTATTTTCAGATATTGATGCTGCATATCAATTGTTTGTATTCTCGCTTGATTCCGTTGTCGATGCCAAATCTTCCATTTATTGTGAAGTTTGAAAAGGTTTCTTATCTTGATTATTTTGATACAATACACTTCAACACTTAAAATTACAGCTGCAGCTAGTTGCAAAACGTATGATAACGATATATTATATGATTTTTCCTTTAACAAAAACATAATACTACACAAGTTGCGTTGCAGCGGCGTACGACAATTTAAGACTATTCCAATCATGTGAATATGATACATCTGGCGGATTTATAGCTTTAAAGCAATTTCTTGCGATCAAACAGCTTTTATTTCTAAATCATTATCGACATCCTTGATCATTTCTTTAACTTGGTAAAATAATTTAATATTTAAGTAAAAAGTGAATAAATACAAATCTCAAAGAAAATAGGGATGAGGAAAGAAAAGATGATAAGAATGAATCACGTCTAATTGAGTTGGGAAGATAGTTCCAAAGATGAGCTAAGTTTACCGAAAAATATGACATTTAGAATTATGTGTGATGCGTTGGAAGAAAGCATCTTACCACCATCCACATCCAATCAGAGGAACAATCCATGCTTAAAAATATGACATTTAGAATTATGTGTGATGCGTTGGAAGAAAGCATCTTACCACCATCCACATCCAATCAGAGGAACAATCCATGCTTAAAAATATGACATTTAGAATTATGTGTGATGCGTTGGAAGAAAGCATCTTACCACCATCCACATCCAATCAGAGGAACAATCCATGCTTAAAAATATGACATTTAGAATTATGTGTGATGCGTTGGAAGAAAGCATCTTACCACCATCCACATCCAATCAGAGGAACAATCCATGCTTAAAAATATGACATTTAGAATTATGTGTGATGCGTTGGAAGAAAGCATCTTACCACCATCCACATCCAATCAGAGGAACAATCCATGCTTAAAAATATGACATTTAGAATTATGTGTGATGCGTTGGAAGAAAGCATCTTACCACCATCCACATCCAATCAGAGGAACAATCCATGCTTAAAAAGCATTTAAGTTTTCACGCCAATATTGAGGACAACTGAGCTTATTCAATATTCCAGAGAGGGTACTCAGAACGTGAAGGTTTCTTCATTCTTCATTGTTATTTCAAGTCATTGGAGAGCGGCACAATATTTTGAAAAATTGACAACTTTTAGGTTTAATAAGGCTTATTTAAAGCATGGCACAATATACGGACACAGACATTTTTTAGTCTCTACGGTACATTCATTCACGCATTACTAGCATTAATATAACAAATATCCTTATAGTCGATTGGGTTAGGTTAGGTTAGGTTAAGGGTAGATTAGATATTGTTAGCTTTGTTAGCTTTGAAGCCCTGTATTGCGATATGCAGTTTGTCCCACAGAATGTCCCAACACTTCGATGTGATCATGTACAAATTTAATTAATTGAACAAATGTCGGATTATCTTTTTCATCCAACATTTGCTGAAATAACATAATGAGTGTACAGCGTCTTTAAATATATCTGGTGCAATAGTACTTTAAATTATCAACATTGACAACGAGTTATTCCCTTAACTAAGTTTACAACCGAGTTTATTAATCCATTTAAACCCTTAGAACTCAACAGATGAAGTGCGACGAATGCCCTTTTATCTTGATATTTGTCAAGTAGCGATTTCCAGTCTATCTCATACCAGATATGATTGAAACACTTCTAACTAAGTTTGTGCTAAGTCAGTTTACTCGTACATGATTTTGTAATGAAACTTGTTACTCCAATTAGTTACGAACCAATGAACAGAATATGGAAAATCTCGATTTCATCCATATATTATCATTAATATTGACCCCGGTTGATAATGATGATATTCGGTAATGTGACAAAATGGAGTTTCAAATCATAACGAACTATCGTCTGATTTGTTTACTCTCAGCGGCTTTCAAGAGTTTCGTCTTGGATAGGGTTTTGGTTAAGTTGTAGCACTTGATTGTATTTAATCAGCATAGCTTGTACACTGGGAGATCGACTTCGATTTATTTAATGTTTAATTTTAATTATAATGCAAAAGTTTTTAATGTCGGCATCCATACGCTATACATACGGACTTCAGTAAGGCCTTCGATAAGCTTAACCGCTAAATATTGTTCTCCAAGGCAACCCAACTAGGAATCGAGGGTAACCTGTTAAGATGGTTTAAATTTTATCGTTCTGGGAGGAACCTGGTTGTGAATATTGATAAAGTAATTCCTAGTGAGTTGAGTACCACTGGGGCTACATTTGAGACCAATATTATTTACATTATTCATTAGAGACATATATATATTTAGAGTGTGGATTTCAAGATATTTAATAGCTATGAAGGTTTGAATAACTTTTTTAAGATTTAAGATAATCTAAACAAATTATACTAGGGGTGTTTGATGAATAACTTCACCTTAATACGAAAAAATGTCAGAAAGCAAGCTTCTTTATAATAAAAAACCTAATAAACTAAAAAAATGAGAATCATTTTTGCATCACATTAACTTGAAGCTCGGTCTTAGAAATAATTACGTAAACTTTAATTTGGTATTATCGCATATTTATTAAATGAGAAACTAACCGTAGAGTAATGTATGCTTTGATCCTGCTTTTCAAAATACATAGTTAATGAAATACTAGACAAAGTCTTCGGAATTTACTTACTTCAAATTCCTCCGAGAAGTAAGAGATTTACGCGGATCGGACCTCACTAATGAGTTTAAAGTGTCATCATCGATTTTAAGAGGTCTTCCTATTTTTGGTTTGTCCTTAGTTTTCCTTTCACAACTTTCAATTTTTTGAAACCATCTTTGGCACTTCCGAGGATTCAAGATGTCTCTATAAATATCGCAGATGGTCTGGGTAGCTTCTTATGACTTCAATCCTTTATCGAATAAAAACAGCATAAAATACCGCAAATGTGTCTCTTCAATCTCTGGCTTTTGCAGTTTTGTACTTTGGACTAAAATCAAAAAAGAATATCAAAACAGAAAATATATTAATAGAGCTTCAAAACGATACCAACCACGACGTATTAACCCAATGATGACTGGTGGCAAACTGGTTTCATGAACTTGACATATTTTACTTTCATGATTCAATTACAGATCAGTTCAATTTAATCACCATCTACGTTACTGTGGACAAAAATAAATCGTCATCCAAACCCGATCTACACTGAAATCTTATTTATTCAATATGAGCGCGATGTGACTTAGTGACAAAGAAGGAACTGCCCAAAGGGACTACTCATCCTGCAGTGACACACTTAAGTGTGAAGACGTCGGACTCCGACTTCACGGGAGAAGAAAAATGACTCACAGCGCAGAAATTACTAATAAAGCCACCGGATAACTGGAATTCAAACAGCTCAACAAGTTGCTTGTACTTTGGTAAAAAAACTTTGAATGCAGCATAACTATCTGTACCGGACAGGGTTCAAAGAACTATAAACATATATGTGCGATGGTTGCTGCGTAATGCTCGGAGAATTCAATTGCGAATTCCAAAAGGCGTAGATCAATGAAAAGGTGGTGATGGTGAAGAGATTCCTCTTATGGTCGGCTGTAGCGGATCTCAAGTAAAACACAGTAGAGTGGAGTGTACTGAGAATATATTAGGTCCTTACATATGAAATTGGCGTTTTGCCGTACTGGCAACTTTGATCTCAAATATCTTCTCTTTGGTTAGGAATTCCAAATTCAAATTTATACAGCTATTTACTCAAGTATTTGTGTTTCGAAAAGTTTACAAAACAGTTTACAAATCAGTTTACAAATTAGTTTAAAAAAATCAGTTTACAAAATGGAAAACTTGAAATATCGCGTTATTTACGAGTACGAGTTCCACCGTGGCACCAGTGCTGCAGAAACGGCTCGAAGGATTAATGATGTGTATGGCGACGGTGCCGCAAAAGAAAACACAGTGCGTTTTTGGTTCCAACGTTTTCGTTCTGGAAATTTCGACCTGCAGAACAAGCCCCGTAGACGGCCGGAGACCAAAGTTGATAATGAAGAATTGAAGGCTATTGTGGAAGCGGATCCATCGCAAACCACGTCCAAGTTAGCTGCAGGCTGCGGTGTTAGTGATAAAACTGTTTTAATCCACTTGAAGCAAATTGGGAAGGTGAAAAAGCTTGAAAGGTGGGTACCTCACGAATTGAGTGAAGCAAATCAACAAACGCGCGTTGACTGCTGCGTTGCATTACTCAACCGGCACAATAATGAAGGGATTTTGAATCGAATCATTACCTGTGATGAAAAGTGGATCCTGTATGATAATCGGAAGCGCTCATCGCAATGGCTGAACCCTGCCAAACCAGCCAAACCATGCCCCAAGCGAAAATTGACTCCAAAAAAGTTACTTGTGAGCGTTTGGTGGACTAGTGCTGGTGTCGTTCACTACAGCTTTCTTAAATCTGGCCAGACGAGTACGGCAGATGTCTATTGTCAGCAACTGCAAACCATGATGGAAAAGCTAGCTGCTAAACAACCGAGGCTGGTTAATCGCTCTAGGCCACTGCTGCTTCATGATAACGCTAGACCACACACTGCACAACAGACGGCTACCAAATTAGAAGAGCTTCAATTGGAATGTCTAAGACATCCACCGTACTCTCCGGACCTTGCCCCAACAGATTACTATTTTTTTCGAAATTTGGATAACTTCTTGCAAGGGAAAAAATTCAACTCCGATGGGGCAGTCCAAACCGACTTCAAAGATTTTATTGATTCCCGTCCGAATGGTTTTTTTAGTGAAGGGATCGATGAACTACCTATGACATGGCAAAAGTGCATAGATAGCAATGGTACATACTTTGATTAAATAAATATATTATATTAAAAAAAAATCAACTTTATGTTCCTCCCAAACAAAACGCCTATTTCATATGTAAGGACCTAATATTTAAAAATCAAAGGGACCCCTCTTACGAACGGTCAGTCGGTCACCACAAGCGCTCACACCTCGCGAAATACAACAATTTTCGTGAGTTTTGCGCATTGCTTAAACCGACCGGTCAGCGACTTAGTTACGACGCCCGTTCGTAAGTATTTATTTCTTCTGCGGTCGCGATAACGAACGGACCCAAACAAAATTTACATAAAAAACCAAAATATCAATATGTATCAAATTTACATAACAAATATCCATATACGAGGCATATCCTAAAAGTAAGGGTACTGATTTTTGTAGGTTACAATTTTTTTTAAATAAACAAAAAAATTACGTGGTTACCGTAGTACATATGTAAGCTATTTTTCGACATAGTCGCCATTCCTCTCAATGCAGGTGGTGAAGCGGGGTATCAACTTTTTGATACCTTCCTCGAAGTAGTTTCCCGCCAACCCCTCCGTCCACTTCTCCACCTCCTTCTTTACCTCCTCGTCGGTTGAAAACCTTTTTCCACCCATGTGCAGCTTCAGGGAGGTAAAGAGATAGTAATCTGAAGGTGCTAGGTCAGGGGAATGCACGGGATGGTTCAGGACATCCCATTTAAACGAGGCGAGCAGTTCCTTCATGGCGTTGGCCGCGTGTGGTCTGGCATTGTCGTGCAGCAGGCAGACTCCCTTAGTCAGCAAGCCTCTCCTCTTGTTTTGAATCGCCCTCCGCAATTTTTTTAGGGTCTCACAGTATCTTGCAGAGTTGATGGTCTCCCCTTGAGGCATATATTCAATTAAAATTATGCCTTGACAGTCCCAAAACACGAATGCCATGATTTTCTTGGCTGAAATTGTGGTTTTGAACTTTTTGACGGAGGGTGAAGAGGTGTGACGTGACCGTTTTTAAACTCGCGACGCCACTTGTACACACTCGTACGATTCATAGCTTTATCACCATATGCAGTTTTCACCTCATTATAAACCTCAACCGGAGGTTTTCCCTTCGAAACGAGATAACGGATGACGCCGCGTATTTCGCACTTGGCGGGAGATTGGATTGACATTTTTCACGAAACGTGTTGTCACGTCGACACTTCTCAACGTACTGACCTCGAACCGGTGTCGTTGCGGAGGAGAAGGGTCAGAATAAAATCCATCCGGTCGTGAGAGCCTCAGTACACTTACTTTCTGGATACGCATAGTACATACAGATCTCAAAATATACAAAATACTCGTACAAGAATTTACATGTATTAAGGGTGACCGCATACGTCCAATACACTGTCATTTGACGCAACCCGATCAGAATACTTGATCGATCAGAAGATGTATGGAAGTAAGGCTTAATTGAGATCCCTTCAGAAATTACTTACTTATTAATACTTGATTATCATCGCGGCCCCACCAAATTTGATCTGCGTATTGATTCAGATACGCACAAACATTACAGCCCGGCGATGGGACAAGATTGAAGCTAAAAAGTTTGTCATTTAAGCTCCGATAGACAAAAATAAATTGGATAGTCGAATAGATTGGATAGGCCCACGCGGAACTGAGGCGAAAAATAAGGTTTAATCAAGTGAATAAAATTTTAAAGGGAAAAAGGTCAATAGTCAGATAATAAAAAAGTAAAGAGCCAGCGTCAGATGTACCCGATACGCGAGATGGTATGTACATAACATATGTATAAATAAATGCCTAATATGGTAAATTGTATAGTTTCAAAATATACTCTTCCTAGTTCTTTTTTTTTCCCTATTTTTCTTGTATTCATAAACATCAAGGAATCGTACCAATGCCGTTCGAAGTTATATCAAGGGCTTAAAGAATATTTTCCGTTAGTCACTTTGATAAAATCATAGCTCGCAATTTCATTAACACGGAATTTTAATCGATAACTTTTAGATTTTAAAAATAATTCAAGTTCAAATGAAAAACACACCGACAAGTGTCATCCACCTGGTTATTTTGGGTTTGATGACTCATGGTACACAAAAAAGGGTTCAAGAATGGTATTTTCCCTTCTAAACCTTTTCAAGTGAAAATACCATTAAGATAATGAATTATTTGGAGTCCCACATAAAATATTTCAGCTCATACGTGGATAATATGTGTCGATGAAAAAGGCCAGCATAGTATGCCTGGGCTTACAATAAAAATTTCCTTTAAAATATATATCCCTGATTACCGTAATTACAGAAAATATTTGCGACTAACCGGGGAATGAAAAATGATGAGGGACTTCGTAGTGAGGTAATTTGTATAAAACTTTTTTCAGATACATCAAACGTGCTTTGGGGGGGGGGGGTGTTATTTTCCTCAAATTTGACATGCACATATCACTTTCACTTTGTTTCAGTGGTGTAACGTATATTCCGAAAGGTTAACAAAGTATGTGAAGTGAGATGAATATTTGATATATACGCCTTTGTGTTGAGGTTTTATATAATCATTGTAGGGTAGCGAAATAAAACGGGCAGAGAATGGTTTCAGACGACTATTTTACAAAGCAAAGAAATAAAAACTAACATGAAATGAAATGTTCTAACAAAGCTTGAATTTAAGTGGTCGATAAAAACGCTACTTAGGCGTTTTTTTTGCTGGAAATACAGTTAACATATATTACTTATTTCACCTAGAGTTATATAATTGTAGGGCCTTTGGTATTCTATTTTTAAACATTGGAATTTTCTATTTCAATACCGTTGTAATAGTATTTTTTAATATCTAATTTTTCATTCAAAGTATACAGTTAATATACATACTAAAAAAATACACTACATTCCCAAATAATGTTTACTTTTAAGTCGACTAAATCATTTAATTGAATGTTTTGGATTCTTAGAAAGAAACTCAAAATTAACATTCCTCAAAAATCACCGATATTTTTTTGTATCCCTAAATTAGGTAACGACGAAAAAAATGTAATTTGAATTTAGATTGGAAAAACCTTTTTTCTTATTTCTGGTTTTTTGTTAACCTATCAAAAGTGTTCTTCGACATTATACAGTCAGTAAAAATATGACGAAAATAACATTGGAAATTTTAATGCTTGTAAAAAAACATTTATTTTCATTGTTTCATTTGTGTAATTTTCATGTTACAATGAAAATTTTACATTAAATGTATGTGTATTTATATTAAAAGGTTTAAAATATAATTTCGCTGAATAATCCAACAATAATTTATTGTTCCTGATACGTTGGAAGTTTTCCATTGTAATCCCTTTTACAAAATTTTAATCAGAAACGTAGTATTTTTATCGTTTTATTATAAATTATCTTATTTGGTAGCAAAAAGCTTTCATCAGTTATTGTATTAAATAATGTTATGAAACTCAAACTTTTAAAGTATGCTAATAGGCTTATCCTTCAATTCCCTTATTTAAACATTTCAATTGCATTAGTAAAACCCTAGATGTAACAATGTATGTATTTTAATCCGGTAGCTCAGTCAGTGGTTATAAGGCAAGCCTCTATTAGATCTCAAGGTATAGTGGGAAGAGGTAGTCAGTCGTCAGTGCTTGGATAGGTAGAAATATACAATGAAACACATATTTGCTGTTAAATAGTTATATATTTGATCTTGACGAGCTGATAGCCCGTCAGAAAACTTCAATTGGGCAGATTACTTTCTGATACTCCACTATCCTTTCAGATGGACAGACAGTCGAAGTATTTTCTATTTGGGGGTAATTTCACAACAGTTCGTTGCAAAGTTGTGCCAATTCTCAATAATTTGATATCACCAATTTCTAAATTTACTCAGATATCACCATTGAATGACAAGCAAAGATAATAAACAAATTCCTCTTACTTCAATACACTTGACACAATGTATTTCCAATGCTCGACATCCGGTGCATGACCACAGGTTGAATGCTATATGGTTCTCCGGCCTATGCTGCTGCTACAACAGGGCCGTTGAAATGAAGAAGTCGCCCCAGTATGGTTGGTGGGCGTCAACTCGTGCCGTAGTACAGTCATTCGCGACGAAACGGAATTTGGAGTGGGCTCTTTGAGATTCGTCCCGGTCCTGAAGACTTCACGACAATTAGCGCGCTCGATATTCTGTGAGAATCAGCTGATTTTGACCAGAGATAAAGTGGTACGTCAATCTCAAGATTGTCCCATGGGTAAATTCCCAGAATTTACTCAATTATAAACGCACGGCAATAACAAAATCCTCGTATGGATAGGATTTGTCCAGCCAATTTCATGGAAATAAAGTGAACACTTAGTTTATAGAAATACTTTTAGAAAACTTGGAATTAAGTTACAGCGACCAATGATAAGTATAGGAGCTCTTAACAGGACGAAATCACGACCGAGAAGAGGGCTATGGACGGTATGTATTGAATATATAGTGTATGAAGAGTCTGACGTCACAAAGAAATAAACTCCTTATAGAATGTCGGTCGTAGACTCTTAAAATTTATGGCCATCCAACCGTGTGAAAGCGTAAAAAAATAACTTGAACCAAAATAAAAGTCCCTTAATTATAATCATAAATTCGAAAATTTGTTTACATAGACATACTTAATTC
Organism: Odontocerum albicorne; assembly: GCA_949825065.1. NCBI lineage: Eukaryota > Metazoa > Arthropoda > Insecta > Trichoptera > Odontoceridae > Odontocerum > Odontocerum albicorne. The sequence continues at coordinate 43,424,899 of OX463838.1, forward strand.
GCTCTGGACCGATGGGAACACGTTAGTCATATCAGTTTACACGGTCCTCTTAAAATTTGTTTACACGGCCCTCTTAAAATCCTCATGATATATACCACGAATGAAATTTTAATAGCTATTTATGATTATAATAAATTAAATGCTTGAATGATAGGAGACAAAGACCAAGCCTGACACCCTCCCATCGAAACACAAAAATTTACGATAAATACTGTGAGTTGAGTTTTTAATAGCTATTTATGACTATAATTAATTAAATGGTTGATCATGGCAGACAAGTGCCAAGTCCTGACAATGCATTTAATTACAACTCTTCGTGCGAGGCGAAGAGTATCATTTCAGGTTAACCAACTTTGTATGAAATCGTTTTGAAGATTATCTGTAATTTAAATAGCCGCCGTCAAGTTATATAAGCTAGATAATTTTTTTTTCTTTTTGAGACATTAAGACCCTAATTATCAAGGTTATTTTGAGTAGATACAAAAATATTATAAATTTTAACCACACATTTAAACTTTAACCCTGAAAAGTTTCAACTACAAAAGCTTTCATTTTCATTTTTGAAAATGTAATGTGTTTTTTAAAAATCATTTTGCGATTATACAAACTCGATTACATTCAAAACGAAAAAAACGTATCTTTTTGCCGAAAATTGAGATGATATCGTTTGCGCTGTGTAGTAGAAAGTGATAAATAATGAACAAAACGAAGTGTATCAAAAGCTTAGGCTCTTACTGAGGGATATTCAATCAAACAACCTTAACATTACTTTTATTAATGCAATTCTTGCTGGTAAAAGTGCTTTGTTAATATAACTTTGGTCTTATAAAAGCCTCAGAATTTAAGGAAAAAGGCGTATCGTGGATATAAAGTGCAGTTTAATGAAAACAATGAATTATTTGTCATATTCCTTTATTTTATGAGTATTGTTCTTCAACTAAGAACATTTTTACATAAAACAATAACTATTTTAAAAATCCTGTATTTTAATAACACCCATAATAATAAATTACCGAATTATCAAGTAGTTTCCCAATAAGAAAACGTCATGGTAGTACGAGTATGTTCATTCCATTGACCAAGAGGATACATTTTGATATGAACATCTAATTTGAAGTTGCTCAATATGATTTTATTTTCACAATTCATCGTAAGGCTAGATCTGTGAAAACATACGTATAATTGCTTAGCTAAATCCATTATCCTTCCTCTGCTCATATTTCAAACGTTATTTTTAATATCGGTTTATTTCCCATGCTCGTTCTTCTAACCCATAAATTCCTTAATCCTTTTCCTGTTACCGAAATTCACAAAATTCTAATTAAATATATCTGTCATTGAATTTACCACCATTCAACCTCTGTGATATTAGGAACATATTCAAGTGGAATTAATACTCAATCAAGTGGGATCAACTTTCCATTATTTTTTTAACATAATACTGTACAATAGCAACTTCACCTCGTACTATCAAATATATTATGTGCTTGTAAGCTGAGACATAAAACCTTTCGACAAGTGAGTAAGGCAAGCGTACCAATATATAATTAGAGGTTTGTAGTAGGTTAACACCATCAGAAGTTATGCTATCGGTACAGTGGTAAAAAGTCTGTATCAATAGATCTCAAATGTAATTCGAGAAAATTCAATAAATCATATATAGGTACAATTTAACCTGGTGGGTTTATTGCTATTCTAACTTAATAGAAAGATGTTTAAAGGATAATTAATGAAAACCAGACTTGGACCATTGTTAAAAAAAATATTGAGTCCACAACCTTGGGCTGGAAGATAAACTCGTGTCTTACCAACTAAGTCACGAAGATCTTCGTCGGATAAATATTGATATAATGTTTCCTTATCAACTCTTTTTGTAATTGTCACTGCAAAGCATATTTCCTTATATTTTGGTTTTCGTAATAAATATTTCAGATAAAAACCACCCTTTTTTTATTATTTATGTAATTTTTTTGTTATAGTCTGATAATAATAACAGATCTAAACCGATCCAAGTCTACTGAATAATAGAAATGTAATCATCACATCAGATAATACTTGTACATGCGTTATGTTCTCAATTAAAGATTTCCTCTTTTCAAACACAAATGGAACCATGGACTTATTGAATGAAGTTTACAAAAGGACGGGGCTCATAAAATTTAGTAGTTTTTTTATTAAAATCGATATTTTTTATTTAAAAAATGTTTGATTTACGGACATAATGCAAATAGGATACTTGTGCATAAAACACATAATTTAATTTGTTGAGTTGTGTTTAAGGTATACACTGGCTCGGCGGCTTTCAACCAATGGTACGCGTGCCACTGGTGGTATGTGAGAGATGACTGGAGTAAAGTGAACAAATTGTGAAATTTCAGTTTGAAAGTTTTACTCGCCAAGAGTAGTGCTTATTTTCATTCATATTTATTTGGTAATCCAATCCAACACTCCTGAATTGAAGACAAGCGTCTTATCAGGCTAGGCTACAGAGGTCACCAAAAATTATTTTTAAGTTCAAAAAGAAGCATATTTAAAAATACGACGAGAGATCAATAAACTCACGGAATGAAGGGTTTCAGGAGGGGGCGGCAATGTGCATGTGCATATTCCGATAATATGACTCAGTATATTCACTAAGTTTAGGTCTAATTTTGAGATTACTGATTACAATATCGTCGAGAGAGTATATTAAACGTTAATAACATCCCAAGTATGGAAAAAATTGAGTATCGTGCCGTCATTAAGTTTCTCACAAAACAAGGGAAAACGCTTTTAATCGTTTTAAAAGAGATGTTTATGGTTTACGGGACTGTTTCTTTGGAATAACGATAGTTAACAAGTGACATAGTCTTTTTAAGTAAGGGAGAGAATCAATAGAAGACGACTTCTAACCAGGATGGCTTGTTGAGGTCACATCTGCAAACATCATCAAAAAATAGAAAAGCTTGTGCTGGAAGATGCCTGCCTAAACAAACAACAGCTTGCAAAAAATATTGAAGTATCACTTACAACCATTTTGAATATCTTCCATCAGCATTTAAGGATGTCAAAAGTCAGTGCAAGGTGGGCACCTAGAATGCTCACGCCACTTCAAAAACAACAACTCGTCGAATATTCACGACAGTTTTCGGACATCTGCAGAAACAATAAAATTCAGGTTTTGAGCCAAATTGTTACTGGAGATAATATATTGGTTCATCATTATGAGCTTGAGTTGAAGTAGAGGTCCATGCAGTGGCATAAAAAGGGCACACAGCCCCCTGAGAAGTTCAAAGTGTCGCAATCGGCTGGAAAAATTATGGCTACAATTTTTTGAGCAGAAGGCATACTGCAGATATATCACAAAGATAAGGGCATCATAATAACTGGAGAATACTAATTTGGTCTGCTGATGCAGTTAACAGAAGCTGTGAAGGTGAAAATGAGAGAAAAATGGAAAAAAGGTGTGCTACTTTTACATGACAATGCACCCGTGCACAAAAGCAATTTTGCATTGACTACTATCCACAACTGTGGCTTCTAAATGTTAAATTTGAGGGCAAAAGCCAATTTTTTTTTATCGTGGGTATAAGTAAGCTTGCTGCAAGATCTGAAAATGGTTTTCGAGTTAATGATGAATGTATTGAAAAGTAAAGAAAAAAAATGTTTTTTGCCCCTTTTTGCCCCTTCATTCTGCAAATTTATTGACCTCCCCTCGTAAATAGACAATTTGCAACGGCTCGCTGGATTGATATACTCGTATACTGACAAAACTTTCACGAGCGTATTTGTGGTTTTGATCAGTTCAATTAGCCTCTCACCCATTTGATCCGGCTTTACTGAAATTTGGACCTCTTATTCATTTTTCATAGTCCAGGAAACAAACTTAATTAACGAAATAAATTAACAACACGTGATGAAGGTTAATATTTGTGGTTGATTACCAACACGAGCGGAAAATTTTCTGCCATAAACAAAAATTCATGTGCAAATTAAAATCTTATTCATGGATTAGTTCTTTCGGGCTTGTTATTATTTCATTGTTTCTGTTTTTCATTTTTCTGTACGTATTATAATTATAAGAAATTGATAAAATCATTATAGAACATATCAGGAAACGTTTTGAGTACTTATTATTTACGTATTATACTCGAAAAAAATTATTTCTAAGTTATGTATTGTATAATATTTGTAACAGTGGAAGTAGTTTTACAGGAAACTATTACAAATGAACGTACAATTTCACTTAATAATCAGTGAAGGGGGAAAAGTCGTTGCAATGAAAATAATAAATCCATATTCACTAGTAATTGTAAACCCTCGCTTCAGTTATTTATAACTTCTATTAATTGGTAGGGGGGAAGGGGGAGAATTACAAATAATACGATTGAAAAAACATTTTATTTAAGGTTTTCATTAATTAGTAGCTCGCTAGTAATTAAAATACCACTAGAGTACTTAAAATATAGTGATTTAAAAACAAAACCTGAATACATAACCGCATCTGCGCATGAATGTCATATTCTAGAATATTGACTAATTACGAACATAGTAAGTACATTTTCACTAGTGAATGTGAACAGATAACTGTGTAGTACACATTCGCTGATTACTTAAGTGAAGATATACGATCGCAAGTAATATTTTACGTTCTCCGACTATCCGAGTCCACTCTAACATAAACATAATTATAGAATTTCAAAATTAGATTACATTAAGATTATCCCAAGAAAAAAACTTTTAAATGAAAAAAAAACTTTTAAATTAAAATAAAAACTTTGACTCTTTATATCATCCCATAGCGTGAAATATGATGGTATACTTTGAAATGAAATGGAGTTAACTGTAAACTAATGGGATATTACTGAAGTATTCGATACATTTTTGATAACTTGAAATTTAATTTGGAAACTTGGCAAATTAGACACTATACGAGTACGATATATAGTATATCTTGAGAATGTACTACATACGATCAAATAAAACAATTTTCTGTCAAATTAAAAATGAGTGCATCCCATCCAAAAGAATTTAAATATTTGAATACGTGTATAAATAAGTAGGTTTGAATAAAATTATCACTATTCAACGCTTAATCAAATATGATTGTCAAGTTTAAATATTTTAAAACAACGTTTTAAAAATAGTCGCGATTCAAACGATGCGTCATCTAACATAAGTGAAACAGGCTGTAAAGCGTTATATTTTCAGTGACTTATTAAAACTAGGGTCATAGGACTTTATATATTAGTTGGTTTTATACTGAAAATTGTCTATTTACTTATTTTAAATACGGAAATGAGTGTCTAGGAATCAACAAAATCTTTTATGAATGTTTAATTTATTGTGAATAAATTATGTTTTTTTTTTAAATAACTTATATTTCAGGTGATGAATCATTTATTTTTAATGCCTTTATTATTTTTAGAGCAACATTTTTTTAATCAAGTATGTCGTTCAAGTTTTGTCTTTTCATTACACGATAATTTCTCAGCAATCGAACATTAAAAAAAGGATAGAAAATTAAACCTTATGCCTCATTTATCAGTTCTTAATTATAAAACTTGGCAGGCAAAAAATGCGCTTATTATATTTTCTACGCTAGCTCCTAAAATTTAGGTCACGATTGCACACATTTCTGAGTAATTATTTTTCTTCTTATTTTTTCATGTACTTTCAGAGGCAGCAATAAAAAAACGTAGAAAACGGTAATTTAGTACAAGACGCGATTAAAATTTTAATGACATAAGTTTTTAATGACATAAGTAAGTTTTATTATGCATCCATAAAACTATATTCAACTTCATTTAAATTGTATCAAAAATTTACTTACGATCACATAATTTTTTCCCTTAAATTCTGTAAATAACGAGTTACCAAAGTAACTTCCATGGAAGCCCTACAGAACAGAGACTTAAGATAGCACTTTTAATAACTACTAATGTAATGAATACACTATTGCAGTACTTTTGATACTACAGATATTATTTAATTGGACGATAAATAATTCAAAATAATTAATCCGTTATAATGAATTAACATTGTTTTTATTTTTAGATGTTTTTTTCAAAACCCGATTTTTAATGGTTTCTCCAAAAGTAAAATATCTTGTGAAAGGCAAATAAAAACAAACTACGTAAAAAAATAATTTGTTTTGTAGGTATCAACTTAATAATATGTATTTTATCTATTAATTCTAACGAAATAAGACCATTAAAATAGAAAATATGTAATAATATGTTAGATTACAAATCTACGATATAGTATACTTCGAATAGTTTTAGTGTTTAAAGATAGATTTAAGCAGTGATATCCATATACGATAGATGATATTGGTGTTATTATCAAAAGCAAAATGACTTTAATTAATTGAAGTTAAAAAATCACACGTAAAAGAATAAAAATAACATCTCTCTTCAATAGTGTGCCTTGCTTTTCCAATTTTTTTACTTACATATCTAGAGCCCTTTCTCTGTGTACATTGCGTCACCTATCCTTTAGCAAAAAACTGTATTTAATAATAAGGACTATTATTTATGTACGAAGATTTTATACGATATGATAGATAAGGAAATTCTAGACTTGTCGTAAGTTCTGCGTAATGCCGTGCCGCAGATCGGCCGGAACTAAAATGGTGTTTAATATATTAAATAACTAAGAAACAATTGAAAAAAAAGAAAGACAATAATAACATTCGACAAAACTTTATTTAAAAAAGTGCACAAGAAAACAATGTATACGAAAAAATAAAAAAGATACAATAAAATTATCAACAACAATCACCATATCGTATTAACCCATTGCAACACAAAGCCGGTGAATCGCCGGCCAAGGTCACTTTGTCATTGATTCACTAAGCCGGCGTTTCGCCGGTTTGTCTTTGAGGTGATTTTTTTTATATAAAAACTGGATGACAATGAACTTATTCTTAAAAATGACGTCAATGAGTATATTTCGGTTATTAATTTAATAATAAAAATAATAATCACAGTTGATTTCACATTATTTATTACAAAATATTACGACATTTTGACATCTGTCAATACCTACAAAATGGCAGAACGCGCGCGTAAACAAACTCGTCGCGCTTGTAATATTTCATCAAATGAGGATGAAATACAGCGAATACTTTTGGAAAGTGGCAGTGAGAATGAAGTTGATGAATATTCTAGTGATTCTAGTGATTTAACGCCTTCGAATAATGTTTTGGAGCATTCAAATAGTGGAAGTGATGTGTCAAGTGATAGTTCCATAGAACAGCATGTCAATCGAGAGATACCTCCCAAAAAAACTAAAAATGAAGAGTGGATTTGGAATGCTGATTCATCACAAATATCCAAAATAATATTTACGGGAGTACCAGGCTTGTGTCGATCAGTGGAAATGAGTTTAGGTCAGAATCCAACACCATATGACCTATTCGAAATTATTTTTAGTGACGATTTTTTTCAAGGAATTGCAGGGGAGACTAATAGGTTTGCGAAGCAAAAGCATGCTATAAAACGTGATGATAAGTGGTTTGATGTAACTGCAGATGAAATACAAGCATTTTTTGGTATTTGCATACTGCAAAGTCAAGTAAAAAAGAATACCTTGAGATCATGCGGAGATAGTCCACATTGAGATCATGCGGAGATACTCCGATAATTTTGCGGAGATACTCCAAGGGTTACAAGAAGATATTTTTTACTTGGCCGACATGGCATTGTACAATACATATGCGTTGCATAAAAATATCTCCGATGTAAAGAGAGTTTCATACGGTAACTATAGGATCGATGTAGCTGAGAGAATTTTTGAGCACATTACCCTACCATCATACAACCGCCGTGGGAGAGTTTCAGGAGGAGTATGCCCTTTGCGGCTACAAGCATTGCAATGGGCACACTTTCCTAGGCAAATTCCACCAAATCCAGTCAAACAAAACCCATCAAGATTATGCAAAATGTGTTCCTTGAAGAAAAAGAAGAGCGAATCTCGATGGGAATGTGAGAAATGTTTGGTGGCTCTTCACATGCCAGAATGTTTTAAATCCTATCACACCCTTCCAAAACTACCTGGCGATGAGCATTAATGATGCAGCTTACAAACAAAAAAAATATGCTTTTATGTTTTACCATTATTATTTTGTGTGTAATGTAATCTTAATATTGTTGTAATAAAAAAAGGTGTCAAAATTAAATAGTGTGTTGTATGAACAAATTATGTCTCCTAATTGGTGGTGCAATGGGTTAAAACATGACAGTGACAAAAAATTTCTCCCTTTATCAGTTCAAGAAAATTCTTTGTATTATATTTGTTCAGTTATGGGAATCTAAAAATACATAGAGCAAAGCAGCATGTGATTGAATCCATTATTATTTTACACATTTAATTTGCATCTTCTTTCTATCATATAATTTGGCTAGTGTCGTTAAGCAAAAAACAAAACAAGGAAAATAAACAAAACTTACGTGCACGGTATGCAGAAGCTATTGCATAACGTAAGGAGTATTCCCAACTTTAAAAAAACGCCGTTACTTATTTGAGTTCTGATTCAATTGACGATGCAAACGATGAGAATAAGCAAAACTATCTAATTCGAATACAATCCCTCAATGAATAAACCTACAGACATGCCATAACATATTCAGAGATGCCACTTCACAAGTTAATATGAAACAAAATATTATGTGATCGTGAAGAGAAAATGAAACTCAAAACATGTATATAACATATGTATGTTTTTTTAAGATGCACGTCTGTATCTATTCGCCGGATGGTATTACTGAAAGCAATAAAGCAAGAAATTATTTGATGCGATGGGCAAGGTTCTATCAACACTAGTTTTTAGCCATGGAAAGTTATCCCATGGCTAAATATTTTTTTGTTTACTGTAATATATTTTTTATAAAAAAATATGGCATAGAATATAATCGTCATTGCTAGGTTTAAAATTTTCTCCCAATACGGAGAGAGATTATTTCTTTCTGTAGATTGGGGACAGGCCCTTATGGCGAGAAAACAACCTCACTACGACAACCTCAAAAATCCTTGCTCATCGAATCAGATAAATTATTGCTTTAACAATAACACCATTCAGTGAAGAGACACAGACGATGCATCTGTAAAAATAAAAATCAACCACCTAATACAAAAAAGAAGGATCTTCAAAGATTCCGTGAAAATTTCATCCTGAATCCGAATCTTTTTTCATCAAAAAAATTAGTATACAAAGAAATACGAGTATGGTACATTTAAATATTTTTATTCCAGATTTTTACCTTTAAAAGAATAACAATGAACAAAAAGTTCTGTTATCATACGTCTTTGGGCGGGCTTTTCAGCTAATATAGTATACACTTACGTCTCAAAGGCTGTATATAGTGGCAATTAGATTGATTATTCGTACTAAAAACTTTTGATCACGTCAATCACAAAAAATGGATGAACTTTAGATCCCAGGTAGTTACCTGCCGTACCTACTTAGGCTGCTGTCAGATTATCTTACTGAAAGAAAGCAATCTGTTTCACATATAATCTACAACTCTTGGGCACAACCTGAACACCTTGGACCTACCTTATTTCTTATTTTTATTAATGATTTAGGTAGAGTTGTAAAAAAATCATGTTTCTTCTCTTTGCTGAGGACCTCAAAATCTTTAAGAAAATTTGTTTCTTTACTGACTGTTTAGACTTACAGCCAGATCTCAAGATCGTTTGTGAGTAGGGTCACTACAATAAATTACATTTCAATGCATCCAATTGCATAATTATGTGATATTATCGCTCACGCGGTGTTGAATTTTCATTGATATACACTAGAATATATACCCCACACAGACAATATTAAAGATCTGGGTGTTTTGTTCCACCAAAAACGCGTATTTGGTCCTGACTGATGTGCAATTCAACTTTAAAACCCTAGGATTTGTAATGAGAATCTCTAAGTCGTTTGAAAACCAAATGGTGCTCAAAACACTGTTTAATTCATTGATCCATAGCTAACTAGAAAGCAATGATTGCATTTGGACCCCGCTGGGGACACAGAACTCACTTATAGTGGAGAAGGTACAAAAAAGATATATACGATATCTCTATATGAGTGAGTTTGGTGTATAAACTTTATCCTACTCAGTTTCTGCTGGGCACGCTCAGGTATAACTCCTTAAGAAGAGATCTGCGTCTCCTGATATATTTACGTATCAGACTCGTTCGAAGAGTTGTGAGCTGTCCAACATTATTACAAAAATTAGCTTTAAATGTTCCTAACAATTACACAAGACTTCGCTAACAAGAACTATTCTCAATCACATACGCAAGAACGGGGTTTCCAGCTGCTATATGTTTGTGTATATATGTGTGTATGAGTGTATATATGTATGCATAGATATATATATTTTTTAAATTAACATTTTTTGTATTTTTCAATGTAATTGGGCTAAGTCTAGATAAATCGAGAAAACAAATAAATGAAGAGCAAGGGTCCCAGATCACTACCTTGTGGAACGCAAGTAAATGAAAAAAAATAGCTCACAATAACATTATTTTTATATTTATTATGTGTTTAGTAAAAAAATAATTGTTTTTTTATCATAACAATAAATTTAGTTTAATAATTTACAGTTTCTTTCTAGCAATAAAAGTAGTATCTTATAAATAAGTTTACAAATATTTACATTTAACGATGTTCCAGAAGATGGAATGTTGTTAAATATTTAAATACAGAGATGCAATGAAACATCCTGTGAAGCAAATTTCATCCAACAGCGTGCATTTCGAGATGGGAAAAAGTATTGCCTGCATAATCGTGCAAAATTAAATCAGTTTTCTCAACTACACGCAGAAAACTCCTTTTGATTTTTTCAAGCAAGCACATTATCGTGTCTTAATGAAAATATTTATTCCTCGTATAAATCGTAATACAGCAAACTTTTTTGAATGGATTAATAAATATGATATATTTCATAACTATTTTCAAACCCATTGAAACTTGTCCAAAAAAATAGAAAGAATTACAATTTTTTTAATATATTATAAACTACGAGTATAATAGAATCGTGAATATGAAAATAGTTTATACGGCTGTATATTTACTTATGTGATATTTTGAGATTTACTAAATCTTGGAGTCTGAACCGCGATGTATGATCGATCAAACATATGAAGTTTTCACTTCTTATGGACCATCTCTCATCAAATAAAAATCCTTTGGAGAATCAGAAGTCATAACAAAACTTAGCTAGGAGGATTTGAAAATCTTCCCAGGGCAAAACTTTTTAAAAGATTCTTCATTATAATGGAATCGCCCTTAAAAAGACCGTTGTAAGAATAAGGCGCTTGAAAACTATTTCAATATTAAGCCCAAAGGAATCTTTATGAACAAAAATTTAAAAAAAATTTACTTTGTCTTAAAATACGAGTATTAAGTGATTTTGAATAAATTTCAACATATTTTTTCAGACAAAATTCAATATCCTTAAAAGATAACATGAACTTATTCATACCCATTTTTTGTAGTTTTTCCCTTATTTTATGCTTTTAGATACACAATGTTTAAATTTTTCTCTCAAATCCTTCGGTTCAAAAACTAAAAATTGATAACTTTGTGTTTTCCCCCTATAGGCATTTTAAGATATTTGTAGATTATTGAAAGCTATTTCCGATTGGAAAAACTCCATAATTATTAACGCCATCTTAAATTCAGTTTAATTTTGGTGCAGTATTCATGAACTGAGCTGTTGAGAGAATCACCATTCGCACACGAAATGGCCTTGTTGAATGAAATTTCTGATATCGATATCTTCCATATCTCGGCAGATAAATTGAGAATAAAACACTTAAATAAACTTTGTAGGTATATCTGAGAAACTTGACAGGGGTGCGCACGTGTAACATTATTCCTGTTATTATGCTATACTTAGACCTTACGATTATTTTTTTTTTCTTATTTATGATGTAATTCGGTTCAACTTCTATCAAATATAAAATCCTCTTTTTAATTTTCATTAAATTTATTACGTTCACTATACTTTCTTTCACTCCAATTTCATTAAATGAACCATGTTCACTATACCTTCTTTCACTCCGATTTCATTAAATGTATCATGTTCACTATACTTTCTTTCCCTCCGATTTCATTAAATGTATCATGTTCACTATACTTTCTTTCCCTCCGATTTCATTAAATGTATCATGTTCACTATACTTTCTTTCACTCCGATTTAATTAAATGTATCATGTTAACTATACTTTCTTTCACTCCCATTTCGCAGAAAAAAAATGAAGATAAAGCGCCTCCTCACCGCACTTCTATAATTAAACTTTAGTCTATTTATATATTCGAGTATATCCAAATTAGTTATTTTAGTGTGCCGAAATAAGTAAATGCTGGAAATATTATTTTAGTGTGCCGAAATAAGTAAATGCTGGAAATATTATTTTAGTGTGCCGAAATAAGTAAATGCTGGAAATATTATTTTAGTGTGCCGAAAGAAGTAATTGTCTAAAAACCATTTTCTCTCATAATTTATTTAACAGAATATTAATTTAAAAGGTTAGGTAGCCACGATGTTTATTAAAAAAAAACTCCAGGAGTCTACATTGTATGTAATGAAAATAAAATATAATGCAAACGTAAGAATTGTTAGTTGTTATTTACTCTTAAAAACACAAAGTAGAAAAACAAATAATATTTATTATGCTTTGTTTTTATTTTTTTAATTTAACAATGTAATACATGGTACAAATATTTGCCAAAGGCTTTACCTACATACAAATTTATATATCAACTTATATTTTATCGTTACAGATTATGATTATTACTTTTATTCAAAATATCACAAGAAATTTATCAAGATATTCACACAAATCTGATCATTTTTAAATAATATCCACGATAAAAATCCCCATTACCAGTGTACATTTTATTCATATCCTGTAATGTTAGCAGGTCACAAAAAATGTTACAATTTATTAACAATATATGTAAACAAATAACAACACACTGACAATGTCTAGTCAGCCACCATTCTCCCTAAACTTAACAGTGTTGAACTAATTATGACCACATCCAAGTCAGCTACCGCATTGTACGAGTACTCTCCGCACATTCTCATTTATGGGTTATAGAAACCGATGTTACTCGTACTTCTAAATGTAGCAACGCTGAACAAAGCAGATCTTCTAAGAAAACGAGAAAGAACACATTAATCAATATGTTCGAGAATCACAGTTGAGTTCATAAGACCATTCAAAGCTTATTGAAAATGTAAGCTCAAAGGTACGTCTTCGAGTCTTAAGGATTGGAAATCGAAAAAAGACAATCTACCATCGTACGATCTAAGAAAAAAAACGGAAATGTTTTAAATGTTCCGTTTATCAATATTATCGTAATTTAAAAATTGAGTATGACATTTTGACATCCATGAACTGTGTGGGGGAGGGCATATTGTTTCATAATCATAACTGAAATGAGATTTTTAACAAATGTTCAATACCAAGAGCCACAGAATGTCCCATAAAAATACCAAATAATTGACAATGTTTTTTTTTCCACTATAAGTCAAATGTTAAGAAGTACCGTCCTTAATGCTATTTCATTTGTAAATGAAATTGTTGATATTCTCAATGTTAGTTATAAATAAAATAATGACGTTGAATATCTTACAAATGAAATGCTTGTATTCAACTATTATCAATTTATAAAGAAACGGATAGGTGGTATTGAAAATATAGTTATACCAATTAAATTTTCTATAAAACGAACCTAGAGAGGTGTTCCCACGATCAAGATGATTAATAATAGCAATTTTAAATTAGTTCGATAAATTTTTACTTAAATTTTTAATATTTAAAAAATTAAGTATTTCAAGACTTGAATATTTTATTCATTATAATTTGATACCACTGAAAGCATTATTGTGTAAGACAAAATGAATATTGTGCTTTGTTTTATCAAACAGTGTTTGATAAAAACAGATTACAATGTATTTAAATATCCACAATGTTAATGCCTTAATTATAAATAATGTATAAAATGAATAGAGTTTAATTATACGCAGACGTTAAAATAATGATGTTCGGTATTAATTTTACTATATTTCCCAGTTAATACTTACTCATTTAGTTGATAAATTACCTGTATTAAAATAAACAAGTATCCCCTCTATCTAACAATATGAATAACTCGACCGCTAGATTTGATATAAAATTTTATTATGTTGTGATATTTTCTTCAATCTCATATTACTTTTTATTAAACGATACGTTTGTTGTTAACCTTTTTGGGTTCAATTCTGATTAAAACGTTAACATATTTTGCCATTTGCCAAAATCAAATGAGATTTTTGCGGTACCTTCATTGCATGTTGCTTGCACGCAGAGAATATGGATTTTACTCATGGTTCTATCCCATATTTTTTTATGAGTATGCTCGGACTATTACTCGTTGAGGATTCGAAGAGATCTAAGTCCCTGTTTGAATATATACAAATTAATAACAGAAAAAATAGCGAACCCTTTGATAATTGACAAACTTTTGTTTAATGTACCTGACAATTATTAACGCCATCGTATTCAGATTATTTTCGGTGCAATATTCACACACTGAGCTGTTGAGAGAATCACCACTCGCACACGAAATGACACTGTTTTATGAATTTTCTGATATCGACATCGTCTTTATCTCGGCGGATAAATTGAGGATAAAACACTTAAATAAACTGTATATCTGAGTCACTTCACGAGGAAGCTCGAGTGATATTGTTACTATTGTCATTATGGTATATTTAGACTTGGTGATTAAATACTATCTGTCATTCATACACGTGTTCCGTCGCAATTTGTCAGTTGTTGTCAAGCGTCCTTGAGTGTAGAGACGACGCTCTACAAAGCCAAAGCAAGCCGATTATGGCCGAGCCTCTTTCTTAAGCCCGATGTGTATTACTTACCGCCGGGTACTGTAGTTTAGTTAAACCTGTGTCAAATATAAAATAAAAAAACATTTTAAAATTTTTATTCTATATATCTAATTAATTATTCTTTATTTTACTCCGATTTAGTGGGAAAAAATATATGTGATATAATGGTGTACTCGTGATTGTTAAGATTCAATATAAAATTACAAAACTCTTTTAATTTCCTTCGTTAAGCGCCTCCATTGTTGTACTATAGCTTAATGAGGAATTCAATATAAAATATATGTGATATAATGGTGTACTCGTGATTGTTAAGATTCAATATAAAATTACAAAACTCTTTTAATTTCCTTCGTTAAGCGCCTCCATTGTTGTACTATAGCTTAATGAGGAATTCAATATAAAATTCCAAAACCAAATATTCTTTTCTTGGTTTTTCTTGACATGACATTTTAATGTTTCAGTTTGGAAGTATCGAAAATGTGAAGATTAAAGAAAAAATATTTGGTGAAATTTTCAGTAAAACCGCACTTCTGTAATTAAAATTTAGTCAATATTGCCAAATTAGTTGCCGAAAATATTATTTTAGTTTTCCGAAATAATTTTATATTAAAACTTTATGTCTCTGTAGGTGACCAACAACTATTTAATTTATAAATAGAAATTTTAGAATCATTGAAAATACAAAATTATTTTTTTAGATATAAACGAATATCTGTTTTATTTTAAGAAAATTTAAACGCGAACAAGTCAAAAAAGGACAGATTCAAACCACGTATTACAAAATATCGTGTGTCTCTGATAATTATATCGAAATAACTTCATTCCATGGTGGATTAACTCATTTACGACCTCCGATGTCAAGTTGGTTAGGCACTGGACTTCCAACGGGGGATCGGGTTCGATTCCCGATGGTGCTCGAAAAATGAGAGTATGGTACTAGAGTTGGTCTTGTAAAAATACTTAACGTGTGGCAATATCGTTAATACGTACGATGACGAATTGCGAGTTACGTGCCTTCTCCAGTGGTTCAATAACCTGAAGATGTGATTAATGAAGCCGTATCCGCAACGCCAGTTTGTATACATTCTGAGGTACTACACGATTGAATGAAGTGGATAACGTTAGTATGGTAATAGCGATTTTCTACTTGAGGATGGATCGAAGGAGAGGCAGAAAAAACAGAATAGTAAATAAAAGTAGCATATAGCTTGTGTTAGTACTTATAATGTAGCATATAGCTTGTGTTAGTACTTATAATGTAGCATATAGCTTGTGTTAGTACTTATAATGTAGCATATAGCTTGTGTTAGTACTTATAATGACATAAATTGGTCGCGAACAATTTATTTTCCTAGTTTTTGTCATATACTTGACCTGTTTCGTATTATTGATGGCAAAATGATATTTAGCTATGTCATAAATCATTAAATATTATTTATCTGAACAAAAATCGAATATTAAGACGAAAAACATGACAATCAATATAGCTCAAACCTATTTTCATATATCAATTGATTATTACGTGTAGGAAGTTTTCTACTTAGCTTCGAGGACATTTATTGGCAAACATCATAAAAATAATGAAGGTAAAAATAGACCGATAAATTTAATGTTAGAACTTCTTTGTTATTTGTGTGTTTCTTGATTTTCAAAAACTTTTTCTAATAATAAAAATACTTTTATTAAAACCATTCATTTTGAACAACTGTTTTGCTTAGAAATTTCAAAAAATATAACGTTTTCTTTTCCAGTTTTACATTTGGCATTCATTCGCCCAACCTTCATCAAAGTGCCGATAAATTCCCAATACGTAAGGGAGTTCACCAGGACGATACCATCACGCCAAACTTATTTAACGCTACCCTGGAAGATTTGATCAAGAAGCTCGAATGGGAAAATAAAGGAATCTGTATGAATGGTTCATACCTGAGTCAATATTATTTTCTCGCCACACGTTTTGAAGAACTACAGTGTCAAATACTGGAATTTGCAGAGGCAAAAAGCAAGTGGGTTTTGAAATTAGTATTGAAAAGACAAAATGTATAATATATCAAACCGCTTTGCTGATATCAAATCGATCCAGGTAGATGGAACACAGGTAGAAAAAATGCAACAATGTAGGGTAAACCTAGGGCAAACGGACACGCTTAACATAAAATGTGAAAAAATACAGATCGAAAAAAACGATTAAGAAAACACTTGATTAAATAAATGGATGCATTAAAACAAAAAAAGGACATATGCATGAAACAAGTAAAAAACGAGTAATCCAAGTAGTGTCCTTCTGCCCCCTTACAAAGGGGCATACGGACACCTAATCACTATCTTCAATATAACATCGTACACATCTGTAAACAGGGTCTTCTCCATTTAAATCACGTGATACCAGACATTACACTCAAGGCACTGAACCCAATTTTCCCCTTCTTTATAGACATCATTACAAGAACCACAATTCTCCGTTTTCTTCTGAGATTTAGTATTGCTTCTTATTTCCTTTTTAATGTTTTTCACATTTTGGAGTAGTTTCTTACCATTTAACTCAGAAATAAATTTGCTGGTGGTCAAGATTCTGAACTCAGTTCTTTTACGCCCTCTTCTTGAAGTTTTTGAAGCCTTTGACAACATTACCAACAGTTGCCGCCTGATTCCATAGTTCTTGAAGTAGAGATCCAAATGTAGGTTATTCCACTTGTTAGATAACGACGTAAATGTACTCGTACACGGCAACTTTCGTTGTATTGAATGTCAATGGAGCAAAAAATTAAACATCAAGGGGTTGTAATTTTTGTGCACTATGTGGTGGCAAGCAAAGAAGGTGCACATTATTTTCGAAAGATTTTTCGTCGGGATCAGAACAATGGAATCCATGCCCATCCAATACCAATATTGTCAATTTTGACAGCTTTTCCTGCCAGATACATTGACTCTTCACTCCAGTTACATCGTTTAGATGTCCTTTCACGATTACGTACCATGATCTACGACAAACGAGGAGTAATTCATACAAGGTAAGCTATGTCCGTTTGCCCCTTAAACACAGTGTCCGTTTGCTCCTACATAACATATAATTTGTTTGTAAAAATATTCAACAGATGGTAATAGTAGCATGATTTTGTCCTTCTCTGCACTGGCATTAGCTAAACACGATAGAAACATTATCTCAAAAAGAAAAGTTGCGGTTAAATATTCATGTCATTATAACGAAAATATAGTTGTTGTGTATTGGTCCTTACCAGTAGGTAGACAGTAGTCACAAAGAATAATAAATATCTCAAAAGATTATTGAGATATTACCAGATTATTGTTTTTATGCGGAGCGCAACACTTATGACGTTTAGAAAAATACTCACAATGGTGGCCAAAATGTATAAATAGGTTTGGCTTGAGTAAAACGTTAAGGGGGTGTCCGTTTGCCCCCATGTCCGTTTGCCCCAGATTTACCCTAAGTATATCTACTTAGAACAAAAAAGGTCAAACTTTCATGGGCACTCTGTAGTTGCTGAACGTACATGTATGAGTAAGCATTTATTATTTTATGACGGTTTAAAAGCTCGAAATGAATAATACAGCGACGACGAATCTCACCACACATACAACATTATTTTCTTTCATGAAGCCTTTGGGACGAGATTTATCCTTGTTAACCCACTGCCTTTGGCGTAGAACATTGTAGTATGTGATTCATTTTTCATCACCTAATGATCTTATCAAGACACGGGTTGTTTCTCTGCCGCGAAAGAAGACTGGTTGCTATCGATAAAACATACATCAATTGTCACAACACGAGGATTTCGAAAACAGTACACTCAACAATCTGCGCATACTGCTCAGGTCATTCGACGGTTAGTGGCACGATTTCAGCAGACGGAAAAGAAAAGTGAGATATCATCAATCAAAGGAAAACGAAGGGATGGTGGAAAGAAATTAATAATTAGGAATGAAACACGTTCTATTACTGACTTGAAATTAGGAGTTTTTTTAGTCGCTTCTTAAAGCATGCCACGGACGGAGCGAGTCTAACATTGGTTTGTAACTGGTTTCAGAGTCTCACTGCGTGAACAGTTAAGGACGACGTAAAAAAAGAACAGCGATGAACTAGGAAGGCCAATAAACAATCTCTGTTTGAGCATAGCGCAAGTCCATGATCGGGAAGACGCTGAAAATTTTCGGCGAAATAAGAGGAGGCGACAGGATAGTAAAGAGACATTACAATAAAGATAGTATGTGAATTTGGCGTATATTTCTCACGTCCAAGCTCCTTCTAGTATGAAGTGATATGGTCGTACTTTCTCAGGTTAAAAATAAATCTTAGACAAACATTTTGAAGATGCTGTGATTTGTTCAGACGTCCGCATAGTCTAAAATCGGAAAGAGCAGAGTAAAATTACGAGTAAAATTATAATGCTTTAACGAAATTTAAAAACGGAGAATTTAAAAAATTACACAAACTAATTCGCTTAGGGTGCCAAAACCCTAGCTACAATTCTTCTTATTTTATTTCTGATGACAGAAATCTAAGGATCTGATAGCTCTGTATATAAGAACGCTGTAAATATTGTCTAATTTATTAAAAAATAGTATATTACGAGTACATAAGACTGATTCCTGTTATCAAATTCCACAAAGGCCAGTTCATTTAGGAAAATTTTCCACTGATTCATTGTAAATTGTTATACAAGTTTTATTACTTAGAAAGAAATTTTAACTTACAGTAAAACTTCTAACACAGATTTTAACTTTTTTAAGTCATCGGCATCCATTGCCATCTCGATCGACTATTTACCAAATATTTGAGTATTCCAATTATCTGCTGAAATATAATAACGACAGTTAGCTGCTTCCTTTATATACAACACCTTAAAATCATTTAATATTCAACCCACTACACTCCAGCGGCAGTATCCAATGTTAATCGATAAGTTCTAAACAAAACGTGTGCCCATATATGTATACGAGTATATACTCGTAGATCCTGGAAACCCATGACTTCCCCTCCAATATTTCACGGATAAATTGTTTATCCTCACTTAAAACTTATTCATGAAAATAAAAGAATAACGTATATACGAGTATAAGTCGAATCTTTTATATCTGGAGCTTTTTTTAATAGACTAAGTATGTTCTTAAACAGGGTCCTTCGCCTTTATTTCAATGTCCTACTTTTATAATAAATTAAGAAAAAACCTTTATATTTTATGTCGACTAAAAATTTTCATTTAGATGATAAATAACAAATATGTTGTAAATACCAGGGGTAGAGTGAAAATCTCAGGTGTTGTTGGAAATTAAAATTTTACGATGATAAGTCGGTTGTAGCAACAACGAACTCACTGAGATATTTATTCAGGTAAGTCAAGTATCAGAAACTTAAAGACCCAAATTTATCTTATTCTTGGTGCTTTTTAAATAAATTATATTGGCATTGTTAATATTGGTAATTTGTTTCATGCTAACTCGTTATTTATCTTCAAATGCTATATGTATTTCAAAAAGACTAAAGAACGTTAATTTTCGTTTTATTTGGGAATATTAAAAATGTAATGAAGACCACACCACAGTAATTTTTGTCTCCGAAATCTATGCCACTTAACTCTATGGCGTTAAAAGCTGCACTATCTCATCTTGATATTGGTTTGTTTCTAATGTACACTTGAATGATTTTATTGGAATCTTCGAAT
Source organism: Odontocerum albicorne (assembly GCA_949825065.1). Classification (NCBI taxonomy): domain Eukaryota; kingdom Metazoa; phylum Arthropoda; class Insecta; order Trichoptera; family Odontoceridae; genus Odontocerum; species Odontocerum albicorne. Next base: position 43,445,459 of record OX463838.1, read on the forward strand.
TTTAGAGCATTTGCCCATGAAAACATTTGGAATTAAAAATACTAATGTGGACGAAGCACAATATTTCAACATGAGCTCCTAAATATCAAACATTAGAATTTCCTCATTCAAAGAAATATAATTTTGTTGCTTTTTATTATATTTCATTATTTTGTTTTTAGGTGTAGATTATATTCATAAATATTCAACGCCAAATATTACTCGATCAAAAAACATATATCCGAAATATTATATGTATTCGATCTTGATTAATTCGTGGAAGATTTATGATGAATCCTTATTTTTTGTATCCTGTAATAAATTAAATTAAATTTAACAGGAAAAAGTTGTTTTTCTAAGCAATAGCATCACTATTACGCCGTTTCCTATCAGAGTGGACAAAACTAATAGATCTCGTCTTCATTCGATCTAGGTACTCATTTTATTATTGTACTTTCGTTTATGTCACGTCCACACACCTCCTAATGCATATGTTCCTATTATAAAGGCTTTTCACTCTTCTTTCTTTCATAAATGGATTACTTTAGACGTTCCACGCTTTTCAAGGATTTCCTAAACTTGTCGTACCTTCTGTACTACGAATACTTACATAGATTATTTTTTGTAAATCTTTTACCATTCATTCCTTTTACATATCCGAATAATCCAATTAGTCTTATAATGTTATTTTAATCCGCATTATTTTTAAATATCCTCATACTTCATTCTGTTTTACAATGTAGTTCCACCCATTCTACGCAATGCTCTCATTTCTACCGTATTTATGTAACTTTCATCACATTTTGCCACGTCCAAGTTTCGCTTGTATATCCTAATGATTTATATTATAAGTAGAAAGCTAGTCTTCGTTTAAAATACTTCGCGATTTACTTAAATACTTAAAAAAATAACTGCAACATTTTTTATTTACCCTATGATCTTTTAATTTTTTTTCGACTATACGTTATTTACATATAAAAATAAATAAAGTTTAATTTTATTTGTTTATCTTTTTTTTCTGATTAAATTTTAATTGTCATATATATATTTTGTTCTCAGTGTACAAATTAAGGAAACCTATAATGAACACATGGTTGTATAATTAATTAAATTGAGTAAAATAGAGCAATTTTTTGTGGGCTGGAAGATATTGCCACATGGTAATAAACCAGCCAAGTTATACAATGTACTGTTGACAAGGTTGTAATATGTTAGAGTAATACAATGTTGTCTCTTTTTCTGAAAAACTTTTTTAAAATAATAATTAGAAAGAATCTTACGGTAAACTTTCATAAGAAAATATAGAAATGTTGAAGCATTCTAAACCACTCAAAGTTTCATTGAGTGTTTTAAATGAAGTTATACTAAAATATTTCAAATACTCGCAGCATAAAATAATATATAACAATTTTCTACAAGCAAAAGTCAATGAGAATTTAGAGCATTACTTACAACTCAAAATAAATGTGACAACAGCGTTGAACTCGGTAGCAGATGTGGATGAAATCTTTATGTTACTTCGTAAACACATCGCAAAAGCTTTTACTGACTCAAGCACGAGTACCTCACTCTGTGTTAATGTTATTTACTTATGTTTCTTATGACCTGAAAAATCACTGAGGTGATGCCTAATCGGAGGAGGCGTACAAGATAAGTTCAGCAGACCTTTTGATGGCATTTGATTAAAATTGTTTCTTGTGAAGCCTATATGTATGTTACATATTTTTTTCTTGTATTGATTAGTTTCTACTGTCATTAAACGAGATTTTTATTAGAAATATTATAGTTAATATATATTATATCTTATTTCTTCTTTATACGAGGGTGGATCAAATATAAACGAGACTTTTGTTTTGGAGCGTGTAATTTTTAACAGAGCGCGTGGCCGCCTGAGGAGTGCTGGCTGAGGATATTAAAAGTGGGAAGAGCCTTCGGCAGATTCCGTCATTAATATGGCACACGATGTCTAAGAAGGAGGTGCATCCATCGATTGCGCAATGCATAATTATCAAGTTTCTCGCCCGTGAGGACGTTAAACTGACCGAAATTCAGCGGAGTCTAACGGCACAGTTTGGGAATCAAACACTGTCAAAGCTCCGTCTGTTTGCATGGTATAAGGAGATGATGAAAGGCCGTGAAGGGGTCGAAAACGAGAGCCATGATCATCGCCCACGGACGAGCATTACCGAACAGAACATTATCGTTATTTGTGATCTTCTGGAAGGCGACCGACGTTGGACGGTTTCCGAAATTTGTTCTGAGATAGGAATAAATTATGGAAGCACTCAATCCATAATCACAAAGGAGCTAGGATTCCGTAAAGTGTTTGCTCGATGGATTCCACGTCTTTTGACTATTGGCACATTTGTACGAGGGTCATACAGAAAGTAAGTTTACAACATTTATGTAGGATCTAAAAATACTTGTATTTAATTGAAATTCACAGGATACGTCACAAATATATTAAACTATTTTTCAACGCCGTCGAGATCGAGACATTTCTGTAGACAGGGCACCAGCTTTTGTATGCCAGTATAAACCTCCACCGCCAGCTCTTTCAGCCACTTCTTCACAGCTTCCTCGACCTCCTGATCGTTGAAAAATTGTTGGGGTGTAGTGACACACCCACGTCTCATCCCCCGTCACGATAGAGTCCAGAAAAGCTTCTCCCTCCTGTGCAAAATGATCCAAAAATTCACGCGCGGCGGTCACGCGATTTTGACGGTGCTCCGGTGTGAGCATTCTGGGCACCCATCTCACACACAACTTCTTGTAACCAAGTTTTTCCGACACAATATTACCAAGGAGGCTTCGAGAAATGTCAGGAAATTCTTCGTGAAGGTCGTCAAGCGTCACACGGCGGTCATTTCGCACAGAAATCACTGTCTTGCCTCGTCGTGAGTATCAGTACAGCCTTCTCTAAACAACCTAACCCACTTCGTGACATGTTGTCGACTCATCACATCACTACCATAAACTTCCACGAGCTTCCGATGGATATTCGCGGTGGTATTGGTCTGCAAAGTCAAAAAACTGATGACCGCACGGGTCTCGCACGGACGAGAGTTGGCGGGAGCGCACGACGACCTCTCTATCGGAAGAATTTACTGTGACTGAACAAAATGGCCTACAAACACGCGGAACCAAACAAACTAACCGTTAGGATCCCTCCTATACGCCAGGTGCACCAACTTTGAAACAAAAATTTCCCCCGGCCTCAGGAGCCCTTGTAACCTTAGTTTCTGGATGACCCTCGTACGTCTGTAAACGGCTCTTGGTTCGGTTTGCACAAGAAAATAACGCATTTTTAAGTCGCATCGTTACCTGCGATGAAACTTGGGTACACAACTACACGCCCTAATCGAAATAGGCTAGCATGGAGTGGAGAAAGAAGAATGAGGCAGCCCTTGTGAAAGCCAAGACTCGGTTGTCAGCTGGCTAGGCACTTGCGGCCGTTTTTTGGAACCAGCGCGGCATTCTGCACATCGATTTTTTTACACGATCGTCGCACCATCAATTCGGCGTACTACAACGAGCTTTTGAGTGAAGTTAAACTTGCTTATCGATACAAAAGACGTGACCTTATGACAACGTGAGAAGTGATTCTTCTCCATGATAACGCAAGGTCCCATACTGCAGCAGTAACATGCGAACAACGAATCTTCTCTATAGCCTTGATCTATGTTATCGTCCTGCTACTTTCATCTCTTCGGGCCACTGATAGAAGCTCTGGGAGACCAACATTTCAACGATGACAATGGAGTAGCGGGGTTTGTGCGCAATTGGCTGCTGATACAATCCACTTTTTTTTACGATGACGTGATAAAAAAACTACCGATCCGCTGGGGAAAATAAATTTCTAAAGCAGAAGATTATATACAAAAATGATATGTACTTGATCTTTCTTTCTACAAATAAAAAAATTAAAACAAAAAAGTCTCGTTTATATTTGATCCTCCTCGTATTTCAAACAAAATTACGTTCTCTAGTTCCAACCTTACTCCTATTCGTATTCATTTATTACACCTACCACTCACGTGCGCACAGTAGATTTTTTTCTGTCATTTATTCAATATTCTCAAACTGCTTGATTGATATTTCCTATTTAAATATATCAATCAGCTCTTAGTTTAAATTCACCCCTAGTAAATAGATTTCTTAATTTTAAACACATCGTCGAGGCACATTTAAGAAGATTTTGACATTGTTATTTTATAGTACTAGGCGCGTCCAGAAAGTAAAGAACGATTGCACATCACGCCCTGCGCCGATCCCCCATCACCGCGATCGTATGCGCGCCAGTTAGCTCCTTCCCCCGCTTCAGTGCGAGCCGAGTTTTGTTGCTAAACGGCCGTGCGTCTTTGTTCTGTAACCTTTCAAAATGGCTGCGCCCATCGAAAATCCCGCCAAATGTGAAGTGCTTAGTGTCATTCGTTTTCTGAATGCACAAAATGTTCGGCCTATTGAAATTTATAGGCAAATAAAGAATGTTTATGGTGATAGTGCAATGAACGAGGCTTCAGTGAGGAAACGGTGCATAATGTTTCAAGGAAAAACCAGTGTGCACGACGAAGATCGGAGTGGGAGGCCATCACTCGTTACGGATGAGTTGAAAGGAAAAGTTGAAGACAAAATTCAGGAAAACCGGCGTTTTCCTTTAAGAACAGTACATGAATCTTTCCCACAAATTTCACGATTGCTCCTACATGAAATAGTGACAGAGCACCTTGGCTACAAAAAATGTGTGCTCGGAAAAGAAAAACCAAATCTCACCAGATAAGTGATGGCAACACTTTTTTGGGACTGAAAGGGTTTGATCCACGTAGAGTTTATGCCAAGAGGACACACAACAAACTCAGAGGCCTATTGTGAAACTATTCAACGACGTGCCATCCAAAACAAGAGACTTGAAATGTTGTCGGGAAAGATTGTTTTGATTCATGACAATGCGCGGCCTCATGCATCAGCATAAACACAGCGAGAACTTCAACGTCTTAAGTGGGAATTTTTTGGACATCCTCCTTACAGCCCTGACTTGGCACCAATGATTGACGATTTTCACTTACTCCCGAAACTAAATAATTTTTTGGGCGGAAAACAGTTCGCAAACGATGAAGACCTCAAACAAGAAGTGACATCCTGGCTGAAAAATTGTTTCCACGTAACAATAAGTGCCTTGACAGCTAACATATGGCGACCACATTGAAACATAGAGTAAGGTACTGTGACTCTGTAAATAATGTTTTGTGTTGATATATTTCGTTTTTATTTATAATAGTTATGCCAAAACGTTCTTTACTCTCTGGACGACCCACGTATATTTATTTAAGTGATCCATTTACGGTTGCCCCTATCGCCACTTTACATATACAATGTGCGACTAATAATGGCAAATAGTCCACATAAAATTAAAAGTGAATATACATATATGTTATGTACTCGTATGTACATATACATACTCGTATATTCATGTGAAATACACAAATTAGTGTATGTTTTAAGTGATTATTTAGTAAAATGACCATTTAAATACCTATATAAATAATTGACGAAATAACAACTGCGCTGAAGAAAGATATTTATGTGCAAACTAAGTGAAATTCTTATTTTTGTGAGGGTTTTACTAAATTTGCATTATTTAAGAAAATTTTGAGAATATTGCAACGATACTTCGTTAATTTGTTTAAAATACTTTAATAATTAAGATTAGTATAGTAATTCTGCCACCAGTCTCCTTTGTGAAGAGCTACATCACACTCCATACACATGGAACTGTTCTCATTTATATTATTGTGCTTAGCACATGCCTTGTAAGTTCTGCAGGTTTTTTTTTGTCAGTTGATAGAATACACATCAACATATGTTTAAATTTTTGACAACCTGTTTGGAGAATTCTGCAAATTCCTTAATGTATTTGGACTTGGTTTCAAGAGTGTAGTTGGTTTCAAGATTCATATTTCAAAATCTTCAAGATCTGACAACTCATTGCGCATTGTTGACGCGATTTCAGAACCCTCCCCACCCCCCCCCCCCCCCCCCCCCCATCTTCAATTAATTTACGCATATTTTTACTATCTAGAATACTTAACATGGTAAAAATACGGAAACTATCGTTTAAAGGTTGAATTGTTTACGGAAATATTTGCTAAATGCCAGTAATAGGTCCTATTTTGAGAGAGCTATCGATCATATGAAAACACGGGACCAGGACTGAACACAAATATAGTTTATCACGTTAAAATACGGGATACGAAGTGTTAATTCGGAGCGTTACATTTAAATGCGGAGAGAGTTTTTGACTATGAAATTCCAAAAAAATCCGGAGTACAATTCGAGGACGTAGTTTCAACAGGGTGGAATCACTCGTCACACGTATAACAGTTTGGAAGTGGCTCAAGAGACGTTGCCCCGGAAAATTGATATCGCGAAAGAGGTGACATTGTGTGACCACCACGAAGTTCTGATTCGTCCTCATTCTTTTTTAATAGGGATACCTAAAAATCGAGTATACGCTAATTATTCATCGACTACGCTGTAATTGAAACAAAACATTCGTCACGAGATCGAAGCGATACCTCGGGAAACATGCAGGAGCGTACTTACGAGTAAAGCGTACGTTAGGAGCGTACTTAAGAGAGTATTTTCAAGCCAGTTTAGACGAATGCCGTCAACCCGATAGTAGTCATCTCGATGACATTATTTTAAAAAAAACTAATTTCAACTTTTTGTAACATGTTTGCAGTATTTAAGTTGATTACAACTTTTGCTTTATTATTTTAACAATTATTGCTTTATTATTTTACTTTTTAAAAGTAAACTTTATTCTAGGCTACCCTGTATATTACACCATCTCATCAATACCCTTTTGAGGAAGAGAGGTAGAATTGATCGCCAGATCGCAACTTTTGCTTTCTCTAAATCCATATATTTTCTTATACAGTTCCTCAGGTTTCCTTGACTTACCACATTTCTTGAGAGCATCTTTCACTTAATTTTAATTTTCGTTGTCTTCTACTATGACTAACTTAAATATACATTATAAAAGTTTTTTCAGCTTTTCAATACCCATTAAACAACAAAAAAATAAGTATAGTGTTTTATTTAATATTTTATTAATATAATATTTTATTTAAGTATAATATTTTATTTAATATTTTATTCATATAATACTATATTTGAAATTATTCAATAAATTATTTTCAGTTACTATCACGCCCGATTCAAATACAAATTTTTTTTTTTTTTGCATAATACAAAACGTTTTGTGATTTAATGAATAATTGAGCGAAACTACATTAAATCATAAAAGAGCTACAATAAAAAAATATAGATATCGATAAAGTTCTCCTCTTCAGTTTAAAAAATCGCTAAAAGTACATAAACTTATTGAAAGTTCATATCATTAAGTAACGACAACTTATATCAAACACATAAAAATATATAGACAAATTCTTACCTTAGAATTTATGTTAGACTCTGTATTATTTAAAAAAATCAATCTTAAATTTTCTTAATAATCTCAATAATTCGTTTCATTTTCGGTTTTTTTCTATTTTTTTATCAATTTCACAATTGAGCACAATTATTTGAAATAATTTGGTTTTTTATTTTGAATGATTCACTTACTTCAAGTTTGTCATTTCAACACTCACAGAATCAACACATTTTGAGATAAATTTAAACAAAGCTTAAAATAATTATTCATAAACTTTTTACATTTGCCGAAGCATTGAGATAGAGCCTTTATTCGATTTGAAGCTTACGCCGTGAAATTCGCCTGCGAACTGAGTAGATACTTCCCGCCATAAACGACATAAGTTTACATAAATTCAGGCGCATGCGTTACTGAAAAAAATAAGGTCGGATAAGTTACAAAAAACGTTTACACAAAAAAAAATATGGTATACCTTGAGGTATTCAAAATAGTTACAATATATCTTAAGAAAATACAAATAACATGCTTATAAAGTTCTTAAAAAATGTCTAGCTCGTTAGAATATTCGACGCCACTACGACGATCAAATAGGTTTCATACAGATTATTGATTGACTTATAAATTTTACAATTTGTAGAATTATATTTAAAATACGAAATAGAATCTATTTGCCATTAAAAAAATAATATTGAAAAACCTGCCATCCAATGAGAGATAAAACTTAAAAAAAATGATAATTTATGTTCAAAAACATTACTTGTCAATAACATAAATATCTCTCTTAATATTAACCCTAAGAGCAATGATAAAGTTCATTTTATTTTTATATAATGATTGAAAGGTTATTAAGATATTTTTTTAAATGCGCAAGTGGGGTATGAAAAATACATTTTAAAATACATTTTTTTTTACAGTGAACTCATCTAGAAGTTGGGGGAATTATATTTTTTTTTTCGAATATATCATCGATTAAAAAAATATATTCATGCCTATTTTAACAAAATTTCAGTAAAACTGTGTTATAAAAAACAACGACAACTTTTCTTAGCATTTAGTATAATTAAAATAGAAGATAAGAGGTAAATGGAAGTTATTGCAGAATATTACCGCGGCCCAATTTCCTTGAAGAAATTTATTTAAAAAAATCAAGGGTTATATCATTTTAAAACATTGTATATTTTAATATTATTCGAGACCAAAATGTTTATAGGTTTTCGTTTATTTTCATGCAAATATATTTCATAGTTTATGTACATATTTTGATTGTAAGACCTGTGTATGTGATTGTTCACCTATCGTATTTTTTATCTGCTAATATCGATACATATATTCGTTATTATTTTTCCACAGAATGAATTATGTATAAAATGGTCACTAAATTTTGACATAAAAATTTGCTAATTGAAATAATTTGATACGCGTGATTTCGATGGGTAATTCTTGTAGTAAAGTATCCATTATGTAAAAGAAACTTTTGGTGTTTGTTGCAATTATCAAAAAATAGCAGTCCATTAATTTGTTGGTAACGTTGTACACTTTATATTTTTTTCCAAAGAACTCGTTGTAAATAAACAATAAATCCGCCTTAAGACAACCTTAAGACAAAAAACTGTTGAATATTTGATGATTTCTACTACATTATAGTTCGTAAACACCACAGTATATATTTATGTATCACAAGGGCCACACTCAACGTTGATGAACGCTGGAAATATTGATTAGACTGTAAACAAAACACAAACAAGAAATATGAAATTCTCGTCTACTTGAAAATACAGAAAATCTATGTTAATTCCAAAAACATATTTCAAAATTTCTAATTTCATCACATAATTAGGATAACATTGATAAATAATGAAACACCTCGAAGTCAAATGAGGAAATGTGTTTATAAGAAAAAAAAATATTAGATTCAAACGTTCATAATTATCAACAAAATCATAAAAACAAGCTCTACCAATGAGAATAGACCAGGCGCTAGAAGGAATTGAGTGTACAAAATATGAAGACCGAATTTTCTCAATTGATATAGGTTCAGGAGAGCCCAAAAATTAATAGTCTGAATGATGCCAGTTCATTTTATAGTCCGTTTGGTTTTGAACCTCCCCCCCCCCCTCCCCCCGAAGTATTAAAGAAATGTATTGAGCGCATGCTGTAGGGTCTTTTAATGTTTATTTTGAACGACAGTTATACGGTTTTTTAATGAAAATTAGTAATTATAGGTAATTACATTAAATAAAAACAAAGATAAAGTTGGAAAAAAAATATTGTTTATAAAAATGGTAAAATAAACAATAAGAAGCAAAATATTTAAAAAACTTAATTATTATTATTTTTTTTTATTAAACAAAGTAAATTATTGTACAAACATTTGTCAAGGCTATACCTATATACAAATTTATTACTTAACTAATCTTAATTATATGTTATAATTTATGAACTTACTTAATCTTATTTTCCTACATATCATTTTATTTTATTTATTCAATCTTAATATATGTGATCTTAGAAATAATTAACACCTACATACGACTTATAACTAGATAATAATTCTTACACTGAAAACCCATAATCAAGAGTTTCAATTCGAACTCAAAAACAGATTCTCTGCTCTTGAAAATGACCCTAACAGCACTAACCTAATTGCAGAAGTAACCGAGGAGATATTGAGCGCGGCAAGTAAAGTTGGGGGCTCACAAGGTCTCCAAAAAATATCTAAATTGTCAGATGAAACGTTGAAACTCATGGAAAAGAGGAGAGAAATGAAAGCCTCATCACAGATTTCCGACGCAGCTGAATTTTCTAAACTCTGTAAAGTGATCCGCAAAAAGATTCAGAAGGATATCCGTGAATTCAATATGAACCTCGTACAAAAAACAAACGAGACTGGAAGGAGCCTCAAGAAAACGAAACAAAAATTAACAACAACTAAAGAAAACATCACCGCGCTCAAACTCTCGGACAACACGGTTACCAGAAATCGCGACATGTTGCTGAAGAGAGGAGAAGAATTCTTCCACAACCTCTTAAATGAATCCACAGATACATCACAAGACTTCTCTACCCAAATTCAGGAAGATGATGAGGAAGCAGTACCTGACATTCTACCCGAAGAAGTACGAAACGCTATACGCGGTATGAAACCGGGAAAAGCACCAGGTTCTGACGGCCTTTCCATTGACATACTTAAGGAAACGGGAGAAGAAGTAAATAAGATGCTGGCGAAAATCTTTACATCGTATCTGCAGAAGGAAGATATTCCCGAAGAATGGAAAAATGCCACCATCATCCTACTCCATAAAAAGGGAGATAAAGAAGATCTTAAGAATTACCGACCCATTAGCTTACTACCAGTTCTCTATAAAATCTTTACTAAGATTATCTCCAATAGGTTAAAAACAACCTTTGATGAAAATCAACCCAGAGAACAAGCCGGATTTAGAGGACGTTATAGCACAATGGACCACATTCAGGTAGTAAAGGAAATAATAGAGCGTTGTCAAGAATACCAACTTCCATTATATTTGGCGTTCGTAGATTATGAAAAGGCTTTTGATTCGGTCAAGAAATCCGCTATTCTTAGGGCCCTTATTAATCAGGGAGTACAAAAACGCTACGTCAATCTCTTCAGTAATATATACAATAACGCGACAGCAACAGTAAATCTCCACCAAAGTACCGATAAATTTCCAATAAGTAAAGGTGTCCGCCAGGGCGATACCATCTCGCCAAAATTATTCAACGCTACCCTGGAGGATGTGTTCAAAAAGCTTGAATGGGAAAATAAAGGAATCTGCGGTAATGGTTCATATCTGAGCCACCTTAGATTTGCAGACGATATTATTACCTTCGCTACACGTCCTGAGGAACTGCAGAGCCAAATACTGGAATTAGCGGAGGCAAGCAAATTAGCAGGTTTAAAAATGAATATTGACAAAACAAAATATATGTTAAACCGCTTTGCTGATGCCACAACTATCCAGGTGGACGGTACACAGCTGGAACAAGTCCAACAATATATCTACTTAGGACAAAGTATTACATTTGAAGACTGCACTTTAAATGAAATAAATAGAAGATCAAAACTAGCTTGGAGTTCCTTTGGACGACTAAACTACATCTTCAAGAGCAAGCTCCCAATCTGCCTCAAACGGAAGGTATTTAACCAATGCATCTTGCCAGTACTAACATATGGATGCGAGACTTGGACTTTATCGGTATGAATGATACAAAAGCTCCAAACAACACAACGCAGCATGGAAAGGTGCATGCTAGGTTATACCAGAAGAGACCGAAAACGTAATGAGTGGATACGAGCCCAAACAAAGGTTGAAGATGTTATAGAGGTTGCAAAAATACTCAAGTGGAAGTGGGCTGGACATATCGCCCGAGCAACAGACCATCGTTGGACGTATGAAGTAATCCAGTGGTACCCAATAGGTATAAAAAGGCCTGTAAGAAGACCTAAGGCGCGCTGGGTGGACGAAATACGTAAGCATGTAGGTATTATGTGGCAGCAATGTGCAAAGGACAGGATTTTGTGGAGACAACTTGGAGAGGCCTACATCCTGCAGTGGATGGGTACAGGCTGATGATGATGATGATGACACTAATTATTTAGCAAAAACAAGTCCACTCGTTCAGGCTACTTGTATTCCATCACATTCACTCAGACCTTGGTCGTCCCAGCTAATACTGTAGGTGTACTAGTCAGGCAACAGATAATGCTTCGGGAGCTTGTGCTTATAACGGAAGGGTAGGTCGGATTTACTCTCGTAAGCCCCCAGAGCAGCGACTAAGGGATTGCTGTGATTTTGTTGGCTTTTATAGAACTTCACGGTACAAGCGAGGATGTGGTGTTGTGGGGTTTCTTCTCGCTGTTCGGCGTGAAGTCGAGTAAGGTTTGTTCTGGGATGGGTGTTAAAAGATATCTGGAATGCCTTGTCCTGCACTCTCTGGAGTTTCAGGTGATCCGTGTTGCTCACACTACCTCAAACGGGTGCTGCATAGGTCAAGATAGGACGAATACGAGTTTTATAGAGGACGAGCTTATTTTTTAGTGAAAGGAAGCTTCGTCGATGAAATATCGAACTATGCCCTTGTGACCCTTCTGTCTGATGGTATTCAAATCGGTTTTCCACGTCAGTCACCGGTCGAGGTGCAGGCCGAGGTATTTAACCACGTCCTGCCACTCAACCAGGCAACCACCGATGAATAAGGGCATCAACGGCACTCTTTCCTTATGTATTTTTGCAATCATTTCTCACACACTTACACTTTGCCGGAGTATCTTCAAAGTTGTGGAATGGAGTTTTTTTAATAGGGTGTAATATATATTTGGTTTTCAATCAGAAATTGTTCGCTTTCGTATTCTGTAAATCTGTAAAGAACGGTTCTCCAGTTTTTTGTAATGTTGAGCAAGCATTGTGTAGTACATTGTTCTGCAACTGCAACTGCAGCATATTACGAAGACCTGACCCTTCATTGGCTTTTAATGGGTTACATATACTGAAACACTTGATTTTGTTTTGAATATCTTATTCGTCTTTAGAAATCCTTGATTGCGACCATTCACTATGAACATTAGAACCAACGTCACCTGTACTGCAAGATCAGATTGTATTGCAAAATATGATAACAACGTAGAATCAATTGCGTTTTTATAGGGATATAAAATTAGTGATCTCTGAATAGCTTCTTCATTTTGAGTGATACTAATTGAACCTCCAGTTACTGCGGAAGAGCGATTCTGAGATTGCTCCGACGCTAAATCGCAGCCTACTGCGTTGAATTTTCCCTTCCTTCGTTTAACAGACAGTATTCATCTTTTCATTTCGTTTACGATTTTCGTAGGTAATTTTAGCATATCCTGCAAGTAAAGCGTTACTCCGCAGACATAATTTGTGTGATTCGTCGCGAATAAGTAAGGTAACATTTGCCTCATTGTTAGCAAATGTAGCTCGAAACCATAAGTTATATCTGTCTTTATTGAGTTCAAAAGGATTTTCCCCATCTAGTAATTTCTAATACATTTTAACAATTCACTGTCATTGCTCATAACGTCTAAGAAATTGTAGAAATCTGACAAGAAATCTTTAATTATACTTATATATTTGTTACATTTGTCCATTACACCTTCAACATTTGTACATTACACCTTCAACATTTGTCCATTACACCTTCAACATTTGTCCATTACACCTTCAACATTTGTCCATTACACCTTCAACATTTTTATCCACTATAACCTCTCTGATTTTTTTAAGGCACTTATTAAATGTATCCATTTCTTCAAGGCACTTATTTAATTCACCTTTTCCATCATTTAAGTTTTGCATGTACTCAATAAATTCGATGAGCTGTATACTCCTCAACGCTTCATAAATGAGCTTGTGTGCTCGAATACATATATTACGAGTATATTGTGCACCTTTAAGAATTGATGCCAAAGTATTTGTACCTTAAACATTCGCTTCAATTAAAATACTATCAAGTCCGCTGCCTTCAACAAATTTGCCCAAGCATCACAAAATTGTTTTTTGCAAATGAAATGTTCCCAATCTTATTACTAATCTTTCAAATTCATTACTTGTCATTTGTATATCCTTTGCAATTAGATAACATATATAGACATATCACAAGATAAAACCGCTGAACTTCTTTTCAATGAAACGCGTAAATTAACAAAAAAAATCATTGCTGTATATGGTACTCGTATACCACATCTTTCGAAGTTGGTGGCTGCGGAATAACCGGGGTAAATCCCACAGTAGATTTAGGTTATGTTTCAGATACTAGTAACTGTTTGAATGGAGCCCATCCTGGTATTAAGATTTGTAATGATCGACAGAAGTTGTATTTTAATTTATCATACTGCGATCTGCATAAAACCCAAAACATATTATTGAAATGTAAATATTTTGGTGTGTAATTTAATAAACATCTACTGTCAACATGATTAGGCATTGAAGGTTGCTTAGTTGTTTTAAAATTAAAAATTTATTGACAGTTCAAGGGCTTTGATTGTATTAAATCAGTGTCCCATCTCATCGGTTTAACGAGATTTATTTCATTTTCGATTGTTCCTTTTTCTTGATATATCACCATTGCAGTAACATGAGTAGAGTCGGACAAGACTCAGTGTTTCCTCATTGAAATCATTGTTATCAATTGCTCCATGAAGAAATAATGATGGGTTTCGTATTATATTTTTAGGTTCAAGAATATTTTGTTCGTTATTTTCCCACATAATTGACGTCATTACTTGCATGTCAAGGTTCTTTAATGCTTTGTAGCTGATGCAATGTCCAAACTTATCGATAATAGTAATGAAATGTTTTGATCTACTCAGGTGATGAGTAGATTGAGCTAACGCTATATGCTTTGGAGTCTGCTTCTCAGTAATAGTAAAAAAATATCAAAAAACACTGCCAATGCTTTTCGGTAATAATTCTCGCCTAATTTTTTATTCTTTGATCTGAACAGTGCTGGCATAAAAATTAGCCAAATATATCGAGAATTATATGTACATCTGATGCATTGTATTTACATTGTTTAAGAGCTTCAGCACAAACATACTCATATTTGTGGAAAAATGTTTTTCAACCGCTATTCGAACCCATAGATTATACTTTATTTGGGTATGAAGTTCAAGATAGTTACTTGTGTCCAAGACAAATTACAAAACTATCTTTACCAAAATCTTTGATGAGTCCATGCAAATGTAATTCTAATTGTCGAACAATGTCTTGTAATTGTAAAAAATTAGGATTGATTTGTATTTTAATGTGTAAGTGTGTGAGCAATGATTGCAAAAATACATATAACTAAGCATTTTAATTATTTGCTTCTTATTGTTTATTTTACCATTTTTATAAACAATTTTTTTTTCAACTTTAT
Organism: Odontocerum albicorne; assembly: GCA_949825065.1. Classification (NCBI taxonomy): domain Eukaryota; kingdom Metazoa; phylum Arthropoda; class Insecta; order Trichoptera; family Odontoceridae; genus Odontocerum; species Odontocerum albicorne. Next base: position 43,460,772 of record OX463838.1, read on the forward strand.
CTTTGTTGTTATTTAATTTAATTACCTATAATTACTAATTTTCATTAAAAAAACTAATAACTGTCGTTCAAAATAAACATTAAAAGGCCCTACAGCATGCGCTCAATACATTTCTTTAATACTTCGGGGGGAGGGGGAGGTTAAAAACCAAACGGACTATAAAATGAACTAGCACCATTCAGCCTATTAGTCTTTGAGCTCTTTTAAACCTATATCAATTCAGAAAATGCGATCTTCATATTTTTCGCACTCAATTCCTTCTAGCGCCTTGTCTAGAAAACGTAGCACAAAAAAGTCTGTATACAACGAGAAATTAAAATCTTAAAAAAATAAGAGTGGATCAAAATTTTGCAGAGTATGGCTTTCGTTCTTGGTACACACAAATTCTTCAAACTTCTTCGTGCGAAAACTGTCTATCGTTCGAGTTGTACGAAATGCTTCAATAAAAAGATGGAAAAACTTCTTCTGGAGACAAGAGTGTATCCAAAACACGAGCCGAAAACTTCTTTACAAACATTTGTGAAATAAAGGTTGAAAGAAAAAAATATACATAAAGAACGAGTGTCGAAAAATTAAAGAGGTTTTTCAAATGGAAACTTTTAGAAAAGCTGCAGAAAATGTTTAAATATTTTTTGGGTGATTGAACAGTTTCCAATTATGTTAAGGACTCTTTTTCGATCCAAATTCCATAAACATAGATACATTTGTCTATTTTCAGATTAAGAATAATTTTCTCAGAATTTTTGCCAACTATTTATCAACTATTGATGGAAGAAATTGTTTTACGGAACCGTATAAAGATATTTCAAAAAGAAGTAAGCATTTATAATATAACAAAATTACATTTATATTAAAAAACATTTAAAATAATACGTAAGTAAATAAGTACACTAGTCTAAATGAATACAAAAATATAATAAATAGACAACACCTATACACAGATGATCACACGACACTGGTCCGTCCCTAGTCAGCTGTTCCAACCTTGCCATATCAATTTGACATTAATGCGAAAATAATAGTTTAGTACAAATGCAATACTTCTTTAGCTCTATAAGTAGCCTCCTTTTGTAGCTCAACAGATTATTGAAAAATATATCGCCAATCTCACCATATTGATTTCACAAAAATTGGTTTTTATTTATAAGAGAGTTTTGATGGTGATTAGAGGTACTTTGTTTACAATAAAAATAGCTCTATGGCGAGCATGCATTGAAAGTTAAAGTAAAAGTTATATTAAAGAAGTATAATAAATCACTTAATTTTCTTCCCATGCTCTAAGGCAGAGGTTCCCAACCCCGTGCCCGCGGGCACCATGGCGCCCGCGGAACGATTCGTATGTGCCCGCCACTATTCGACTGAGACAGAATTTTTTCATAAACATTAATTAAAAATGTAAATTATTTTTATTTATTTGTTAGAGTTTTAATTTTTTTGAGTGCCTAGGTTTATTAAATACGTTCATATGTTTGCGATATTGTATGTATGAGTGGTTCCTTTGCTGATAGTACTTGTCGCAACTTGTCTAGCGGCGAGCCAGACTGCACTCTTTACGCTAGCCTGAAACGGGGAGTGCTATTTGCACGCAGAAAACCCGAAGTGAACGAACGTCACGAACTGAGCCGATGAACGCCGAAGGTGCCAAAACACATGGCACATGACTCTGACAGCTCTGTCTGTCAGTGAAAGCAATAAGCATGGCCCCGACAGCCAAACTGACAGTAGTCACGGGCTCGTACCGTCCCGATTGCTTCGGCGATCATCGGCTCATTTCGGGTTTTCGGCGTGTACAAGGAGTGATGTGCAAATAGCATTCCCCGCCTAGAACCGCGTTGTTGTCATTGTGATTGCGATTGCTGCCCTGTTCGGGTCGCGACAGTTAGCCAGGAGACATCTTCGTCTGACAAAACACGAATTAGGAGTTTTGATATTCCTAAAAGCGAGGTGCGTAATCTATTATATTAAAAAGCGATAATCTATTATGATTGTGGGGATAGTTATAGCCCTTGTTATAATACATTTATGCATATAATGTAGAACAGACGTGCGCTATAACATTGATATTATACTGTAGTTCAATTACTGTTTATTTTTAATTTTTTTAGTCCTAAAATGAGTGGACCGAGTAAAAGACAACGAACCTATAATTTTAACACTGACTGTGAGGAATCATATTATTTCGTTAATTTGAAAAATAAATGCGTTTGTTTGTTGTGTGGTAGTAGTATTGCAGTGCCGAAAAAACATAATGTTGAACAACACTTTCAGACAATTCATGCCACTTTTGATGTGAATTATCCACTTAAATCTGAAGTAAGAAAGAAAAAAATATGTCAACTAAAATCAAGTCTAACTGCACAACAGACTGTTTTCACTAGACATGTGGAAAATTCTAAAAAGGCCACCATTGCTTCTTTCAAAATTTCTCACATGCTCGCAAAAAAGAAGAAACCTTTCATTGATGGTGAGTTGTTTAAAGAACTATTTTTGACTGGTGCCGATTGTTTGTTTGATGGATTTTCTAGCAAACGTGAGATTGTCTCATCAATACAAGACTTACAGTTGTCAAATAACACCGTCACAAGAAGAATACATGCAATTTCAACAGACATACAAACTCAGTTAAAGACTGACTTGGAAATATGTGACTGGTTTTCGCTACAATTTGACGAGTCAACAGATATATCACACACCGCACAGTTAGCAGTTATGGTGAGAATGGTATTTAGTAACTTCACAGTAAAAGAGGATATGTTGCAAATATTACCTATGAAAGGACAGACAAGGGGTGAGGATATTTATAATACATTCAGAACATACGCCAAGTCAATAAATATGCCTTTGCACAAGCTGTCTGCGATAACCACCGATGGGGCACCAGCAATGGTAGGTAAAAACAAAGGATTTATTGCCCTCTGCAAGAAGGATGAATCATTTTCAAACTTTCTGTCCTACCACTGTAATATCCACCAGGAAGCTCTGTGTTGTAAAATATTGCCATTTGAACACGTTATGAAAATAGTTACAAAAATAATCAATTCTATTCGAGCAGCTCCTTTGCAACACCGACTTTTCAAGGCCCTGTTAGAAGATACTGAAAATAAAGAACATGATCATATTCTGCATACTGAAGTACGTTGGCTCAGTAAAGGAAACATTTATAAACGATAAAAATGACCCTGATAAAACCTGATAAAAAGGAAAATTATGATGAACTAGCTGACTCTCGCTGGCTGATTGATTTGGGATTTCTTACAGACATCATGGAAAAATTGGGAAAGACAAAAACATAGCTGAAATGATAAGCTCTGTAAAGTCATTTAAAGCTAAATTGGATTTGTTGATATCACATCTGCAGATCAATTCTCTCGTGCATTTCCCACATAAGAAGAAAATGCTAGGTAACAATGAATTAAACGGGTCATTATTTATTAAGCATCTTCCAGTGTTAAAAAAACAGTTTGAAGAGAGATTTTTGCAGTTTACACATATCGAGCCAATTGTTTCCTTCTGTATCAATCCTTTTACTTGCCAAATAAATGTAATGGAAATGGCCGCATGTATTGTAGATTTTGTTCAAGGTAAGAAAGAAGAATTAGAGTTAGAAATTTAGGACCTTAAGAATGATATTTTGCTAAAATCCTTAATATCAGAGGACTTTTGGAATAGAGTGGACAGAGAAAAGTTCCCATTTTTGAAAAAAGCGGCATATAAAATTGAATCATTTTTCGGTTCGACATATTTATGCGAATCATTGTTTTCAAACATGAACTTAATAAAATCAAGATATAGATCTCGACTCACCGATGAGCATCTTTATGATTGTTTGCTAACAGGATTATCTGCTATCGTCATACTCTCCTAATTATGAGGCACTGCCACTGGCCAATGATATGCAATGCCAAAGATCACATTGACATATTGATATTATATTTTTTTATAAAATGTTTTCTTTGTATTTGTGTTTTTTGTTTACGTTTTGTAAATACATTTCTCTGTGTGTATGCAATTCGAATAATTATTTTATTATTTTCAAATATTTTTGTTTATTATTTATTAATAAATTATGAAAATAAGAAAATAAATTATGGGAAAATGAAAAGTTATGGAAAGAGTTTGTCGATTAAAAATAGGTGGTGCCCGCCACCCTACCGATATTTTAGAATGTGCTCTAGAGTACAAAAAGGTTGGGAACCCCTGCTCTAAGGTGATGAATTCAATCTTTATTCGAGATAGTTATAATTAATATCAATTATATTAATGCCCAATTTAAAACTGATAGATTTCAAAAACTTATGCAGCAATGAACATCATTGCAAGGGGATATAGCAATTATATTCGAGCTGACTACGCACCAATGAAATATATAACAGTGTAAATGTCTTAATTGAAGAAAAAATATTGGACATTCTCGAAATTAATTCCAATATCCCCATGACTTTATCACATATACCATTAATATGGACAACTGAGCATCAACCTCAATCTTCAGGTCACAAATTGGCGATACACGCAAAAGCAAAAATATGTTTATTATATAACCATAATGTATGGGGGATTTCTACTTAGAAACCTGACACTGATGTTCAGCCTTAATCTTTTGATCTCACACCAACTGAATATGTCTATCTTCAGCCAGATTTTAACCACAGCGTGTGATTTTCCAAGCCATATTCAAGAAAAATGTATTCTTAAATAACACTTGCCGTGAGTTTTATGAGTTTTATTGAACTTTTGTAGGATAAAATTGAAAACTAAACACGATTTAAAAACATTATTTAAAACGTTTTTTGTACAAAAATAACTGGTTAGGATAACATTTTTTTTAATGTTGAATAAATATCTTGTAAACTACAATATAATTTTTAAACTGAATTGTGAACCGTTTGTTTGTTAATAATAACAACACCATTTTCGTAGTTTTGTCATTCTCAGAAAAACTTATTTTTATTTGAAAATTCTTAATGTTCAATTAAATTCAAACTAATTGAGACAAAAGCGTTGTTCCCTCGCTGTTCGCCCGTCTCGGTACATTAAGCAAGCTGGAAATGCTTGCGGTGGCGCAAATTAGGGGAGAGTAGGAGGAGGGATCATTTAAGCGCGAAGGGACAAGATTGACGAGTAATTAACCATTAAATGATTATTCGTGAAAAAAAATCTTAGTCAAAACTAACATTTTATAATATACCTCAGATTATTTACATATTCTTTATTTAAAACAAATAAAGTAAACGTCTTCATTATGTTTCAACTATGACAAAAATGTTCTTTAAGCGACAAATTTCTGAAAGCAAAATCAGATGACGATAAAAGTGAAACTATATATCAACAAATGGTATCACCAAATTTTGGTGGTCTACAATTTACATTCTCTTGTTTGTACGTTTAAATACAATGCTTATGTAAACAAGTTAAATAACTGGTGATCTTGAAACTAAAACTGCTTTTTTATTATTATTATTTCCCCTGGCGAGTTTATTGCCATGTGGCAATCTCTTCCAACCAACCACAAAGATGTTTTAATGGGCCCTAAGTGAAAACCTGACTGGAATTCCGTTTAAAAAATCTGGATTCCAGCGGAGATCGAACCCGCAACCTCCGGATCGGCAGACAAGCGTCTTACCACCAGGCCACGAAGGTCGTTTTTTGTAGGCATGAGAAATATTATAGTCATAAAAACTATCGAAAAATTCCTTGAGCATTATTATCTTCGGTCAAATACGACAACAGTGCTAAAGAAATATTGTTTATAAAGGTTTTATCATCTAAGTGAAATTCCACTATTCAACAAATATAGAACTTTCACATTGATGATAAAAAAATTCTTAGTAAGCGATAAGAAATATTTTTTGCAATTTTAATCCTTCTTTTATACCGTTTTCGGTATAAAGGAAGGATGAAAATGTTCCCGACACAATGCCGTTTTCTAAAGGGAAAACTTTTAAAAAATGGCATTGTGTCAAAAGCATAAAGAAACTCCACTTAAATTTTCACAAACACATGACCTGAAAAAAATCAGGCATGTTTCACGTACTACAAATTATTTTGCTTTTATCTAATCAAGAATTTTCTATTACTTGCTTGTACTCGTATGTTTCAAATAGTATAATTTATACATTGGGAATAATATGTTAAGTATCATTGCCAGTCCGTCTTGTGTACTCGAAAGTTATAAGTCCAATTCAACATTTGCACACCCTTATACAGAGTGGAAACTCTTCCAGGCAACACCTAGAATGATGAAGAACGCTCCTTTCGCATACCCCTATACAGAGTAGGTACACTCTTCCAGGCAGCACTTAGCCGCTCGGTGCTGGACGTTCCCTTCGCTTTTTGCACTGGTGTTTTTTTTGGTTCTCTCTTGCAGCCTCAAAAACTGTCCCCCATTTAACATCTAGACCCGTTATGCTCATATTTTATTGCTAGATGTGTGTATATACGAGTATACCATAAACTGCGAAATTGGAATTGAGGCTGTGCTAGATCATTTCTTTCAAACCACTGACTTTTTTCCTTACCTTAAGTTCGGAAAGCTGTAACTACTTACCAAATGAAAAATCTAGTTTCGTGGCAATATGCCTCGAAGATCTACGTTGTTATTTTTAACTTGGTTTTAATCTGTTTGTCTTGGCTAAACATAGGAGCGATTAAAGTGTTGACATGTCTTGCCATATTTTATTGAAGCTATGTCCCAAGAATCATTTATGAAACTTTCCTAGCATTTTGAAAAGCTTTCTGATGATCTAGGTTTTAAATTCATACAACGGAAATAACAAAACAACCGCCATATGTATACACACTTTTATTATATGTACATTGTGTAAGAATTTATTATATAACACCTGTTGTTTCCCGCAAATTCTTCCGCACTTAGTCGGTGCTGTATTTTCTCACCTAAAATATTAAAAATGACGTACATTTTTGAAGATTATGTTATCAATTTTTATGCCTGATAATGGTACACGATGCATGGATATGCCAATTAAAAGTAACGTTTAATAAAAGGTTTAAAGTTTGGGAAGTGTAAAACTGTACTTTGGGAATTAATTACGAGTATGTATGTTATATATTTGACAATTTAAGAAATTATTGAACTTTTTATCTTGTGTAAATTCAATAATCGCAAATTAGGATCAATAAACCTCAAACTAACCTTTAACCTCTAAACCGTGAACAATAAACCACTTTCGATTGTCTTAAGACGATTTTAAAGATAACTATGAAGGAACATGATGAATTGAAGTCCGCCTGGTCTTAAAATGCTAATTCTCTGTTGCTAGAGTCAGCTTAACAGATCTTCAAGCTTAAATGACCTTCGGGAATAGCAAGATACGAGTATATGGTATTCAAGAGAAACTTAGAGCTTAAGCGCTTAAGAGCTTTCAAAAGCTTCAGAACTTTGAAGGAATAATTTCATTTGAATAAGATATCACTGAATCAAACACATTAAATCATTAGGCTAACAATTGTAATAACATATTTTATGAATAACAAATGTACTGTCATAATATATTTTTTAGAAATATTTAGATTAGATTAGATTGTAACTTGTTTTATCAAACAGTGTTTATTCCACCTTATGTAACATTATAACTCTACCAGTTTCAAAGTTTTCTCCTCATCATCAGGGAAGCACAAACAAGACTGAATTCTGTTTGAACGGGTACCGACACACATTTCTAACTATAAACATTCGGGTTGGGGATTGTGGGTGGAGCAAGGCAGGAAACAACTTCAGCGAGCAGCGGCAAGATTCTAGGAATATATGTGTTTGCCAGATGTTCCCCCCGATGCACTGACTTAGATATTTCTAATGCCTTTTATAAAATAATTCAAAGTTTTATAAAATATGTTGCTAATGATCGTGTGACTATTGTTGTTGCCCACAGTAAATAAACCATCATATGTTGTTTCATGAATCCGAAAACTATGCTGCAGGCTACTATTGACCTTTCACCAATTAAAGTCATGTTTAAAAGGTAATAAAGGGTGCCGTGAACAAAATAACGTGAAAATTATGGCGTTTTTTTATTTGAACCAATTACATATTCTGGCGATCCTCTTAATTTATCCTTTCTTCTGAGATAGTAAGATTTATTGTTTTAACCCTGAATAATACTAAGAAGATTAAGAGGTCAATTTAGTTCAAACAATTCATTTTTAAACAAAATTCTACTGCGTAGATGATCTAAGAATATTGATGAGCTAAGAAATTAACTTAGAGAAACAATAACATTTTGATACTAATTTTTTTTTGTTACGTTGAGCATTTGGTCGCTTAAGAAAGAAGACCAAATCGAGTACCAATGGTTTTTAATACGTTTATATGATAAAAATAAACATACTTTCAAAATAAATAATCTGTAGTACATAACTCGAGTGCTCGAAAATATTGTGAAAATCTTCACTATCTCGTTAATTATATCATATGATAAACAATGTAAAAAATAAAGTGATTAAACAATAGACATAATCCAAGAAATTGTCCTAATTTCATGTTTACGACAAACAAATGTTTCTTTACTGAAGAGCTCGTTTGGTTTAAAAAAGGTAATCCTACAAAAAGCAACGCCACAAAAACGTTATCTTATTTCGAAGAATTATAAGTAAAGCCTTAGTCTCCGAAAATTTAAACAAATCTTTTGGAACACAATATATAAAAATCATTCCTTCTCGTTTTTAATTATTGCCATTTTACGTCCTCATATTTACCTTATTTATCTTTGCCTTACAAATATGAGATTGAGTTGATAAAAATGGTTTTTAATTGGCTTCCCATCCATTGTAGTGTGGGAAACTTTTGTACTCGTCAAGTCCTACCTATCACACAATATCAGGATCTCTTTCGATATTTTTTGACAGTCTAAATAGTATTGAATGTTATTTTGAAACATTCCCAAAAATACTTTAAGGTCAAACAATAAACGAGTATATTACAGCAAAGATCAACATTTAATTTAATTTAACTGGAACATAATACCACATATTTTAAATGCTTTGTCTGAAACTAATAACCTTTCCCTAAGAAACAACAAAATATTTAATATTCAAGACGTTTTAGATATTTTTATTTTACTTGCTCTACAAACGACGAGGGTTTACAGAGGATGTCTAGCAGGTATTGTGAATTAGGTTTGTTTTTATCTTACTTGCTCTACTAAGAACGAGGGTTTGCAGAGGATGTCTAGCAGGTATTGTGAATTAGGTTTGTTTTTATCTTACTTGCTCTACAAATGACGAGGGTTTCCATAGGATGTCTAGCAGGTATTGTGAATTAGGTTTGTTTTTCTTTTGAAATTTTTTTTTTGTTCCTATATATGTTTTTTTCTTTGTATAAATACCATAAATAAAGAAAAAGTGTATTTTCCTTTATAATTTATTGTATTATCATTTAAATAAAAGAGATGACAAAAGTAAAGAGTATCATCACTAAAGAGAAATACACTGTGGAAGAAAAGATATTTATTCACTGACGAAAGTTCCAAATTACTCGTATATTTTTTAATTATTGTGTTTACGTCATTGCCTAAAGAAAACTGCTGCGATAGTAAATTGTATTTAGTGATTGGAAAATATTTTTCAAAGCTACCATATTTTGAGGTAAAAAATATTTTCTATGTAATTTTGTGATTACTAAAAATAAGTAAATGAACATTTTTCTTGCGTTGCAGTGCGTGACAAAACCTGTTGATAAGTTTTAACGTTTATTAGTATTATATATGAATGACTACAATAAATAAGTGATTTTCCTAACACGGATAAAAAAAATGTAAACACATCACAACAGTTTTTACGAATGTTGATTTTCTATGTTTTTATTTTTTTTAAATAGGCAATCCACCCAAACTAGGATGATGTGTGCTACCAAATTTGAGAAATCGATTAAAATGCAAAGATAAAAAACTTTTATTTTGTAGATTTTTTTCAATCTACAACAAAGACAAGTAAAGCATTTATATATTTTGCAAATGATTAATAAAATCTCTACATGTTTAGATTATTGATTATATTTGTTGACGACCTAGTTTCATTTTGTTATTTATTTTTGTTTGTTTTTATATATTTTTGTACAAGCTACTTTATAAAATTAAGATAATTTAAATGGCATAATTCAGTGAGCTAGCTCACCTTTAACGCACTTTTATTTAAGATCCTACCATAAGACCTTAGATTTCAATTTGATAAAAGCTTTAAGGTTAACTATTTTATAAAAAAAAATAGAAATTAATTATAGCGTGCGTTAAATATAAATCAATTGAGGAACTTCGCGACATGTATTATTGTATAGATGTATACCTACAGAACCCGGCGGTAAGTAATACACATCGGGCTTAAGAAAGAGAGTGTCGGCCATAATCGGCTAACTTCGGCTTTGTAGAGCAACGTCTCTGTCGCTTGACAACGACTGACAAATCGCGCCGGAACACGTGTATGAATGACAGAGACGACGTTCTACAAAGCCGAAGTTAGCCGACTATGGCCGACAGTATCTTTCTTAAGCCCAACGTGTATTACTTACCGCCGGGTACTGTACTCGTAGATAGAAAATTATTTACCAAAAGAAAACGAAGCGCAAAAAACAGTTGAATAAATTTCAAAATGTTTAAATAAATAATAATTATTTTTTCCAAAAAATCTTGGTCATCTTATTTTCTTAATATGAATAATAATTATTTTTTACAAGTTTTTAATATGAATCATAATTATTTTTTCCAAAAAAACTTTGTTATCTTATTTTTCAGTCTTAGAAAATAAGTACCTAACTTTAATTATAATTTTATAAAAAATATTAAATAAAAACTTTTTTATTACATACTTACATCATTAATATTATATATTTTAATTGATTTTCATAGACAATCTTAAGTTAATTAAGAGCTCTGTAAGATTTTTCTCAGTATTTTGAGTAATGACAGAGCTTTTAATGAGGCATATGAAAAATGTATTGTGTACTCGTACAAATGCTCTTGAATATTGATCAGTGGAATTCTATGAAGCCGCTTTCACAAATACAAACTGTCAAATAAATATAAGTACTGTTTCTTAGTCTCAGTTTTGAAAATTGTTTTTTTTTAAATAATATTTTTTTTTATAATTACGATTTTCTTTTCCTTATTTATATAACAAACTATTTTTTTCTTTATTCAAATTGAAATATAAATTGTGTTTACTGTTATGAACTGTATAAATATATTACACAACCAAGTTAGTTGATATTTTTGATAGAAAACATCCTTTAGGATTGTTTACTCGATACAAATTGGTAACGAAGCCTCAGAATATTTAACAAAATAAAATTTCTCTGTTTCACATTTTAAATCGTATCCAGGAACAAAGCAGAAAATGAATTTAAAGATTTATGTTTCGAACTAAAACCGCAAAAGCAAGCAACCATCTAATATAAATTTAAGTTCATTTTGACATTCACCTTACTGATATGTGAAAATCTTTACCTTTAAAGCGTAATATATGCTTTTAAATTAATCTCATAGTCTCTCAGGACTAAGAATATAAAGTTAGTAAGAAAATTTAATTCAGATTTAAAAACTCCGAAAAATACTTTAAAATAAACATTTAATTATTATTTTAAGGTAATATAATTTCGGAATGAAAAAAATGACACATGGCATAAAACTAAGCGGTACTAAAACATTTTTTAACTCAATTAATTTCAACATTTGAGTTATACTCGTAGATTCCAAAAAGGTTCAATTTTAATTTATATGATGCATAAATTAAATCATTACAATTCTCTTTAACTTAGCTTCCCCGTTTAATATTAAGGAATTAAATAAATATTGGAATATAATCAACGTGTATAAAAATACTACATTTATTAGTATTATAAATACTTTGGTTTTTTTATATAATTACACTAATTTTATTACTTATTTTGTAACTGTTGAAAAGGTATTATTGGTTTTCAAACAAATCCTCAAAATCAACTGAAAAATAATCGTGCTCATACTTTAATACAAACGGTAAATTCTAAAACTTTTTCCTTTGTAGTTGCTCTTTCTATTATTTCTGTAGTATTCATAATTATTTTACATAACTGTAATATTTTATTATAGGCGAATAGCTCATAATAGGATGAAGTATGCCACCACATTTCCAAACCAAAAATGCTATTTTAAGAGTATAAATAAATTTAATGTTTATACAATTTTAAGCTTTAACTGATTGACCAAAATCACTCAAACAATAAAATTATTTGTTCAATCAATATTGAATAAATAATTTCTTAATATGAGTGGCTCAAATAATTAACTGAAATATTAAAAACAGCTCTTAGGGAATCAGAAAAGATAACCATTGTTGAAATTTTTTAATTCTCGCATATTTAAGGGCTTCCTTTGTTACCACATATTTAAGAGCTTCCTTTGTTGCCACATATTTAAGAGCTTCCTTTTTTGCCACATATCCAGCTATTAATTTCTGCCTGGTTCTGGAACGTAAACTGCAGTTCCACAGGAATTAATTCCCCCATTTTGGACCCATCTTTATAATTATGCAAAAATCCAGGAATATATTCAAAACAGTGTCAAAAAGTTATTGACAATGACAGAAGAATGATGATTTTTTTCATCAATTCCTAAGCGCTCCATGGTCATTGTGATAAAGGATACTGCATTGAATGGAGTATTCAAAAACGGTAACCGGTTTACTTTCTGGATGTTGATTGGTAACGATGAAAGATGTTTAAAGCTTTTACAAAGAGAAGGAAAGCGCTCATTAATACTCCGTTTTCTGATTTAACTAAAATTATTAAGAATCATGATTTTTTTATTGGGGTGATCCCTTTGAAAACATCTTTCTGTGAAAAACGTATTTTTGACGAAATGTGGTTTTACGAATTTGTTGATTCTTTGTTTAAAAACTGTAGGACGAATTTCATTTTTATTTTCAGTTTTAATACAGATTTGATATATTTTATGTGAAAATATAACAAGCTGCTGAATTGCATAGTATGAAAGATTTTTTCGAAATCTATGTTAATTATCTTCAAAGGCTAAATAAGAACTCGAGTTGAATGAAGAATATCTGTTATGGAAGGTGTAACAAGAGGGGGAACTTCAATAAGTATGGGAGAATTCGCTATAAAGTTATTTGGAGGAGGTCTCTTGTCTGCTTTTTTTACCTTGAAGTGGGTCTAGAGCAATGATACTCAACCTTTTTTTTCTTCGGGCCACATACATATATTTGTAAGGCTACGTGGGCCGCAACACTATACTGGTATGACAAAAAATATCATGAAACCCACCACCCCCGTTTTTTTTGGAAAACCATTTGAAATTTATAAAAATATAACCAAAACATATTTGTCTGTCAAATGTTTGTTTTTTGGGAATAAATCTAGCGTGTGCAGTAGCAACACTCTTATACCAGATCTGATGTTGACACGACAACGACCATCCTCTTCGGGTTTCCATGTCTGTACGTCAAAGTCGAAATTAATCTCAAGATATACGAAATATAGAATGCCAGATTTTGTAAATCATGTTCCTGATAATAAATGTGTTGAGGGCCGCACAAAAAAGCTTGGCGGGCCGCATGTTGAGTATAACCGGTCTAGAGGATCAGGTGGGTGATTTAAGTATGTTCTGCGTAAATTCGATATAATTTATAACAAATTAAATACAAAGAGAAAATAAATAAGTTGTTGCAAAAACTTAGCAGTCTCTATGCGTGGACTGGCAAGTTCACAGACGCCTGCCAAAAAAATATGAATCCTCCTCCTTTCACAACGTCACTAATTGATTTAGAAATGTAATAATTATTCAGGGTTTTAAATGAAAACTGTCAGTTTTCTTATCGAAAAAAATCGTATTCTACTTAGTATAATATTGTAATGCACTTCCGTAAACATTATTATCTGTCAGGTGTATTTCTGTTGCCATCTCTCTCAACCAATCAAAAAGGTGATGAACAATCCTAAATAAGACTGGAACCCTTCTTTGAAAAAAAAACTGGGTACTATCGACAGTCAAATCCACAGCCCCGACCAACTTGAAAACAGGCATCATAATATGGCATATACTCTTATTGCATTGCATTTTATTTCATTTTCCCACAGCGGAGCTTTTCAGGGAGTATCGGGTCCTGAACATAGCCAATTTACATCTCAAATTCATTATCTGGCACTATCATCGAGAGAAAGGGAAGATGCAGACTCAAAAGAGACACATGACACGCATGGCCATTGATCAAATGTTCACCATCCCTAGGGATAAAACATCTTTAGCCCAAAGGCAATATGCCTATTTAGCTCCCATGATATGCAATGGGGTGCCGAATTCCGTGTCCGAATTAAATTACCTGTGGTTTTTTCACAAATTTTGTATATTTCTTATCACGTGTAAAATAAATAAATTGAGTTTGCATTCATTTCAATGTATTATATTGCAATCGTATTACACTTCATGGTATTCAGTACAATCTGTCAGATTTATTCCAATGTGTCAATCTCTTTCAACTAACTATAAAATGTTGAAGAGGTCCTAATAGAAAACTAGTAAGATGTCGTGTTTAAATGAAATTTTGTCATTTTTATCGTGAAAGTTATTTATTTCTACATCTCAGATTTTTATTCCAACAAAAGTTATCGTTTTTGACACGCCAATGAATTCTGAACCAAAAGCCAATTATCTATGTAATCGTGTCTTGAAATAAAGTTATCTAATTCTAACGATTTATTGAATAAGAACATTTTAATGAAAAAAATAATAATCAGAACTCATGTAAAATGTTCTAGGGTAATTGAGTAAAGGTTTATGTAATATGTTTAATGGAAATGGCATAATTCAAGGATTTGTATAGCTGGGATGCGGAAAGAAGACTGGCGTTTTAAGTGTTAGAGTGGTGGATTGAATGTCTTTACTTTTAAAAGGAGGAAAAAGGTCTTTTTCATTTAATTTCAGTTAGATACTAAGTAACAGTAAATATATCGTTAGACATTACACTGTACAATGAACTTGTTTTTGTCCTTGAGATATCAGCTGATTTAAGAATATACAAAAATGAAATTTGGAGATTTTTTTATTAGGTTACTGTGAAAAAAGGTAATTTAAGATAATTTTATAATGGGATCAGGTGACATGAAAGTTTCTAATAGTAAAATAAGGTCATTTAAAGCAGAAATCTTTGGTAAAAAAACAGCTAATTCAAATTTCGTTGTTGAATTCATGTATAGGGCAATATGATCACAAATATTTACATTCACCTATGTATTTATTTATTAATATGTTAAGCTTAGATTGGTCTAAGCTTAATTAACAAAAACGATGTACGTAGTAAAGTCTAAAAGTTTTCGGCCCAAGAATATAAAAAAGGTGATAGAATAAAGCAAAAAAAAATATTTTCAATATAGTCAAATTTTTAGATCGATTAGTTTATTTTTCAATACCGCCAAAAAATATTCTGAATATTTGTTTTCAAAATGGTTTTTCACTGCGGAGAGCACTTCTTTGTCAGTTTTAAAAACTACAATCATATCGGATTTCAGTTTTTAAAATAAAAAATATTCACTAGGAGTCAAGTAAGAACTACAGGGTGAGTAATTCAATTCTCGGAAAGCACAGTGTTGAATGACAGCCTTTGCAGCATCAAAAAACTAGCGCATTGTCGTACAATAATCTCATGACTCGTGACAGCATTCCTCGGTGTTTTTCTTATATGGGCACATTCAATTGGTACATTAATGACGTATTAGGATAATGATCACGATGGTTATCAGCCATCATTTTACAGCATAAGTGATTTCTTACAATATGTATTATAGTACCTAAAACGATCACCTCACAGTTTTTTTCACCTGGTCACTCCATCAGATGGGTGCTCTGCTCGATCACTGCTATTTTTGGCAATCAAACTTTGTACTAGAATTTAGTAATTCCCCACGGAATTTGTTCAAAATATGGTGCGATTTTAAGATTCATGTTTCACACAGCATACAGAGACACGTCGTAATCCCGTGCTCTCTAATAATTGATCGATTCGTTCTCCTGGCAGTCCATGGAAGGTGCTAGAGCCACATCTAACATCTTAAAGGCGTTATTTATCTGTACCATATAGACAATTGGAGAAAACGAGAGTTTGTATGAATCGGGTCTGTGTTTATCTTAGGGTTTTTTGATCCCTTCATATCACCTCTGGATGACTCATCACTCTCTTATATTTTAAAAATGCATTATTTTTTTAGGTATTGTTCTTTTTTCATCAATTTCTTTGTCTACATCTATATTTTAGCCAAACTCAAGAAGATCACTTTTCCATTGTGGCGATGTCGTGGTTGAACCTTTTACAATTTTCATCACTTATTGCAACCAAATTTGACTGGAGGTGGAGCAGATTGAAATACAGAAATTGCAATTTTATTGACATGTTGCATTGCATTTCTTTAAAGTCCCTAAACTGTTTGGTTACAAGTTCTCCATAGAGATCGGATTTCGTATTTCCGATAAGTTATTACAATCAGACTTGAATAAAGTCCATGTTTTTTTCTATATTACTGAATCTCAACTTTGAAATAACAATAAACGAACTCAAATTTGATAGTTTGTGGTTTTAAACTAAATTAAATAATAAATCATTCACATTACTATGTAAACAATAATATACTTTATAAAATTATAAAGTCTGCTTATCCGTGTCCAATAAAGTGGATTTTAAATTAATATTCAAAAGATTCCACCTTTGCAAGCGGCCTGTACTTTTGATATATATTAGTCTCTTTTCCAACCATTCAATGTATCTCAAGTCTCATCTCACAGTATCATATATAAATAACATTGACTAAACAAATTCGAGATCAAAGTTTGCTTCATTGGTCCTTGTTCGTTGTCGGATTCTCCATCTTTATCATCACGAAATGTCCAGGTTGCTGGTGGAGTTGGAATTACGAGTAGATGATTCTCATCATAATGAACAAGTTGTTTAACAATTTTTATTTAAAAGCGTCAAATAAAAAAAAAATTTACGTAGTATTTGTGCTATCTCTACACCATATGCAAGGAAAACGGCATCGATAATCGAATACTTGAAAGCAATTTTATAAACTACCGGAACATGTGCAGAAACTTATTTTAGTATTGGTCTTAGTGCTTTAAAAACCAACAAGAATATTGTTAAGTTATCTTCCTAATAAGTGTTAGTTTATATGTTTGTTACTTCAGTTTAGGTTCTCAGCAGCTTAGACAAAATATGTAACGGCTTACACAACAATTTTATAGATTTACGAGTATTTAGATACAATTTCACTGTCTTTAAAAACTCTAAAATACTACAATAATAACAAAGTTTCCTTTGTTTCACATTGATGTTTCACAGTCAAGAACATCGAGTAGTAGTAACTGATATATACAAGATAGCATCAGCTTCTTTTGTGGCTTCCGTGGGAATTTGATAGCAGCACTATTCGTTTCAATTAATTTGAAAAAAAACTTCTTTTGGATTATTCTGAAAGAAAAAATGAAAGCATATAAGAAATAAACGATTTTTGTATTTTTTAACATTCTTAATTTTGCTGTTAAAATAAGTTTAAATTTAAAAAATAAGTTTACATTTAAAAATATACCGAAAAATGTATTCTCATCAACACGTGATGTGGAGTGTTTTGTCGAGTATTGTGGGAATTTGGAATCATTTTTAATCAATGATTTTCATATAAAAAAAACTAACGGTCCGTATTGTTTAATTAGAAATTACAAAGTGCAACTGTTGTTAGTAAGTTGCTATTGACGCATCTGAATACAAAAAGTTACGTGTGTTTCTATAATAATAGAATTGAGGAAATCAATTCGAGCCAATAAATTGGGTCTATCAACTATATTGTGAAGTGTTATTTATTTCAAGGTTTTAGGAGTGTGGAATTTAATAATAGGCCATAGTCAAGTATGTCAGAAGGAAGGCCGCGACAAAAATGGATTTGTCTCAGAAATGAATGAGGGTAAAAGGAGTTCACGCCCATTATTTAAGAAGAAGAGAATAAAAACATGAATAGAAGTTTGGACGTGCTTCAGAATAACAAAATAAAATATTTACCTATCGATTTATTATATAATAAATAATGTATTTTTATTGTAATTGTTGATAACTGTACGGATATATATAATATTAGCCAATAAAGATAAGGTTGGTTACACTATTTCCCTGTCGAGGTAGGCAAAGAGTTCCTGACTTTCCTATCGTGACACACATCATTGTTGGCCTCTTCCACATCCATACATACAATCTTTATGTACAACTCCAAGGATTTATTTGACTCCATACATTTGCTTCATTTTAAAATATCATGCCAAATGATATTGTATAATATTATCAAATTGCTAATTTCCTAATATGTTGTCTCGAAGCGTAAAATTTTGAAAAAACGTGACAAACTAGTCAAAAATTTATGACACAGAAGCTCATTCGTGTAGCTCAATGTTTTCTTAACTGCTAAATAAAAAATATTTTTGGGATCAAAACCAGGAGTGGCTGTTCAAACATAATGACTGAGATCGAACAAGGAAGTCCCGCAGGCTCATAAAATGTCTATTGATTACAGATGACAAATGTTATACAGCCTTGTCTGAAAAGGATACTTTTCCGAGTTTTTTAAGACAAAACATGAAACTTGTGTTCCGACAAAACTAAATTAAAAATCGACCTAGACGGCAGGTAAACAAATTATTACCAAATTCAACACCGAGAACTGGAGGGAGGGACTGAAGGGCAACGCAGTCTAGAGAGACGGCGTGGAGAAAGCTTAAGCTGTTCAAGAACTATATTATCATCAGAAATAATAAGCACCAAAAATATGTTAAAAAGGTCTTACGTAGCTGTACGACTCTTTCCTTTTATATTTGGATTAAATCGAAAATAAAACCCATGGGCTGGATGACAAGAGTTTTATCAAAAATGTAGATAAGAGGAAGTTTAAACCAAAATTTACAAAAAAAACTTTATCGAAATAAAATAAGAATATCTTAATACAAGTAAGTGTGGAAGAAAAAGTAAATAGTAGCAAGTTAAAAAACTCAGCTAACATATTAAGATAGTATTTTTTAAATTATTGAGGTATGAGGGATATCGACGGTGTTTAGCGATAAGAAACAAAGTCAATGGGTCACTAAAATATACACACTCGAACCAGACAGAATGAAAATGTGCTAATACTATCCACAACAGTATTTTACTCCCCATTTTGATTTATGGGAGTGAAACGTGGACATGGGATAAGAATCAAAAGTGGCGAATAAATGCTGTGGAAAAATGCATACATTGAAAATAATACAATACATGGGCTGACAATCAATGATTAAAAACATATCGAAATTTGGCATGGTCTTTGATAACCATAAGAAAAAGGAAGGAAATTATGTGACAAAAGAGATATGTAAGGTTTTTAATTCGTATTTTGAAGTACACAGAAGTTTTAGGTTTTATTAGCTTGTAACTAACTGGTGACATGCCTTATAGCATGGAGAGGAAAAGTACACAGAAGTTTTAGGTTTTATTAGCTTGTAACTGGTGACATGTCTTATAGCATGGACAGGAAAAGATGACGTAGAAAATCAAAAGCAGTGAACTGTAACAGTCAAAAGACAATATCTGCTTGAGTGTAACGCAAGTCCATGATCTAAGAGGTTAAATTACATACAAACAACGTTCAAAGCAACGGCATTTTCACTCAAATTTCTCAATATAGGTAAAATGTGGATTGAATATTTAGCAGACAGATGTTTAATAAAAATATTTCAAAGAACAATTTGTTTTAATCAAACATAAGTTTTAGCTAAAATAGGCTAGTAATAAATTTTACATACTTAGTTAGTTACATTAAATTTTAACTTAAATTCTTCTTAGTTTATAGGATAAATGAGGTTTTTGATAAATATATTTTTTTAATCCTCTTTATTTTTTTCAAAAAGTAGCATATTAATCTTTTTCACAAAGAAATTTATTACAAAAGTTAATTGACAAAACCCAGGAAATTGCTTTCAGGAGTTGAAGTTCCTGAATATTTGTACCAATTTCGGTCATAAATTATAAAAGTTATTATGTTTATTAGTATTCATATCGTAACATCAGATGTTGGTATTCAGTGTGCTAAAATTTTTTTCTTAAAAATTCTAATTTTTATTTGAACTTTATAAGATATATATTACAAATGACTTTCAAACAATCCTGAATGTTTATTTTAAATTTCACATAACTTAAACGTCTTTTTTCATAAAGAATATAACAAAAAAGAGTTTATCATAAATGTAACTAAATTGTTCCCTACCAAGTTTGAAGAATTTTCAAATTACAAACGTTATATAAATTGAGATTTTTCAAAATTTATTGTTGTGTATTATGTTAATGTTTTACTCTTAAAACCGAGCTGTTTAGTGTTAAACTTCGAATATATTATATAACGAGTATTTTGGAAAATTATAAAACTACTGTACTAGCAACGCATTTGGAAAATTATAAAACTACTGTACTAGCAACGCATTTGGAAAATTATAAAACTACTGTACTAGCAACGCATTTGGAAAATTATAAAACTACTGTACTAGCAACGCATTTGGAAAATTATAAAACTACTGTACTAGCAACGCATTTGGAAAATTATAAAACTACTGTACTAGCAACGCATTTGGAAAATTATAAAACTACTGTACTAGCAACGCATTTGGAAAATTATAAAACTACTGTACTAGCAACGCATTTGGAAAATTATAAAACTACTGTACTAGCAACGCATTTGGAAAATTATAAAACTACTGTACTAGCAACGCATTTGGAAAATTATAAAACTACTGTACTAGCAACGCATTTGGAAAATTATAAAACTACTGTACTAGCAACGCATTTGGAAAATTATAAAACTACTGTACTAGCAACGCATTTGAGTATATTTTCCCAGTTAATCGGGTTCAATTAAAGTAAATCTTTACTTAAAGTGACACAAAACGTATAAATTGCGGGAATTGGCGTGTTAGTATGATAGTATGTTTTAAATACAATAGATAAGGAGCTATAAGCTTTTGAGAGATTTAAACTTCTTAACTCCCAAACCAATTGAATGGCGTTTTAGTAAAGAGGTCATCAATTACTTATTTGTCAGTTTGAAATTTTGCAACACTTGTATTCTTGAAATACAGACCTCAGGTAAATTTTAAAGGTAAACTTTGAATAAATAAATTATTTATGTATTCAAAGTTTACCTTTAAAATTTACCTAAGGTCTGTATTTCAGGAATACAAGTGCTGCAAAACTTCAAATGAACAAATAAGTTATTGATGACATATACCTCTTTACTAAAACGCCATTCAATTATTTGATTTTGTTTCAAATTTTTTAGAATTTATATTAAATCTCCGACATGCTTTTTTCAATGAATATAATTTATATAGAGTTATTCCGTTACACCTGTTACCCTTGGAGCGCTCTAACAATTAAATACGCCAGTACCAGTAGAAAACAATAAATTCAGATAAAAATGACCTACTTGTAAAACCGATCAAGGAATCGCTGAGAGTCCTAACTGAGACGCCTCTGTTCAAAGCAAGCACACTAAGCATTAGGCCAAGGAGTCGAAGGAATAGTATACTTATGAATACTAAAGAATAAATTAATAGAATACTTATAAATACTTAAGAAAAAATTAAATTCTTTCAAGTCTTTAGACCGCTTAGCTACTCCAATCTAATGGCACCAAAATATAGTTTTGCTGCATTCGAAATTCTCTGCGAAAGCACTGGCAACATGGTAGACTGTTTGAACTCTGCCAGTAAACCTCTCCCGTGATGTCGGACCTTAAGTCCGCTCTTGGTATAAAGTTCTCGGCAATCCAATAGATCTTTTCAAGGATGCCGACCGAAGATGCAGGTTCAGACGTGACGCACTCATCCCCACCTTCCTGGCTATCCAATTGCTACTGGGCCAGAGCTCAGCGCGCCATTCTCGCGCGGACCGCTAGCAAGCAGACAGGTGTCAGTCCTCTGCTAAAGTTCATAGTAATTCTTTTAATTAATAATTACGACTCGAGACCAGTTGTAACTTCTAGTGTAATAGAACAAAGAAAGATTATTGAATAATATTCTTTGTACTACATAATTACTTCATTGTTTAATTTAGACAACGAGAATCCATTTTATCACCGAGATTTCTTCTCTACAAAAGACGCCACCAACAGATTACGTCATATTCCGAGATTATTTCACGTTCTTCAAATCCATCAACGAGCTCTCAGACGCGTTTGTAAGAAGGCTTGGAAGAAAGAGTATCTTCGGGAACGCTACGGAACTCGATCCCCAATCACAATTCCTAGATCACGCTTCAAGTGGTGTGCTGACATCGACGAAACCTGTTGCATCATTACAACAAACAATTACGTCAATAAATAAAGGTATTGTGATTCTATCTTACTCGTATTTGTTATTCTTTTGGTAATTTCAAATTTTGCGTTACCTTGTTTCTTTTGTTTTACGACGCTTTCAAAGCGATCGTTAGAGATAATCTCTTTTGAAAAGGATATTAATCATTTCAAGTAATACTAATATAATCAAAAATCTTATTCAAATTCAAACTAGTCCAACCTGGATCATTTGATCCGGTCGTGAAAATAAATTATTTTAAACTAAATTGTTACTGTGTTTCATTATTGTTACCTTTCCTCTGATGTGCTGTGAGTAATTCTTGTGTTATTACCTGTCGAATCCTGAGACCAAAGAGATCTGTGTTCCTTTTTCTTTAACCGCTGAGCTATTCGAGTCAAGCTTGATTCTGATAATTTTAATAGTTTAAATATTTAAAAACAATTAACCTAAAAATAAAATTAGAAACAGAAACGAGTCTTAATATTACATAACATTGGTTATGGCACACGACCCAAAAAGATTATTTACTTACATCACGAGATAATTCTTGTTTAATGATAATTTATTTATTTCTGGTGTTTGATAAAAATCCCACCTAAGAGTGGACATTGCCTTTAAGTCTTTGTAAGAAAATTTTGTGATCAACAGTATCAAATGTAAAATATTTGTATTTAAAGAAAAACACCCATCAATGAGATAATTTTCCCAAACACTTCGAAAATAATTTCAAATCAGCTTTATCTTTCCGGCTAAATCTTCTCTTACTCTAACTGTTTATTATTTGAAAGTGCAATTTTTAAAATATTTTATTGAGTCTTCATAATTCCAATCAGTCCTATCAACCCGAGCATACAGATCTACAGTCATTACGAGTACAACGGGATACGAACATCGTCCTGTCCATTCTAATAAAGAAAAAGGAGGTCGGTTACTATGATCCTGGTCTATATACTCAGGAGGATCATAGTAGAATCAGATGAAGATATGAGATAACCTACATATTCAAGTCTTAAAAATTGGTTAAGAGATATTTTCTCAGATGAACACCCAGATTTCACAACGATAGCCACAGTTTCATGATTGACAAAATATACGGAGTTATAAACTCGTGTATTAGATGATTTTCTAGCAATCTTATGATAAATATTATAAAAAAATCGTAATAAACAAATAATAATGATCAAATTTTATACAGAAACAAATATTTTCATGGCACGTCTCATTTAAAGCAAAAGCATCTATTTGTAATCCAATATAATGGTGTTTATATCATCAATCATGTTGATGGGCCGTGCATTCCACAGGAAATCCATCAAATATTGAATTGTTTCCAACAAATAGTATTTACGGAAGAATGAATCGTGTTCATTCGTGCAAAAAATATTTACCAATGAATAATCATATGATCTCTGTTTTTCCAATCCTTCCAAAAAAATAAGAGTCATATAACAATAAAACCAATACATTTTCTCTAAATAGCCCAATGAGCTCTGTTGCCTGGTAGAGGAACGCTTGATATTGATTCGAGTTGAATTTTTGATAGTGACTTATAAACAAATGTTACAATGAAGTTCTTGGCATTCCGAGCATTTCAGCATATTGGTTGGAAAAAACGTTCAATCAAAATATTTAGATAAAACAGTACCATAATTTAACATTATATTAAGTTCATACTTGTTATTCGTGCAAAACTTCTATTTGGTCACGATAAAAAATATATATATTATTTATTTATTCATAAGTAAACGGTAGGTAACATACAATGTACCTTATAGCAAGAATAAAAAATATGCAAAAGAGCCAGTAGTGAGTGATCAACAGAGTAAGTTCGACAGATTAATAAAAAATAAAAAAATATTTAACACAATTACAACAAAAATATTTAGAATGAAACAGGTATCAAATCGTAAAACCACATGTTACCAACACAATACGGAGGCGTCCATAGGCGTACAGCCTGCACTGCGCATAAAATACATTCAAAAGAGACAAATCATTGTAAAACAAATCAAAAACAAAATATAAATTGAAAATAAAAGACGGAATCAGATAGGAACTGCTTCACAAATCCTCAAAAAAACACAGGGAAAAATCACTAAATAATGAAAAAAACACTATAATCAATTAAAAATCAGTTCAAAATAAGTCTTCAAAAGTCCTCGAAAGACACGTGGGATCCCACTTCAAGGCTCGGATATTCGGACTCCTTATAAGTCAGCAAACTAACCCTAAATACATCCGAGGCCGTAGCGTACTCATTTCCGATTCTGTGCAGTCTAGGTATGGGAGAATTCGCAAAATAGTTTGTTCTATAAATGCATCTTGCAGCCTGGTAATTCTTGTTGCAACTCAAATGCTAATCAATTCCAAGAGTTTCGGACAATCAATTATTCCATTTACATACGACCTTGAAAAATACTATCAAGTCGACAATATTCGACGATTAGAGAGACTTGTTAATTTAAGGCTAGATAATAACTTATATAGTATAATTCATCATTCATGCAAAAACCAATGTTGGACTCTACCCAATGCCCCGGAATGGACTGCATAATGGGGAGCTCATATACTGGAATTGTATTCGAATTTGTTTCTCACCAAGGCGATGTAAAGAAACTTAATCGCGTGTGTTCCCTTAAATGATTTGGAAGCTCGAAGAATAAATCCGAACATTTTCAGGCAACTACTAATGAGTTTGTAAATATGATTAGAAAAAGTGAACCTACTATCAAATATAACACCTAGATCTCGTATCTCCAAAACCGCTTCCAATCCATCACAATCAATAGAATAATTCAAATTTATGAGGTTTTTGGTCCTCAAGGAACTGATCTTCTAGCATTTCTTGATGTTTAAATGCAGTCCATTACTCTGACACCATGAAAATAACCTATTGAGACTAGTTTGTATTACGAGTACATAACAGTCATGAATGCATTGGATTGCTTTAAATATCTTGATATCATCCGCAAAAACCAGAAACTAAGTCCACCGAAACAAGTGGATATATTGTTAACAAATAAACTAAGCTAAACCGGTCCCAAGTGAGATCTCTGGGGTACACCACTTGTTGGATCGATTTTCCTCAACAGTATACCATTTATATTCTCAACTAAACTCCTTTCAGAAATATACGTTTTAAACCATCCCAAAAAGCTGCCTTCAATTCCATATTAAGTAAATTTTGAAATCAATATCCGATGATCGACCCTATCGAAGGCCTTACTAAAGTCCGTATATACAGTATCAACTTGAAGACCAGTATTCAGCGGCTCCACCACATAATTTGTATAAAGTAACAGATTTGTAGCAGTCGAACTTCCAGGGAAGAAGTCATGCTGATTAGGGATTATTAAAACTCGTAATTTACTAAAAATTCCATCCTTCACTAGACTCTCGAAGACCTTTGTTATAGTTGAGAGCAAACAGATCGGTCGATAGTTACACACATTATGCCTATCCTTACTCTTAAATATTTGCTTTAAATACCCGTTTTCCACTTATCTAGAAATACACCAAGTGACAGAGATTTATTAAAAAGTATGAGCAAAGGTATACAAATGGTGCTAACACAGCTTAGAAAGATACCATCAGGACCAGGGCCCTTTTGGACATCCATAGAACGTAGCTTGTCAACAACCTCAACAATGCTCAACTTAATTTAAGCCAACTCGGTCACCCGGCCAATCTCCCATAGTGTATATAATTAGCCTAATGCCTATAAGTAAAAAATTAAACAAAACATGCTGTGACAGTGAAGTGAACATAAAAAAAAAATTTACGTGTGTATGCAAAATATATAGCATGACGTAACGAGTATTCCATTTTTTTTAATCCGTCACTTATTTGAGTTCTGATCGATGCAAATGATAAGGATAAGCAGAACTATTCAATTCGAAGACAATTTCTCAATGAATTGATACCGTCAGGGATGCTGCTTCAGGACTTGAAATTAAACAAAACATTGTGTAACTGGAAAGTGAAACGCAAAACACATGCAGAAACATTGTTCGAATTTTCAAATATATTACGCTGCCAAAGTAAATAAATTTGCAAAACAAATAAAAATAGATTTGATGTCATTGTTGAAATTGACCTTTGCCAATACAATTAACGCTTTTCTCGTCGCATCAGATAAACTCTTCCTACTTTTAGAATAATACCACCCAGTAAGGAAACACAGAAATCACTTACATAATAGTAAACATCAATTGTTTAAAATGAAAAAAATATATCTTCAAAGTTCCAATGAAAACATCAACCCACCTCACAGATACGCACCCCGCCACATTATTATAAGCGTTAATTGTAATTGCAAAGACCAATTTCAACAATAACAGCAAATTAATTTTCATCTGTTTTGTAAATCTATTTAAATAATAAAAACGTCATCCTATCCCACCGATAGGCACCCCGCCACTCAAATTTGGTATTAATTGTGGGTATACTGATTTTTTTTTAACCTGGAGAGTTTATTGCCATGTGGTAATCTCTTCCAACCAACCAAAAATATGTTTTTATAGGCCCTTCGTGTTAACTAGACTGGAATCCCATTTTAAAAAATCTGGGTTCCAGCGGGGATCGAACCCGCTACCTCCGGATCGGCAGACAAGTGTCTTCCCCCAGGCCACGGAGGTCGTCATACTTATGTAAGTAAAATAATGAACAAATATTAAGCTTTCTAACTAGTCGATTATATAATTTACATAATACAATGACCTCGAAAACAAAACAATATACTGTGATCGTGAAGAGAAAATTAAACAAAAGATAAATGGAGTGTACTGCATAACGTAAATATTCCAATTTGGAAAAAAAAACGTCATTTATTTAAGTTCTGATTCAATTGACGATGTACACAATGAGAATAAGCAGATTTATTATATATAAACAAAACATTAAGGACAATACTTTGCCTCTGGAGTTGAGTAACCCTGCATAAACAAGTATGAAGGTTTTAATTCTGCAAAGCAACTTGCATCTCGTTCTACTAATGAGGTCATGTGTTTTCTATATTTCAATATCTATCCATAAAATTCCCACAAAATTCTCAAAAAACCCAATATTTGTTCTATGTATGCGTTATTCCACTAAAAACAAATCTGAGTTCTTTACCTCTATAAAATAAGTCTTCACAAATTACGTAAGTCTGCTTGGTGAAATTTGGTAATATTTTGTGGTATACATACATAACATATATTGAACTTAAATATAAATATAATTATTAAATACTTTTAAAACCATGACTGTGATTTATTATTACTACTGCTTTTTGTATCTTCATGTTAGTTTAAGATAAAGTTTTGTATTATTTGTCAATAATTTTAAGTACTTTATAACCTGTCGCATGTTCATTTGTATATAAAGACACTGTTGTGTCGTTAATTAAATAAATAAATAAATAAATTTATCCAATTCGAACAGAATTTCTCAATGAATTGACACCGTCTGAGATGCCGCTTGACAAGCTAAAATTAAATGTAGATAGCATCGTTATTCCATTAAGAAATTTAAATACCAAACGTTGCCCTTGTAACGGATTCTAGTTGGTTATCTAAGACTTGAAGCCAAAATTAGTTATTGCCGAAGTGCTGACGGGATGGGTAAATAAATTTGGCACCAGTTTATTCAGATTTGCCTTTTTTTCCCTGAAGAAAACAATTCCCAATTAAACTGGCGTTTGTTATAACTATTAACAAGTTACGGCGACAAACACTGGAAAAGGTAGGATTATTCTTACCAGAGCCAGTAGTCGGTCATGGCTACTTAATTGTGGCACTGCCAAGGGTGCGACAGTTTTCCAATGCAAAGTGAAATCATTAAATAGTCCTTATCAAGACAACTTTATAGTTGGATTTAACTCAGTGATGATAAGAAATGTTGTGTAAAACGAAATATTTTCAAAATATTATACTATACTTAATAAAAAAATCTTACTTTAAAATAATAAAGTTATGAAATAAGATTAAAGTAACATTGAATTCATATTTCAATTGAGATGCGATCGTTGACAAGGATCTTTGGGAAAAGATTGATAGATAAAGTAAAAAATGTCGCAATAATTAACGAGTGCGGATGTGAGAAAGGTGAGTGAGGATAGGATGACCAAGAAAATATATATGGCTTAACGGAGAGGAGCATGGAAAAGTGGACGTCCAATAGTTAGTTGTATGGAAGGAGCATCTTAGTCAGCTATTAATAGAGGGTAAGGTGAAAAGTATGGAGAATAGGAGTTATTTTGACTCATTCAATCATTTATTGCAGAGGAAGGCTTTATATACAATAATTCATACACTTTGATTGTTTTAATCAATGACAAGCTCTATGACCTTGTACTTCACCAAGCGCTTGTATTTCACCCAGGCATTTCAGGAACGATTTCCAATAGAATTAAACAAAAGAGCTCCATTTTTTTTATAAACATGTCATTTTACATATTTCTAGTCAATCCAAAAAACCATCCTCTCAGATTTTAAATAATGGGAATGTAGTGTAATAAAACATTCTAAAATAATAATACAATTTTTTATTTCGTCTTACATAATATAGTTAAAACAATCAATAGAGTTATAAATAAATACCTATAAATAAATAAATGCAATGCATTTTTTTTGTTTTCAAAATGACACTAAATATACAAATGTGCCTAATCTGAAATGAAATCACATTTTCTTTGTATAAATTTTCGAAAAAAAAAATGTTAAAAGATTGGAAATATAACGGATGCTTACTAATAGCACCATTAAAGAAAAAGTGTGACTTTCTCTAGTAAATTATCACTTTCGCTACTACGGATATTATTTTCGGGAAAAAATATTTTTATAGCAGATCATGATTTCAAGGCGAAAACCCCCTAACGAAGGATATAAAAAACAGACAAATGTAACAATATATACTCTATCTTAGGTTCTCGATGAAAAGCTAAAATTGAGGGCCTCAGGGAATAAAACTGAAGGCCATTCTCTTATTACTCGTACAAAATTTGTGTCCTAAATTTTGCAATAAAAATTACAAACTTAAATATTTTAGGAGATGAAAAAACTAATATTTTAGAGTTTGAATACGCAGAAGAAAATCCATTTTTTTTATTTACATTTTTATATATATATGTTTAACATACAGTTTTATTGTCCAAAGTTATTCAAATATGAATGTGAAAAATCGTTCTTGAATTATTTCGATTCATTCATAACTAATTTGCCTTTTATTTTTAATATTACGTAAAGTCTACACTTAACAGAGATCAAACAAAATAAAACGAGAACATTTCAATGTTTAGACGAGCGAAAATTACAAAAATATTTAGAAGAGCGGAAATCAAATCGTTAAAGACATAATTAAAAGGTTATATGGTTAGTAGCTCAATTAATTAAAACATTCTCAGATAACAAGAAGCAAATATCTTCATTGAAATAAATGTTTGTAATTCGGAGACAAAAATGAACAAATGTGGAGTAAAAAAATCAGAGAATTAATTTGTCAAAGTAATTACTTACGAGTACATACATATTCAACTAGTCACAGCATATACTCGTATGGTATACAGACGGTTTAACATATACTCATATCATCTCCCCGTTTCCCTGTAGGAATAGGCAGAGAGAAAATAGTCACTCCTTGCATTCTCGTTACACAGCTTTATTGATTTTCCTGACCTTATTACATATCCTTCATTCATAATTTGGTAAAATTATATTTCCTTTGACCTTCCCTTACCATACCTTATACAAAAATTT
This sequence comes from Odontocerum albicorne, assembly GCA_949825065.1. Taxonomy (NCBI): domain Eukaryota; kingdom Metazoa; phylum Arthropoda; class Insecta; order Trichoptera; family Odontoceridae; genus Odontocerum; species Odontocerum albicorne. The sequence goes on from OX463838.1 coordinate 43,490,860, forward strand.
CTACGTACGAAATAGTCTGTTAAATTTTCGTGTAATCATTGCAAAACGAAAAAAAAATACAATTTAAATAAAATATTGTATATTTTTACTGAGATCAAAAAATTATTTTTCTTTTACCAAAATCAAATCGACTCCACAATTCGAAAAATGGAAAATGAATTTGGGCATTGTAAAAGGTTTTCTAGTTCCATACAGTTTTGTCTGGTCCAATTTTCGTTGGTCAATTTGATGTCACACCTGATTTGTTTTGGATTTTTTTTTTAGTTTATATTCTCCAGATAACCGGGCAACCTATAGAGCAACTCGGCAATTTCAAATATCTAAAAAATCCTTTAGAATTTGTCCCTATAACCTTGACCCAGATAGAGAAGTAAGATGCATTGGCACATGTAGGATTCGTATTCTCTTATTTATTGTAGAATAATGTTCTCAAATAAGATCAGTTTTATTTAATGATAACTTGATTCTTAATATTCATTATTAAGTACTAGTATGTATGATATCTTCTTCTTCTTCATGTGTCCTGCCGGGTCCCCCCGACGTTGACGATCACTTGGGAGAAACCTTGTCTGTCCTGGGCAGCACGGAACAGCTCCTCCACACCTCTCATCCCGGTCCATTCTCTAATGTTCCGAAGCCAGGAGTGCTGCCTTCTTCCAACTCCTCTACGACCCTCAATCTTCCCCTTTATGACAAGTTGTAGGATTGCATACTTTTCACCTCTCATTATGTGGCCAAAATATGAAGTCTTACGGAGCTTGATTGTTGTGAACAATTCTCTCTGTGTATTTGCTCTACGCAATACTTCAACGTTGCTAATCATGTCAGTCCAGGATATTCTTAGCATCCTTCGGTGGATCCACATTTCAAAAGCCTCCAAGCGGTTAATGATATTAACTTTGAGGGTCCATGCCTCGACACCATAAAGCAAAACTGACCACACATAACACTTGATCATTCTTTGTCTGAGCTTCAAATTTATATTATCGTTGCAGAGAAGATTTTTCATTTTATTAAAAGCTGCACGAGCTGCTTCTATTCTACATTTAATTTCTATATCGGGGTCCAGATTCTCAGTGATGATGCTGCCCAAGTACTTAAACTGCTTTACCCTTTCAATATTGACACCACCCAGCCGAAGATTTGCATTTGGATGACTTTCTCGACTGTATGATATATTGTACTTAATGATGTTAAGATATGAAGTAGAATGCTAAATAAACTAGAAAAAATCAATATTTGAATTAATCGGAGAATGCTGAGAACTTTTTGATGTAATCGTGTCTCAAATACTGAGGTAGTTCACCCAACAGGTGGAAATTGAGAGCTCCTTAATACCATAAAACGCTGAAAGATTACATATATGGGTCATGTCGCAGTCCGGTTCCGACACGAAATCAGTAGAAGGCACGGGTATATATACAATTGAGGAACTGTTACATGTCGCCAAAGACAAATATACTCGTATTCTTTCTAGAATGATCAACAACGTCACGGGGACGAATTTTAAATGTTAAAATAACGAATCAAATTGTGAAATATCCAAATTAAACTATATTGTAAAATGTTGTTTATAGTTAAGGCATTAACGTTGTGGAGGTTTAAAGACATTGTAATTTATTTTTAACAAACACTGTTTATTCCACTTTTTTATGACGGTATAACCCTACCGGTTTCAAGGCTTTCACCTCATCTTCAGGGGAGCGTAAACAAGACTAAATGCTGTTCGGACTGGCACCGATATAGACACTTCAACGGATGGAGGCGGGAGGGGTGAGAGGAAGGCTAGGTATAATTTCGGCCAAGAGCGGGGAGATTTTGGGGAGATAACTATTCAACAGATGCTCTGATCGGTATACTGACTTAGAAATTTCTAGGGCCTCCAATCTGTCCAATCTATTTCCGTTGCCGCTAATATGTAAGAATTTGGCATCATCGATAGAAAAAGTATGATTCTCACGGTGACAATGATTAGCCATTTCAGAATAAATTAGAGGATTTGTTAAAGCAGATTGGTGTTCACGAAATCTCTTTTCAAAAGATCTTCCTGTCTTTCCTATATAGAAATTATCACAGTCAGCACATAAAAGTTTATACACACCGCTGTTGTTAAGTATTCCATTTTTGCCTTTCCCATTAAATAAGAGTTTCCGGAGATTAAAGTTAGTGTAAAAAGCTGGCTTTATGTGACTTGGAATATTTTTGGTTATTTCATTTGATATATTTTTTATAAATAGGACTTTGCTCCATTTATAGGTATGCTTATAGGTGTCGTTAAATATATAATCTTTTATAAGTTTCTTTTTTGTTTTGTTTTTTAAAAGTGAATCAATGAGGCTTCCAGGATAGCCATTATTTGTAGCAATTTTTTTGATGGTTATTAATTCCTTTTTAAATTTGTCGTCGGTTAATGGGACACTGAGCAATCTATGAAGCATACAGTTAAAGGCGGCGAATTTATGATTATTAGGATGGTTAGAAGTTGCTGGAATTATAGAGTCTGAATAAGTATTTTTCCTATATATATCAAAGTCAAATGTGCCTTTTTTCCGAGATAATGTTAGGTCCAAGAAATTTAATTTTCCGTCCTGTTCTGTTTCTAATGTAAATTTTATAAAACTTTCTATAGAATTTAAAAAGGAATTAATAACCATCAAAAAAATTGCTACAAATAATGGCTATCCTGGAAGCCTCATTGATTCACTTTTAAAAAACAAAACAAAAAAGAAATTTATAAAAGATTATATATTTAACGACACCTATAAGCATACCTATAAATGGAGCAAAGTCCTATTTATAAAAAATATATCAAATGAAATAACCAAAAATATTCCAAGTCACATAAAGCCAGCTTTTTACACTAACTTTAATCTCCGGAAACTCTTATTTAATGGGAAAGGCAAAAATGGAATACTTAACAACAGCGGTGTGTATAAACTTTTATGTGCTGACTGTGATAATTTCTATATAGGAAAGACAGGAAGATCTTTTGAAAAGAGATTTCGTGAACACCAATCTGCTTTAACAAATCCTCTAATTTATTCTGAAATGGCTAATCATTGTCACCGTGAGAATCATACTTTTTCTATCGATGATGCCAAATTCTTACATATTAGCGGCAACGGAAATAGATTGGACAGATTGGAGGCCCTAGAAATGTCTAAGTCAGTATACCGATCAGAGCATCTGTTGAATAGTTATCTCCCCAAAATCTCCCCGCTCTTGGCCGAAATTATACCTAGCCTTCCTCTCACCCCTCCCGCCTCCATCCGTTGAAGTGTCTATATCGGTGCCAGTCCGAACAGCATTTAGTCTTGTTTACGCTCCCCTGAAGATGAGGTGAAAGCCTTGAAACCGGTAGGGTTATACCGTCATAAAAAAGTGGAATAAACAGTGTTTGTTAAAAATAAATTACAATATATTGTAAAATATTAAAACATCTTGAAACATTAATGAGTGTAATTATTTTGCAAGAAAAGTTAAAGATTTAGAAAAGGAGATTTATTTTCTGAAGTGAAAGGAAATTAACGCTATTAATCATGTGAGCTTAATGGAAACCGTATTTTGAGAGTCCATATATTGAATATGAAATCTGGGACTAAAACCGAGATGTTAACTAAATGCCCAACTTAATAATAGACGTGGGATTAAAATACGTTATGCTATTTGATTTATACCATATAATGATTTAGAATAATTTACAAAAAATAAAATTAAAATGCACACAATGTGTGAAATAAAATCTAAGAAATTCAATAAAAAATATTATTTTTGTAACTTTTTAATTCATTTTGAAACTAAATCGAGGCACAGAACTAAATCAAAATTCATCATTAATAGTTTTGTTAGTACTATACTTTATTTATTGGCAATGTATAATATATTTTTACCAGAATGCGTAACACCTGAATTATATAATAAATAAATAAGTTTGATATTCTTCCCTCCTCGTTCTGCATCATTAATGACAGCATCCGTAGCTTACTTGAGAGAACGCTTGTCTACCATCCAGGGGCTTCGGATTCGATTGTGCGTGGCAGTATTATGGGCACATATAGACGAACTTTTTAGATTTATTCCCAAAAGCTCGTACAATGGGACCGAAACTGATGTTGTCTCAACAAGCTTTAGCCACCATATTTATTTTATCCACATCACCGGTGCGGTGCTAATATTAAAAAGAAGGTACAATACGAGAATGAGATGTTAGGGTCCCCATTAAATGTTTGATTCAGGAAAAATCCCATAAAACAAAATTATATGGGCTCCCTACTATAAACAGAAGGTCTTGAGAAAATTAATGAAAAGGTTAAAGATTCAATGAATCGTGTCTTTCCTTTATATTGTCTTTCTGTGTGATCAGGGCCAGCGTACTTCAATGTGACACCACATCCCCATAATACGGGGATATTATGTGCTTCATACACACACTAAGAGTATAATTTTGGTTGTAATAAAATAAATAACATACTATTTAAAAACAAAGTTTTGATAAGCTATGACCGTTATCTTCACCATATTCCAGTGGAAATATGGATGTTGCGGATATGGGAGAGGTGGAACTCCAGTAAATGAAGAATATTGTATTTTGTCAAAGGTTTCTAGTTTTACTTTATGGAACGTATACTATCCACTCTTCAGGTGGAATGATCCATCGTTCCACCTGAAGAGAGCCACCAAGAGCCTGTGGATAGAATGTAGAAACACGGGTGACGAGGATATTAGTAGAATGTAATTCATTGTTGAAGAATATTTTTGTATGCCAATCTTCTTTTTCAATTTATGACTCATAATCAATTATTGCTAAAAAAATATCCGAAATTTATTCAGATTCATGTTGATTTCACTGTGTCGTCCTAACTTCGTTTTTTAAGGGCTGCAAAAATCAGGGACGGTCTCTAATATATTTGTACATAGTAAATAAACTTACAGTGCCACATTTTATGCTATCGATTTTAATAATATTACGTTTAATTTAAAGTACGAGTACATCCCTACTTTAAGCACCCCGAATTCATAGGTCGGAGGCGGCTACCTTTTCTGCCGCTGCGTGCGTCGTACAGTATTTTTATGGGTTTTTAATTTATTTTTTAATTTAGGGGACCTTGGCTATCTATGAATTTGAGGCCCTGGACTATTTAACCCTGTGGCAAATCCAGCCTTGACACTAAGGCTATCACTGTCATGCACAGAATGGGCATACTACATCTCCAGGTATTCCCAGCCTACTTATGAAAGATGTTAGTCATCTAGTCTTTGATTGGAAGGCGGTTAGATGAGACCTTTAAGTCAGTGTTCTGCCCAAATCCAGACTTGACACTAAGGCCATCACTGTCATGCACAGAATGGGCATACTACATCTCCAGGTATTCCCAGCCTACTTATAAAAGATGTTAGTCATCTAGTCTTTGATTGGAAGGCGGTTAGATGAGACCTTTAAGTCAGTGTTCTGCCCAAATCCAGCCTTGACACTAAGGCCATCACTGTTATGCACAGAATGGGCATACTACATCTCCAGGTATTCCCAGCCTACTTATGAAAGATGTTAGTCATCTAGTCTTTGATTGGAAGGCGGTTAGATGAGACCTTTAAGTCAGTGTTCTGCCCAAATCCAGCCTTGACACTAAGGCCATCACTGTCATGCACAGAATGGGCATACTACATCTCCAGGTATTCCCAGCCTACTTATGAAAGATGTTAGTCATCTAGTCTTTGATTGGAAGGCGGTTAGATGAGACTTTTAAGTCAGTGTTCTGCCCAAATCCAGCCTTGACACTAAGGCCATCACTGTCATGCACAGAATGGGCATACTACATCTCCAGGTATTCCCAGCCTACTTATGAAAGATGTTAGTCATCTAGTCTTTGATTGGAAGGCGGTTAGATGAGACTTTTAAGTCAGTGTTCTGCCCAAATCCAGCCTTGACACTAAGGCCATCACTGTCATGCACAGAATGGGCATACTACATCTCCAGGTATTCCCAGCCTACTTATGAAAGATGTTAGTCATCTAGTCTTTGATTGGAAGGCGGTTAGATGAGACCTTTAAGTCAGTGTTCTGCCCAAATCCAGCCTTGACACTAAGGCCATCACTGTCATGCACAGAATGGGCATACTACATCTCCAGGTATTCCCAGCCTACTTATGAAAGATGTTAGTCATCTAGTCTTTGATTGGAAGGCGGTTAGATAAGACCTTTAAGTCAGTGTTCTGCCCAAATCCAGCCTTGACACTAAGGCCATCACTGTCATGCACAGAATGAGCATACTACATCTCCAGGTATTCCCAGCCTACTTATGAAATATGTTAGTCATCTAGTCTTTGATTGGAAGGTGGTTAGATGAAACCTTTAAGTCAGTGTTCTGCCCAAAAGGTCTCATAGACACTTCCGTAAGTATTCAATCGCTGTAATCTAGTTAGCAGGGATCGCATTGCTTGTGGTTTGAATACTTGGGCGTGCAGGAGAAATGACTTGTTGCAAAAGTATGTGTGAACTCTTGAGTGTGGTGTGTTTTTGATTATATATGCGGCACATTATGGGATGCACTTTTAGTCTCTCTGGAGTGATGAATTGTGAGGGGTTTGATTCGTGTGATAAATTCATATGAAATTGAGTGTCACTGTTTATCGAGTTGATAAGAGTACGCAACGGAGTATTGTATAATTAAAAATGGGAAATAAATATCAATTATTTTTTTCATGTTATATGTGCTCTGTGACAAACATAAAAAAATATTAGTTTCCTGGGGACACGAAAAATTAATGGCAACAAACACAGATCCATTAAAATTGTGTACCCATATTAAATCACCTGTTGTTTTTCACTAATTGTGTATTTATAAGATGTTTGTCCTATATCTATCTATCTATCTATCTATCTATTTAAATAAAAATGTAAATGTTCGTATATTAAAAATCTCTAATCTCCGAAAGTTCTTCACCGATTACTTTGAAATTTCGACAAAAGGTTGCATTCGTATACGAAAATGTTTATATATAGTATATTTTTTTATACAGTTGTGTAGAAAAAAATGTACAATATAAATCAGACGAAATAACGGAAGCGCCTCCTGCAGCGACACACGCAAACCAAACAATTCTCAGTGACAGTTATGTCACATTGCATTTTCGACGTTTCGGAATGAATATTAAATAATTCAATATTTAATATTAGATAATAAATATTAAATATCTATATAAATAAAAATGTAAATGTTCGTTAATTAAAAATCTCCAATCTCCGAAAGTTATTCACGGATTGCTTTGAAATTTTGACAGGTCCATTTTGATTTTGAATATTAAATATTAAATAATAAATATTAAATATTTAATAATAAATATTAAAATAATAAATATAAAATTTTCAAATACGTTTATTGAAAAAAAGCGCCATCTGCTAGGACGTAAACGTATACTAAATTTTTATCTGCCATTTTGTAGCGTGTCGTCGTAATAGCTGTCTGGTGTTTTTAAACTGTTTTTTTATTATTTTTCAGTACAATTAGCGGTGAATTTAAACTGTATCGATTGATTTTCATTTGAATTTATGGTATATATCTGTGTATGTTTTATACATTTGAATTATTAAAAGTTTCACGTGTTCATTAATGACTTGTGCAACATGTCACATCCAAATCAAATTCGTGCTTGGTTTGCAATGTCTTTCCTTAAAATTTAATTCATTCCAATAATCTCTCTCTTTTCTTAACATTTAATTAGTTCCAATTATCTCTGTTATTCCTTAACAATACTCCTATTTGACAAATATTTCCTTAACAATACTCCTATCTGACAAATATTTGACAAATGCGTGTCCAGCTGCAAAACGATCGATCAGCTGAGATATTCTCACACCAATTGCTGGAAATTGGGAACGGAAAGATGCCGGTTGATATGACCTCAGTACGAATTTCGTTTCCTCACAACTTCTGCAATTTAGTGACGTTAAGAGAAAAATTGGTTGAAAATTATTTCCCTATATTCAAATCAATTATAAGAATCACGATTGGCTGAGTGAACGAGCTATTCTTGCCACCAAGAACAAAGATGTCTACGAACTTAAAAATATTATTCAGTTCCTTTTTTAATGTTTCACAATTTTATATGTTTTGCTATAACTTTTATTTCTTCTTTTTCAGTGCAATCGATTTGCTTTAGTTCATCAAAATGTCGAAGAAGCAGCAGAGCGACGTGTAGCTAGACTTGAGGATGCACGGTTGCGGTCACGGCGATCGCGTTCTGCAGCTTCAGAACTGGTTCGTTCTCAACAGAATATACGCGACAGGCTGATAGTGGCTGAAAGAGGTCACTAGGAATATCAAAAGTATCTTTTTTATATAGAGTTTGATTTTATATTTATGTTTATATTTCAAAATCTATCAAATTGCATGTATTGTAGAAATGGAGATTTTTTCAATTAGTTCCAATTATCTATTTGTCTTCTCTTAACATTTAATTAGTTACAATTATCTATCTGTCTTCCCTTAACATTCAATAAGTTACAATTATCTCTCTGTCTTCACTTAACATTTAATTAGTTACTTTTATGTTTCGCAATTTTATATGTTGCCTGAAATACTCTACTTTGTAGCGACACGTAAAGACGTTGAAATTAACAACAAATATGCGTGTCCAGCTGCAAAACGATCGATCAGCTGAGATATTCTCACATCAATTGCTGGAAATTGGTAACGGAAAGGTGCCGGTTGATATGACCTCAGGACGAATTTCATTGCCTCATAACTTCTGCAATTTAGTGACGTCAAAAGAAGAATTGGTTGAAAAAGTATTTCCCTATATTCAAATCAATTATAAGAATCACGATTAGCTGAGTGAACGAGCTATTCTTGCCACCAAGAACAAAGACGTCTACGAATTTAAAAATATTATTCAGTTCCTTTTTAAATGTTTCGCAATTTTATATGTTTTTGTTATAACTTTCTTTCTTCTTTTTCAGTGCAATCAATCTGCTTTAGTTCATCAAAATGCCGAGGAAGCAGCAGAGCAACGTGCAGCCAGACTTAAGGATGCACGGTTGCGAGCACGGCGATCGCGTTCTGTAGCTTCAGATCCGCTTCGTTCTCAAGAGAATGAACGCGACAGACTGAGAGTGGCTGAAAGACATCAAAAATATTGTATACCCACAAGCATTGTGAAATTAAACATATTAGAAACGTGCGCTTTCTCTTTTCTTTCTTTTCCATTTAACCAGACTGAGCCACAGCAACGCGTGGCCGGGTACAGCTAGTAGATAAATAAATAATTACGTCTCTTACAACCTGATGAATGATGAATTTTAAATCTTGAGAATCCAAACACAAACGCTACGTAGTGATGCTTTAAAACTCTTTAAAATAAACCAACTTGGATTTCTTGAAGTGGCTACTCGTCATAAAATAATGCTAGACTTATAACTCCATTCGATATTTTTACAATAAATTTACTATCAAGATAAGAACATCATTATCTAGACACTGTCAGACTGTTGTGTACTTCACACACTTTGATATGAGAGGTCGATACATCTCGTTGACGATTAATTTATCTCGAAATTATATCGTTTCAAAATTGAAACGAAATGATGTTAGGGCATAAACTAAGATTGAGAATGAAAATAATATGAATAATAAAAAGACAATTTATATAGCGCCGTTTGGAGAGCAGGCTCTCGTCAAGGGTGCGCTCACTCGGGATTCAAACCCACTATCATTTACAGATTTCAAAGATAAAACAAGTTGAGTGTAAGGATAGGAAGGTGGTGGCTGCGATCATTGAATAAGAAACTTCCCCACATCTGCGCATATTAAGAAAATATTAGTAAAAATACATGTGGTAAGTATACCGCAGAAGACTTACCAAGGAAAGCCGTACTACAAAGAAATCTTTGTAGATCTTCCGGTATGTGATTGTAACACATTTGGCTTTAGGTGTAGAGGTGTATATGTGTGGTGTTAATTTTTTCAACCATAAATTTTGATAAGACCTTCCAAAAAGGGGTTGTGTTCAAGCACTTCCTAAATCTGCACACGCCACCTATTCTCCCAACACTTTAAGGCATACGATATTTTAACTGAACTAACATCATGAATTCTACTTTTTTGTGAATAATTAATTCAACTATCTTGTTTGGGTTCTACATTACATGTTACAACAATGAAAATCGAATTAATTTAAATATTAGTCAACAAAACAAACATTAACCAAAAGTGAAGATTACCAATTCATTAAATATTACACGACAAGGCAATCAAAATAAAGGGAACCACCCATCAATAGTTAATTTTCCACCAAACGCCTTGAAACATTAACTTTGATTTCAAGAGTTGGAATAGAAGGTCACTGACTTCAAATGTTTGAATAAAAAAAGGTCGAGAGCATAAATGAAGTGTTTGAAACTCAACATGTAGTGGGGGGAATTGATTATTGTGTTTACATACCTATTCACATCAGTAAGACGTCTACGAGTATATGAGTACTTATCAGGGCTGTGGAGTCGCTTAAAAAAAAACACGACTCCGACTCCGATTCCTATATTTACCAACAATACGACTCCGACTCCACAACTCCGACTCTACAACTCCGACTCAAAAAAGCTCAATTTTAGCAGGTTGTTTCCTACCTTTGCATATAGCCATTTTTTTCATGTTATAGGGATAAAAATAAAACAAGATCAAACTTTAATAATTATTTATTAGAATTTATTCTTAAAAACAACATTGCTTCTATTAAATCTGTATTCGTAGAGGCTCTCAAGTCAGAATTGAGAATTTTAAGAGCGGAAAATAACCGCTCTACGGATACTTGGGTTGGCGGTAATGCTGTAACGATCAATGCTGAATCTTTTACGATTTCTAGATACCGCTGTATTGCCATTTCAACATTTAACTTATAAGTTCGGTAAATTTTTTCCATTATTTTCAATGCATCATAAAATTCAATTTTAAATTTTGAAATAGAGTCTCCTTCATCTATATTTGGACTGTGATTCAAACGATTACGTTTTCGTTTATCTTGTTCATTGAGATATTTTTCAAAATCGTCTTCAGATTCAGCGGTGTCGGATGAAGATGATGATACTTGGTGTACGCTGCCTGCTGTCGTCTCTTTTTCTAGTCGAAGGCCTTTCATACGAACGGTTAATTCAAACAGAGTGTTTTTCGCTCTATTTATTTGTTCTTCCGTCAATATGGATCGAACCATGGGGTCAACATAGATCCCAGCCAACAGAATTTTCTTTCGACGTGAGAAAGAAGGAGACAAACACAGTTTCGTAGACTTTATGCATTAAATGGATCTCAGTGATTCACCATATCGGCGTGACTTGCGCCTGCAAGTTTAATATTCGTGCAGAATACACATTCATTATAATAATTAAAAAAAAATGTATTTTAAATTTTAATGAAAAATTAGTCGGAGTCGCTCGTTTTTTACGACTCCTACTCCGACTCCGACTCCGGCCCAAACACCGCGACTCCGCGACTCCGACCCCAACTCCGACTCCACAGCCCTGGTACTTATATAAAAAGAGACACATTTTTTCTTTTTTTAGATATCGAATGACATGTTTTATGTACATCATTTCGATCTTTGAAAATCCGTTTCATATACACCTATTTTCATTTATCTTACATTATCTGATATATCTAAGAACAGGAAAATATGAATATACGACCTTTTAAGTTTAAACATCTTATTTCTGAACAAATTTCGTACAATTTAGGTCCAATTTTTTTAATATCTTCAGTAAGGAAAATGATTTAGGAATTCCAGGAAATATTTACAACAGAATCTCATTACATCTCATATTTTTAAATGGCAGGAAAAAATCTTACGTAAAATGAGTTGAACAAACGATGAAAATAAAGAATATTTAAGCTATAATAAGGTGAATTCGAGCCAACTACTTTATTTTGTTTACGAATTTCTTCAGGCATGAGTACGACCTTCAAAAGAATTATGTTTGTTCGAATACTGCTTGCAGAAATATATTTTTATTTTTATCGTCTTTTGGAGGCGAGACACTTGGTACAATGTTTTTCAATTCGGATCTTTTAACTTTCTTCTAAGTACGCCACTATATATACGTATAATTTTTTTTTTTTTAACATTTTGGAATGATGTTCGGAAATCTGAAGGCCGTAATCAACTTGATTTCCCAGATCTCTTTTCACGTGGTTCCCCCACCAGGCTATTAATAAAATATTTTAACGTTCTCCCTTTAATCAAAGTCACGCAGATGGCGCTTCCAAAGTATCCTTAGTTACTTTACAAAGTATTGTTCATTTTTATTCCGAGATAAGTGAGATGTATTTTTTAAATCTTTGATAAAAAACTGTTACTTAAAAGTAAAATTGAACGAAAAAATAGAAAATACTCTCGCCTTTTTGGTTAGTAAAATATTTACACCATTGTTAACATTTTCTTGGTACACTATCGTCAATCTTATTTCAAATGAATTGGAACTGTCACGTCATTGATTATTTGTCTTTTTTCAACAAAATTTTATCTTAAATGTACTATTTATATATTAAAAAAAAAGATTTTGAAGAATCTATACTACAGGTAGTCATTTTTTTATTAAGTGTTAAAATCAATTAATATTTTTTCCCTTTTACAGTTTGTATTATACTATATTGACTAAGGTTCCCACAATAATGATAACACTAACTAATCCGAGTGCAAAGGGTATATAAATAATTCTTCACGTTAGTTTTATTTTTTCTATATATTTTAATAGAATTGCTATAATCAAACTTTCTCTCATCAAAACATCTTGTTGTTACTTAATTTTGTTTGCATTCAAAAATAACTCGAACCTTCAAAACAAAAGTATGAATAGAAATGAATACAAAGATAGGCGGTTATTTAGGTTCTTAAAATAACTTTGAGAAGACTTGTTTACATCATTTTGAGAATGAAGATTAATAAAAATACATTTTGTAAGATTTCCAGCGACAGTATTAATACATACAGAGCTGTATTAAAATGATTAAATTATAATGCCTCTTCCACAAGACTAAAAAAAAACATAATTTACTATTGTTCGTTCGTTGCTAGGCCCCGTAGTCAAGGATCTCCTCACCATTCCAACGCCAATTCAAATGGAAAACGAATCTGTGCCGTGACATTTGCATTTTTTCTTTAGTGAGTGAGCCGTTGCATACCAGCAAATTCACCGACCACAGCGCTGTACTGAACAAGTAACCGATGGCACACCGAAGTGAGAGGATCGGAACACATCAGCATGTTTGTTTTACTCATTTTGAAAGAACAGATATGACCGACGTCTTAAGTATCCGTATACCCTCGAATACTCGGCGGTAAAAATGCCTGTGTCGTTCTAGGGAAATAGGACAGCGCAATTTTCAAACTGACGACCTTCAGCACGGAAGTCCAGTGCGTTACCGCGCGGCCATGTACTTCAGTGTAATGTTATAGTTTTTATATCGGCACCGGTCAACTTTTTTCTTATATAAGTGGAAGTTACGAGTTCGATGACCGGCGGATTGTTTTTTGTTTTTACTGCTAGACCTTATTTCATCTCTATGTTTTTTCATAGGTTATTTGCAACTTGAAGAAATAATGGAGTGTTTGAAAGAAGATAAAACAGTACCCGACAAACGGTTGCAGTCGATTGAATTTTCTATTAAAACGTCACGATTGAGGTTCTCAAACCGTCACGATTGAGGATTCAAATGATGCTGCCCGATTATATTTAGCTAGTTGATATCACTTAAACCTGGTATTAAAATTTGGTTTGGTTCTTGTGTCAAAATAAAACCAATTATACAGAGTGTGACAAAAATAGCGCTTGTTTTGAAATGTAAATAAAAAAGACATCATGTTTATTTATTTAATACTTTACCTGCAAATACAATCTGGCGGGCTTATTACCAGGTGACAATCTCTTCTAGCCTACCAGATAAGACATATTTTGCAAAATTTTATTTCCGGATACTTGTTCCGTAAAGTGAAAATTATCTCAAGGGAGTGCAAACCTCGGACATGAACTCTCAAATATAAGCAGTGGAACAGCATTTCTGAAAAAGGCGTGTCTGGATGGAATGGTCATTATATAATATATAGATGTGAGCAGAGGAGATATATTATTCAGCAAAACAACGGGTGTCATTCATATCTAAAATAATTTAATTTACCCGGCTCATTCACAGCTAAAATAATTTAAAGATGCGTTGACTTAAGGCGAATTTCTCAAAGCGGTGAATACTGATGGAATTAAAATAATATTATGTTTCATACGTGAAACTTAATCTGGAGATCTGAACGGTGCTCAAAAGACCGGATGGATTCTGTCTTCATTTCGATTTAAATAAAAAGGTCGACAAAAAAAAACGAGTATTTTATTTTATTTATTATTAAACATGACAAGAAATATACATAATTTGTGAAAAAACAACAGATAATTTAATTTGGACATACAATTTTAATGGATCTGGGTTTGTTGCCTTTCATTTGTCGTATCCCCAGTAAACTAGGCTTTTGCCTGTATCTCACTGAGGATATTTAACATGAAAAAATAAATGGATACTTCTTTCCGATTTTTTATTACACAAAAACAAAACTCCGTCGCACGTTCTCATCAACCTGACAAACAGACACACTCAATTACAACTGGAAACATCATGTGAAATTAAACTCCTCACACATCATCACTCCAGAAAGACCAAAAATATTCACCCCACGATGTACCGCACACAATCATAAGAATAAAAATAAAAAACAAAAACATACAGAAACACAAAAACAAAAACATTTAAAACAACAAGAAGAAACCCACACTCACGAGCCCACACAAATCTTTTCCACGCGTCATTCACCCTGAAAGCCCAAGTACTCAAAATCCTGTCGCAATAACAAGCACGCTCCGATCGACTGTCTAAATGGTTTTCCTACCTTGACCTTTATTGAATTCGGCACGCCATTGTATGTCATGGGAGCCAAATAAGCATATTGCCTTTGGGCAAAAGAGGTTTTAACTCTAGGGAGGGTGAACATTTCATTAATTGGCATGCGTGTCATGTGTCTCTGCTGAGTCTGCATCTTCCCTTCCTCTCGATGGTAGTGACAGATAATAGATTTGAGATGCAAATTGACTATGTTCAGGACCTGATACTCTCTGAAAAACTCCGCCGTGGAATACCGGGCAGGAAGTTTATTGATTATTTTCACAATCAATTTTTGGGAAACCCGCAATATGTGTTTTGGGTTAAGGTGCATCCTCCCCAAACTGATATACCGTAAGAAAGTGCTGACTGACATAAGGCGAAGTATATACTATACTTTTAAGAATATTTTCACTGAGCACATTTCGAATCATACGGAATATGTATCCTAGTTTTCTGATTTTCGTGCTCAAAGTGTTAAAATGGACCTCCCAACGAAAGAAACTGATCAACATAAACTCCAAGGTATTTTGTACTATCAACCCTTTCCAAAGAAACACAACTACAGTCAGCCATGGGTGAACAAGTGTGCAATGTTATGTATTTATTTGTAGGTGCTTATTTTACTATATAATATTAACTCATATTCTTGCATAATGATGTAGAGGCATAAATCCTCCTTGTGTGGGTGAATTGCCTTTTAAAAAAGGAACTTTTATTAGTCCTCAATCTACATATAAGTCATATTGCTCGATAGAACTTGTTACCGTGCGAGACCCTATCCTAAGTAAATGCAATAAAGTAAAAGAAAATTACGAAAAGATTTTCACGTGACTATGTATAGTTCTCTTTAAACTTTTCCGCCCAAACATCTCATCGGGACTCGGATTCGCTGCCGTCTTGAGAAATGGAATGAATCACGTTCTCTACTTGATAAGATAAAGGCAACGTGCCAACTGCGGTACCACGGGACATAACTACTCGTATAACTTCAAGTGCTTTGTTTATTAACAAAAACAGAGCGCTTGTATTATTCAAAATGTCCATAAGTCAGCAAAATTTTAAATATAGTTTATTTCAAATTTTATTTTATGAATAAACTAAATTTAAAGTTTATTTCAAAATACACCAGATTTCTAGATTTCTCAAACAAGAAGTAGTGAATAAAATTTATATGATGAGTTTTAATCTTAACTTTTATTGGGTGTTGATTCCATATCAGTCAACTATTGCTTTTTTTTTTTAATATAAACAAAATATTAAGGACTACGCATAAATTGTTTCATATTTAACGGATAGACGTCGTTAGAACAAAATTTTCATCGCTTACTTCATTCAACATTCTGAATGTATGTTAATATGAAATGTTAGTTGAGCGCTTTTTTCTGTAATAGTATACGCAAATTGCTTGAGCGCTTTTTTGGCGTCCTATTAATGTTGTTTTTCGGTAATTAAAAAACTGCGACTGAAACCAAAAATAATATGTAGTGTATGACGACGACGTAGTAAGCGATCGTGTGTGTGTCAAATGTGGTTTAAAAACTCCGTATTGGTGATACGACACTCTAGAAGGTTGATTACGGCTGATGATGGCCAAATCAAGGTTTTGATCGAGAAAATCCAGAGTTGTACGTGTATGATAAGAGAAATTGTTGATATACTAAATATATCGAAAATCACCGTCCATGAGCCTTTATTTGGTTTCTTGAATCTCTACAAATTTGACCTTAAAATAAAAAAATGTACTTTTTTGTACATTTTGGACAAATCATATTTCTCGTAAACAAGAAACTAATTAGCTTTTTCTGGCAAAATTAATAATCCTTTAAATTAATTATACATTTACTTGCTATTCACATTGTAGAACTCCGTTTTTTAACAGAATGATTAAGAAATTAAATCTGAAACAATCTACATGACAAACTTAAATTGAAGTGACAGGCATGTTACGCTTTATAAAAACATTATCAACAATTTTTTCGACAATGCTTTTGTAAGGCAAAACATGCATATCACTTTAATATATGTTTATTGTGTAGATGTTTTTCACATTTAAGTGTTAAATCATTCTGTTTTCTTTATTTATTTTTAGTGAAAAAACTATTTTGATTTGATATTAAACTCGCACAATCGTACTTCAGCCATCGAATTAAGAAAATATCACATCCCCTTTCAGTGCTTAATTTCGTGATTTAATTTTTTTTTCAAGCGAACCGATTGCTTATATATTTACTTTGTAGTGTTTTTGTACACAATTTTGATTGTTTCGATTTATGTTTTTTTTTCATTCATATTAATGTAGTTTTTAATGCTTATCTTGCTTTTTACCTTTTCCTCAAAACAACTTGATAATAAACTCTACATATTGTAAAAAAGTTCAAGAAAGTGCTTAAATCTGTATATAGATTAAAAATTAAATAACACTTACGTTAGTTGCATTTAACAGTACGAAATGACGCTTGGAATTATTATCATTTGTAATAGCGTATACTCCTTCGTATATAAGAGTTCACGGCCATTATTCAAGAAGAAGAAGAAGACTGTAAATTTATTTATTACAATATGTTTAGCATTTACGTAAATTTAAAATATATGTTCTTTTAGTGTTGAAATCGAAAAATAATATGAAAATATTGAGATTATCACCAAATCACTTAAACTGAAACTGGTGTTATACGAAATGCATATCAATTCAAACTGATCTCTGAAGTTCAAAGGAAGAATGCTTAGATGTCATCTCCAGATATTTCAAGTTTTAAATAAATGAGGATTTCACTAGGGAGAACAAGATAACGGATTAACTTCTACCAGAACTCACAACGGAGATGGCAATATATTTTTCATTCATTCACATCAATTTAAATTTATGTGCAAAATTTTAAATAATTAGTACTGAAAAAGTATAACATTATTTTGTTTAGTAAAAAAATAATAGTCTTCTTTTTCAAATGAGTATGGGCTAAACAATTTGCTTTAACATAAGTCTTACCTTAGAAAAGTCGTATTGCCAGAAACTTTGCTCAAAAAATCTCGGAGTCTGCAACTTTGCCTTTTGTGGATATCACTAAGAATAGCTATAAAAATCAAAACTTTAAGATATATTAAAGTCATTAAACTGTAATACAGTTACATTAAACTGTTAATGTCAAGACCAAGTGAATAAACATTGAAAGAAGGGAAGGTTAGTAGTAAGAAAAACATTAGGAACTGCATCATAAGATGAATGGATGTGGAGGTGACGAAGGAAGTACATTGGAATAGAAAAAGTTGGCACTCCATCATCTCTGGTTTCCTCACCAGATATATGACATGATGGTATGTACGAGTATATAGGTGTTTGTATAATTCAACAGTCTTATGAATAAAATTGTTACACAATGTAAAGCGAAAAAATCAAAATGCGAATTGAATCAAGAATCAAACTAAATACAGAAACCTTCCAAAAAAATATTATTTCAATTGAAAGAAACTTCACACTTCAAATTAAAGAAACAGTTGGAAAGTCTTTACCTTTGACTTTGAAATAATTGAATATTAAATTACATGGCGTCAAAAACAGATTTTCAAAAGGTTGATAGATAAAATAATTGACCGACGAAATTAATTTCTAAACAAATGTCAACGGAAAAGCTGCACAAAGTTATTTATATTCTACATTTACGTATTAAAATAATTCTTGAATACAATAATATGATTAGTACACCAAGAATGATTTGATTAACTGAAATATGACTATTGTTGTGACTGCTAGTCAATATTGTTTATTTACATATCTTTTTTGACTTTCGTATACAGTACAACTTAGCAGGTTAATTGACACGTAGCAATATCTTTCAACCAACCAAAACGGTGTTAACGAGGCGAGATGAAAACAAGAAAAAGACTATTTTTAAAAAAAGGAATAAAAGAGAATTGAACCTACTATTTCCAGATTGGAGTCGCATAATCTGTGATTTTTACAAACTGGACCACAGAGATCGTCAAAAATTTAAATTTAAATCAAGAGTTCAAAACGCAATTTTATCGCGATGGAATTCTTGAGGGGACTCTATAATCAACGTACCAGATCACAGTTAATTATCGAGTAATAAATATCACCACTAGGGAGAGCAAAATACAGAAAATGATAAAATCTGAAGTAATAATGAACACGAATGGGTTAACGAGCAACTTTTTATCACTCAAGTTCTGACAGATCAGAAACAGAACCTTTAATATTTACAAAACTCCCATCCTCCACAAGTCCCTTCATCCCATATGTTTTCGTTTGTGAAAATAATTGTGCAAACTTCCAGTATTATTTAAAGAGAAAGAAGAAGAAAAACAATTGGTAGGACTAACGTTAACACTTTGACTTTGATGAATGGGCAAATCCTACTTAACCAAACCTCTAATATTGGGATTTTCAACATCTAGCAAAGAAATTTTTAAAAGGTTGTTTAACTTCCATAATTTTTGGTAATGCCTTGCTTTATTTTAATCGATATATTCAAAATTGTTAAAATGTGGTTTAGACTTTAGAATCTATTATTATAACATTAATATTTTATAATAAACAAAGTATTTCTTGTAATTTACTTAACCCTTCCCAATCCTTTGCGATTTAGAATTAAAATACAAAACATAGTAAGCACTATAGTTTTTCCAATCACAGGAAAAGATAAGGAAATGATTTAATGGAATTCATTTAGAATTCAAATTTATCTTGAAGGCCTTAAAAATGAAACCTTCCGTAAACATTTTTTCCGAAGTATAATTAACATACTCGTATAGTATATAGTAGAAAGATTGAACAATACACATACATACCATAATTAACATACTCGTATAGTATATAGTAGAAAGATTGAACAATACACATACATACCATCCCACCATGTTCATTTGGAATTGGATCTCCATGATTTATTATCCATGCACACAGTTTCTCCTCGTCCATATTCATACATTTCATTATACGTTGTCTTTGTATCTCACAATTCTTACCTTTCTTTCAGGTAAACTTTCTCCAAATACATTATTCCACTCTTTCTCGCTCTCCGTTCATTTCAGATACATATATTTGTTTCCTAAGTCTCGTGCGGCTCATTCTCTCAATGTGACGAAACCATATCCAGATTCCTTTCTTAATCCTTTTTATAACATAAGTATTTAACAAAGAGATATCCTTTACCCTCATAATCGTTACTCAATCATACATTGTAACACCAGATATTTTACTTGAGGCATCCATTTCTATCTCATTTATTCTCCACTAAACATTTTCTTTCAATGTCAGGTTTCGCTTTCTAACTTCAAGGGTTGACACTAGCAGACCATATTTATTGGCAAAAACAGTACTAAATGCACTGTTGACCTTATTTTCTCCAGCATCATGACTTTTTATATCATTTTCTATCTTAACAACTCTCGAAAACAAGCTTCCTAAATAACTAAATAAACACTTCCTCACATCTTCGACTAAGTTCAAATATTTCATTGTTCACACTAATTTGCCATTATTCATTGGATCACCCTTTTAAAATACCATGAATCAAAACATGTTAAGATTCATTTTCAAACATTTTTCTAAATACGTTATATCTTTGAAACAGCATAACTTAATTATTTTCACATTCCGGCAATATCATCATATCGTCTGCATATTACGAATAATTTAAAATCGAATCTAGTATTTTCATGCTTCTCGTTTCACTTTTTATTTCGTTTACACACTGGTCAATATAAATTATAAACAGCCATGTAGACATCACACATACTTGATTGATACCTTCTGTTATACAAAACCATTCAGGCATCGTTCAGTCCATTTGACACCTGCCATATTTTCCTCGTACAGGGAAGCAATCGATCTAATAAGTTTGTCATTCACTTCTGGCCTATATATTCTATCTAAATATTCCGGAACTTTTCCCTGATTACTCGATCAGACTTGAAAAATTAAACTGATAAGAGAAAATTTACAATGTCATGTTTATTAGATATATCATACACTCGACGTATATACATCATTTAACTTCATTTAATCGAACTTTATATTACAGAAATAGTTATGGTCATATAAAAGTTTTAAGCTCTTTTTATTATTTAAAAAACTGTAGCTCCTATCATCGTGGGGTATCAGCTTCATTGGTAGTGATGCTCCATAGTTAGAATGTTTTAGTGAAAGCATTCACCGTGTTCGTTACTTACAGACTCCAAGTTTTGGGGGAAATTCCAGATGAGATTGCAGAAAGTGAGGTTTGGGTAACTCCACTTGGTGCAATCTTCTCAGGACTGCGGAATAGTTGTCATCTTATCCTAGAGATAATAAACTACAGTTTTAAAAAAAAAACTATGCAGCTAGTTCACAGGCATTTGACTTAATATCACACGCTTATACTAAGTTTTTTTAAGTGCAGACCCATTAACTTTTTTAATTTAGCGTCACTCAATCAGGGAAATGTTATTTTAAAATTACGCTCTCTTTATCAAGTGCTATCACGAAAAAAATGTACTAAATCAACATTGATATGCAAAGGAGACTAAATCTAGACTCATCAGTCAAACCCGCTGTTTTGGATTATGCTGTACTGCATATTGAACCATCGTTATATTCACATCAATGTTAATACACACATAATATTTCTTTCGTTTGACACGCGTGACTTCAGTGCCTTGTTCCAAAATATTCCACTACTGCTGTCTAGTACCCCATTGTTCTATTTACTGTTTCGACAGTTGTAAGTCACAGATTTGAATATTGAACGATTCTTGCTATGTACTCGTAAAACAGTGTGATTTATCCTAAATTCCATTGGGTCTTTATTCACCTGGGATTTATTCATCATCGTTAGTTTCACTTTCTGATTTTCACATTATACATATTTAATTTTAGACAGAGGCTCCGGAAATTGAAACATGTTTCAGAGTTTAAGACACACCAGGGTATTTGATAGTGTATTTAATTCTATTTGAATAGCCAAAAATATTACTGAGACAAAAACAACGGTCTGTGTAGTGATCCTTTTGCTCATGCTACACCATTGAGCATTTGCATTATACTACGTTTCCCTTGAAGTCAATCCAATAAAGTATTAAAATAACTAAACAGAAATAAAATACATATTTATACAGAAACACAATTGACAAACACACACATAATGCTAGCTGCTTCCCTGCCTGACAAGAAATTACTAGAAAAATTAGCTGTTCATGTAATGATATGCACCATCTTATTTTTTTTTATTATTTCTCCTGCTTCTACATATTGACAGGATAAAAATTTACTTTACTCCAAACTATACCAAAAATATTTTTCAGATTTTATACTCTAATGAGTTAGTTCGAGCGTCACCAGGGGTCTGTGGTTAGCCCCCCAGTATTTACCCCTAGTGGTGTCAGGTGATTGATGCGGATATTGTCCCCCAAGAGGTTCCTTGTCCAAACCCGGGATTTTCCCTATACAGAGTAGGTAGCAGCCAAGGCAGCGTCCTTCAGAATAAACAGACAACTGATTGATCCCGGTTTGTTACGAGAGTATTGCTAAGGTCAGACTGGTGTCATTTTCATCGAAAGCTTATGTGTTATATTGACCCACAGGAATTTGTTTAGCGAGGCGAAATCATTTACATTCCTTGGTTATTTATTACTTTTTATTTTTGTTCGTGGTTTTGTGCATCTCTTATGTTTCTAAATTCATCGTTTTATATCATTTCTGAGACGTATCAAAAATTTTAATTTAATTTCTTTGAAATTAAAATTTGTCACAATAATATGTATATAGGACTCATATTTTTAGATTCCATCGGGAATTGAACCCAAAACTCCCCCTTGCTGGAATATTTTTTTTATAAACTAGGTTGTTTACAACGTCATAACCGTGTTCGTGAGGAAAATATTTTCAATAAATCGCATTAATGAAAGTAGACTAGATAGTAACCGCTGCTTTCCAGACAGGTGACGGTTGTATGTACGTATCTAGATAGTAACCGCTGCTTTCCAGACAGGTGATGGTCGTGTGTACGTATCTAGAATAGTACTCGCTGTTTTCCAGACAGGTGACGGTCGTGTGTACGTATCTAGTAGACTAGATAGTACCCGCTGCTTTCCAGACAGGTGACGGTTGTGTGTACGTATCTAAACTGCATAAATATTGTTTGCATATTTTTTTTTTCGAGGGAACGCATTTAGCTCACTAATTTCTCTATTACTGGCATACTTTCTTATTATTTCATTCAATCGTAGTAATTTAAGATTATTATAAAACATATGACGAAGATGAAAATGTCATAAATGAAATGCGAAGACGATATTTGCGGTGACAAAAAAACACATGGAATTTAAAAGTGACGACAAAATTATCAGGATGGATAGAAGCGAATCCTAGAGGAAACCAGTATCCACACTGGGTGGTATCTCCCAAGATGATGCGGTAGCTTCTGTTTTATGCTAATAAAAGGTAAAACTACTATTAAATTAATTTAATCTGTTTTAACTTTTTTTGCTAAAAGATACCAGATTTATATTTTTAATCTCAAATGTAACTGGATAAAATGTGACAAAGTGCAGTAAATTTTGTATATTTGCGAAAAAACAGTTTTCAATAAAAAAATTAAAAAGTCATGTCTTATTACGAAAAATTTGAGCATATTTTTGAAGTATATAGGCAAAAATCTATGCCCACGAACCACATTGGAATTTTTTTTTAATTAAATCGTTTAAGTATAAAAGATCAAGCCAGTTAACTGTGAATTTAATGATTAAATTTAATTAAATGAAAATCATTTCACATAAGCCCGTTAAACATACTTTTACGAGTCCTCAAAAGTATCTTCACAAATGTGATATGTGGATTAGATAAGTTTTTTAACATATTAAATCCAATTATCTGCCGGTGTTCACATATCTTATATCTGCTTTCGGGATTCAAAGTGGGGGTTTAAAGGTTTCGGGGTTCAAAGTCTTCGGAGTTCGGGTGTCAAAATGTATCACGTTCCGGAACTAAAAGGTTAAAAGCATTAAATGCTTGATATCATTGTGTATTTATGATATTCATAGAACACTTATTTATCTCCCTCGCTCTAAATAAGTTTCACTAACTTCATCGTTTGAAATTTCACCTTCAAATATATCCCCATAAAATTTAGAATTCAACGGGAGAAATTCTTCTCAGTACCACATTAAATATGTTTCCTGCTCAAAACTAACAAACTTCGCATATTTGTAAAAGCACTCCAAAACTCTTCAAGATTTATAAAATTCACGACAACCTGAATGGACTAGTTGGAGGGACGCCTGTCTTCCAGCCCTGGGTAGCTAGCTCATTTCCCGTTGATAGTCATTTTTTTTCGAAAAAGGATTCCAGTCTGGGTTTCACTTTAGGCTTATTTAACACTTTTTTCTGTAGTTAGTTTGAAGAAATTGCCAAATGGCAATAAGCCCGTCAGATAGTGTTGTATACAACGAAAATGTAATACAACACGTCCTATCAAGGTACGATTAATATTTAAAAAAAAGAAGCTTGAGTTAAAAAAATCTTGTATTGTAGTTATCAGAATTTAATTTTAATTGGTCTACAAAGCACTCGTTTACATAAAAAGTAACTCATGCTTCTGTGGTCTTTGGTCGATTTCTGACAGGTGCAAAATTTGCAAATCTGACAAGAGTCTACAAATGTAGTTTTTTTTCAAAAACGCAAAAATGTTTGAATTTGGAAACAGTATCTTTTCAACAATTGTTCATCTGAGAAAACAAATGTATCATTAGCAGCAATTTTATTTTCGTATGGAAATGAAGCACCAAATTTGTTCATTTTTAGGTATAATTTTTATGAAATCAGAAATAAACAAATGACTATTAAAGACGTATATTGTTACATAGATGCCTACTCGCTCATTGTTTTAAGTCTAATATCTAACCGATAATCGAACCAAATTGAATTTCTGATGTCTATACCCCTGTTCTCAAATCATCACCTTGCTTATGTCTACTATACATCGATCGCCTCGGTTGATCAATTCGAATTAATCGACTAGACTTCAGATCCTCAGTTCTACCAACTGATCCTGATCAAACACCTTACTCTTCGTTCGTTTATTTCTTAGACATATAGTATAAACATCAAACTGACTGGCATAGTTTCAATATGGTTAAAGTTCCATTCAACAAATAAAATATAAAAAATATTTTAATTTGACAAAATTGTCGATGAATTGATTGATAATACATATTTGATTAGTATAAATGATTTTTGGTCAAACTGTATTTTTATTTTATAGTAAATTGATATTTCCATATGCAATATAAATACTAAATTTTGTTCACACAGTATTCTTTATTCTGGTTTCAAAATTGACAATTGCTTGCTCGTCTTTCGTTCTTTTTCTGCTGCTCTGTAACGTGCTCCAAACGATGTTTCAAAGTCTTTCATTTTACTATCAACGCTACCGCACACTTGACTTAAATATATAATTTTATAATTTGTTGAAATAATTGCACAAATGTGAAATAAAATATTTTAACAGAAATAAACAAAGTGCATTCAACATTTTTTTTATAATTGCTATTATTATCTTAAAAAAATGTGAGTCTTGACACTGTTTCTCATTCACAAGACTAAATATGTGTATGTCTGGCTTAATGGATGAAGTGGCAATATGAATTAATATTTTTAAGTGAGTGTTCATGATTCGTGATCTTGTCAAAGGTTTCATATTATTTATCCCGGAGAACATTTGTTCACACAAATATGTGTTTCTAAATAATGATGTTATTAAAATTCCATGTTTGCGAGTTTTTTTTATATTTTTCCTCCTATATATAATTCTTGGAAAATTGTAATAAAGAATTTGTGTTGAATTTTCTCTTCAAGTCAGAATCAAACTGAAAATCAATCAACTCTATTTGAAAGGTATGTGAAACAACTTAATGTCAATAGAAAATGGGGATGAAAAAATGTTTCAATATTAATGCGATAGTCTTTCATCTTGAAATATATTTTCGATTTCTTCTTTTAGCTGTGCATATAATTCTCACGTAGTATTGAGATTCTGAAATATTACATATATTTTTTGAGAAAGTAGAGTTAATAGACTATTTTCACTTAGGAACCAAGAAACTGTCATTAAATTGGAAAATTACAAATCGAAAGGCATACCAATTCAACGTGAAGTTATGTTTTGTCACCTATGTCATTCAATCTGTACTCTGATATAGTTTTCAAAGAAGCACTACATAACTTGAATCTGGGGGTCAAAGTGAATGGTGTATGCGTCAATAACATCAGGTACGCAGATGATACGGTTATTCTGGTAGACAGTATTGACGACCTTCAAACGCTTATAGATAGAATTAATGCAACCGGTGTGAGGCTGAGGCTGAACATGAACGTGAGTAAAACTAAGTTCATGGTGTTTGGCCGGCAGGATCACGTCCTACATTGAACGGTGCTGATATAGAGAGAGTGAAAAAAATTAAATATCTCGGAAGTATCCTAGTGGAAGACCTCGACCCAGAAACCGAAGTCAAGTGCAGAATTGAATCATCTCGTACGGCTTTTAATAACATGAGAATCGTATTCTGCGATGATAATCTAAACTTGAAACTTCGACAACTGTTAGTCAAATGCTACGTTTGGTCAAAGTTATTGCATGGAGTGGAATCATAAACCCTCAAAGCTAGTAGTATGAACTGACTGGAAGCATTCGAAATGTGGATGCACCGGAGAATACTACGGATACCCTGGATGGATATGGCGAGCAACACAAGGGTTCTTCAAAGAGCCAAAGTTGATAGAGAGTTGCTGACTAATATTTAAATCCAAACGGTGTCCTACTTGGGTCATGTACTTAGAGGAACAAAGTAGAAATTACTGCACCTGATCATCCAGGGCAAAATAGAAGGCCGAAGAGGTGTTGGCAGGAGGGAAATCTCCTGGTTCCGCAATATACGTGATTGGACTGGCATAAGGGGCATTGGAGGTCTTTTTCGGGCTACCGGGGACAAGGATGTCTACTCTCAAGTGATATTCAACGTTGGGAGGACGTGACATGACACTCGGAAGAAGAAGAAAAAGAGTTGAAAAATGCAAAAATTTTAAGATCTTTAGCTTTAATTCTATAAGACGTAATTTTGCTTAAAATTATGACATGAACCATTGCGGTAATTAATTAATCTTTGTCTAGGAGACGTAAGTTTAATTAACTTATATGAGTAGTTAGATTCACTAGGAAGGTATACACGTATTTACACATCCATTCTTCATAATTAACTTCCTTAACGGGTTTACCTTTTTCTTCCATGAATCCATGAGTTTCTTTTTTAAGATCGAAAAGCATCTTTAACATTTTTCCACGACTGAACCAACGAACTTCAGAAAAATAAATAACCCAGTCGCGAGGACACCATATGTTTGTCAGCCCACACCCTTGCACATGTAGATTATGCAGTGGTTCTGCATAATACCATCATTGCTGACTAAAGCTACCTCTTCTGTAATAAACTTAACGAAACCTTTTTTTGCCTACCATTGCAGGAGCTTCATCGGTTGTAACACCTGAGATATTTTTCAAAATCAAGTCGAGTCACTTCAAGATTTCCTTACTGCATCGAATGAATGCTTGCCTTTTGTGGTGCCTTTCAATGAAACTACGGCAGCCATTTCTTCAGTAGCAATAAACTCTCGACGCCACGTTAAAATATTTCTAACCGAGCTGGGTAATGTCGTATACGCGTATATCTCTTCTTTTATCAGAATAATTTTAAATGTTAAAACTTTTGATTTTAACTCGTCTAATGCTGAGGACACGCCTGGCGTGTCCATGTGAACATCTGCTTCATGCTCAGAACACGCGCAGCGTGTTCATGCCTAAATATTGTTAGTGTATTACATCAGCATACAATATTCGTTCATTACTTCGAAAGAGTCCATCGCATTCGGACGTTTTCATAAATGTAGAATTTATTTTACTTCTGTGAATATTTCACGGGTTGAAACTAGTTTTTATTAATCAAATATATTGAGCACCGATCTGGTTGTCATGCATTTTGTATCAGCAGTGAAAGAGTTAAGGTAATTTCTACACTTGTTTTTCACGAAAGTTTTAAAGCACGCGCCTGCATATTTCCCGAGGTATTGCTTGGCGAATGTTTGGTTTCAATTGCAGCGTAGTTGATAAATTATTTGTGTATAGTCGACTTTTTAGATACCCTACAAAAAAATCGAGTAGTGACAAATCAGGACTTCGTGATGGCCACACAATGTCCCCACTTCGTGAAATCAGCTTTCCGGGGTACATCTATTGAGCCATTTCCAAACTGTTATTGAACATATGACAAGTGAGCCTATCCTGTTGTAACCATGTCTTCAAATTGCAGCCCAGCCAATCCTTGTAATTTCGTAGTCAAAAACTCTCTCAGCATTTGGATGTAACGCTCCGAATTATCTGTTATTGTTTGACCTCGAGCATCCTCAAATAAATAAGGACCGATGATTCCCGACGCTGAAATGACTGCCCAAACTAATATTCGTGCACTATTAAGTGGCCTCTGGTATTTCAGTTTTGGGTATTTACTGCTCCAATAGCGACATTTTTTCTTATTCACGAAGCCATTCGTATGGAAATGTGCTTCGTCTGAAAAGACCTTGACCCTTAAACCTGAGAATAGTTCAAACATTTTAACCGTGAAACAAAGTCTGCTTCATTTAAATGATAATCAAGTTTAATTTAATAGGGATGGAGATTTAAGTAAAGCGATAAAATGAACTGCAAGGTCGTAGGTGACATCGCTAATGTTGATGATCACTTGCGAGTTGATGGCGTTGAATCGGTACGCACAGACTCATTGGCTTGCTTTATGCTTTGTTCTGTTCGTGAAGTTCGTGGATGACCTTGTCAATGAAATTTTTGCGTGAAACTAGTATCTTAAAGCCTTTTGACCCACTGCTTACTTACATTGGTCCTCGTATACTGTCTAACACTGTGTGATTGGTACTAGCAACATAGATTACCAAAATCCATCGAGTGAATGCCGCTTTCGTGTTATTCTTCCTCTTTACTTACATTCTCAAGTAATAAATTAAACAAAAATGCACTTTATTGTGAGTCATCCTGTACACGTCTGAAAATAAATGTATTCAGAAAAACGAGTATATTTATAGTTGCGTAAAAACACCATAGAAATACTAATGTGATAAAAATAGTAACATTTTATAAAATAAAATTGCACGCAGACTTTAAGAGAATTTAATATGCTTCTTCTCTAATCTGCACGAGCTTTCATTCTAAAGATAGTGTAGTCGTCTGGGCCTAGAACCGTAATATAACTTACAAAAACAATTAAACAAGATTCAATGCATCGTAACATAACCTTCAGTGAAAGAACGTACTAAAAATAAAATATTGAATAACTCCTTGAATATGGAATAAAGCGGTGTTTAATGAATTATTCATTCATTATACTCGTACTTCCCCAACTGTGGTAAAAAAGAAAGCATAATTTATGATGCGTTTTAACGCATGATAAAAAATATTCATCAAGAAAGAAGATCTTTGCGCTTTCTTTGTTACCACTAAAATTTTAAGGGGGGAAATATTAATATTCATTGATTATACTTGGCTACAAAAAAAAACAAATAATCTTACACAATCTGTGACTATAAAACTCAGTTTCAAGATTTTAAAAAAATTAAAATACATATACGACTGAAAATTTCCACATAATTTATCAGTATTATGCAAATTTTCTTCTTCGGTTGTCACGCTCGTTTTCATGTGTTTGCTCTATCTTCTGGAATCACAGATCACGTAAACCACTGTTGAGCGTCATTAAGGGGAGAATCACAAGTCTGCTTTCCAAACGGCGTTACATAAATTCTCATTGTATTATTATTATTACTTGTCCTGATCAGCTCCGGTCCTTCACGTTTCAGAACAACTATTGAACTCCACAGTCTATAAAATTTAGTCCATTCTCAGCAAGAAGAACTCTCTATTAGAGTAATTCAAATATTTTCAAAAGTTATTATTAAAAAAATACGAGTATATTCATTTTATCTTATGAAAAAACAATTGAAAATCATTTCACAAATATGATAGTTCGTTTAAAGAAATTGAAAATCATTCTCCGCGTGTAAATGAAAACTTATAAAAACTTGAAACACGGAAATCACACAAAAGGTCCATCTTGAATTCTTGAACACCACTATTAGATTCGTTGAAAATTCAAAAAGATTTAAAAAAAAACGATTATCGGAAGTGGGATGTAATAAAAAATATATCACATTGAACTCAACAATTTAATAAACTTCATTTATAAATTTTAAAAAATCCAAAATTTCATAAAATATGGTTAAGAGATGTTAACTTTTATAAGAAGTGAATAATAACACTTAAAATACTTTTTGCAAACAACTCCGACATCATCGCTATGGGTCTATGATTCTCAACATTTTCACTATCACGAGTTTTAAATATAGGAATAATGTAAATCTTTTTTCATATACCCGTATCTAGACGTAACAGAGATGTTAAAATCATTATAAGATAATATAAAAGCACTCTCTCAGTATATATGCGGGAACTTCTCCGGTTCAGTTGGCCTAAATATTTTGAATCAGTGATGATTATTTGAAATATACACAGATCCATGAGTACGTTTTATTTACTAGGCAATTTTTATAACTCTGGTTGTAAATTAAGCGTTAGGGTAAATGTTACTTTCTATTAATTAATGCATTTTGATATTATCCCAAAAGACACGAAGCAACAAATATGAAAAAATAACACATATTCTATGATGTAATTCAAACGAGGAGATTTCACGTCTCTTACTGGAATTTAAAATAATCTTTCGAGCATAAACAACAATCATATGTTAGATGAACAGCTCAACTGAAAAAAAAATGGTAACGCCATCTACACTTTGTAAGTGTGTAGTATATCATCACCTCATTGTTAAATGTGTCAAAAAAATCTAAAATATGACAAAGTTAATTTATTTTCATTCGTAACATTACATAGAATCTAAATATAAAGCCTTCGAGCTAAAATATAGAATTTCAACAAAATATTTGTGTCTGTCAGTCACAATTTCCGGAGAAAAAAGGTAAAACTTGTAATGGTTCAGTAACCTTACTTTAGCAGGTAAAACTGTAAAATTTTACGTCTTTATATTCAGATAGGTTACTTTTTTTGCAATGAAATGAAATTTTCGTAACAATATGTTGAATTTATATTTTATGAAACGATTTCTTAAAAAAATTGTAACAGAATGGATTTTATTCCGAGTAATGTAAAAAGTGTCAATTAAAGAAAATTAAATAAAAATGGAAGAAAATTATAAATTTAAAAGATGGCCAGCAGACAACCCACATTGATAAGTAATGAGTTGAGAAAGACTCACAAAACAAGAAGATTAAATATGTATATAAAAGACGTAACAAATGTGTGCAAGAAAATGAAGTGGAAATGGGCAGGACACGTAGCCAGAATGTCAGATTCCCGATGGACATCTTAAGTTATCCAATGATACCCAAGAGACATAAAGACGCCTAGAAAAAGGTCGAAGGTATGCTGGATGGATGAAATTAGGAAGCAGGGCAGTATCACACAGCACCAACGAGCAAAAAAACAAATTATTTGACCTGTTCAGAGCCGACAACTCCTTAAAAGTCTTTTTTCACATTATCGGCATCGAGTTCAATTAATCTGCCTATTGTGCGAATAAGGGTTTGAATACCAGTTTTAAATAATAACTAAATGTTATAGTAATATTTTATCAAAGGTTTCGGCTTTAATTTTGACAAAATTCATATTATTATTTCATATTTATTTACTACACAACTTATAAAAAAGTAATGAATAACCAAAGAACGTGAAAAGTTTTTTTAAAACTCTTCTAGGACAGTAAACCACGCACATTTCCAATGAACTGTGATCTAGGCGTTGCTCTTATAATAAACTAGGATCATTCCGCCTGATGAGAACCTCGAGCTAGGAGGTAAAAACACTTAATCATAGGATTATCGAAATAGTGCAATAACAAAGTTATTTATTATTTTATATTCTAATATAGTTATATTTTTTATCACCAATAGCCCTAATACCCACTAGATATACTTTATCCCGTATAATTAATAATGCGAATAAAATAAATAAATAAATATTGGCGCACGCTATACAAACAATACATACTACAAGTATTAGGAAAATGGCTCATAATTTTTGTATAGTGCTTATGAGCCAATAATTACATCATCCAGAATGATATTAAATCGTTGGTGTAATTAAATATGAAGATCGACCCTAAATGTCACAGATGGGGAGGTTGGAATGGTGAAAATATATAGTTCACACGTGTCACAGACTTCTCCCATTCATTGCTCGTCAATCACGTAGATTAGGTTTTCAAGTATCAGTAAAACCGAATTAATTATCTTTTCGAAACATTTGTCATTACCCTAATATTAATGGAAAACGTTCAATAATTTTTGCTTAGTACAATTATGTAGGCCTAGACAAAGAATTTCCCAGAGGACTTCAAATTAAATTCGAAATTTATTTATAAAATATTTTTTATTTACAATATATTTCTAGATTAAGTAACATTAGTTTTATAAAATTACACAATAAACAAAGCTATTAAATTTCTAGATTAAGTAACGTTAGTATGATAAAGTCACACAATAAACAAAGCTATTAAATTTCTAGATTAAATAACATTAGTATGATAAAATCCCACAATAAACAAAGCTTTTAAATTTTACCAAAAAATTATATCTCGAGTTTTAAACTAAACGAAGGTGGCGTTATGTTGAACAAGTAAGTACACGTCAGTATTGGATACAGTTTCGTTGTATACAATACAACCTAGTGGGTTATTAAGATGGGCCAATATCTTCCAATTAACGAGAGAGATTTTTTAGGTCTTAAATGAAAACCATGTCAACAATATGCCTTCAACGAGTCCTCCGATTATTTGTGCACATTGCTCGTGATCAAGGAAGCAGTTTGAAGAAGTTTGTGGTAACTGGAGGCATGGAATGACGACGCACGAGAGGAAGAATCCCAATGCGTTTGACTGACCAAGGGAGAGACGTAACTGGACTACCCTTAACAACTGCCTTTCGAACCGCGGATTGCAGGGATGGATGGAGAGGAGTCGTCCGAGGCTATCATGTGAGTCGCGATACTCAGTCATGATCTACACGACAAGATAATGATGAACTGAAAATCGGGCTGGAGCTTTTTTTTTAAATGTCAGGTACCGGTGGGAATCGAACCTCTAGGCTGAAGGCAAGCTCCTTACCAACTAGGTCACAGTAAATATTGAATAATAAAAACAAAAAATATACTACACTTCAAAAGTACACAGTTGTCAAAACGAGGACACATTAAGTATGAAATGTCAGAACATCTTACATTATTGTAATTTTTAATTTATTTGAGGTCTTAAAAAGTTCATGGTATGTCTGATGATAATAAACTCTATGATTAAACAATTTATAATGAATTGATAAAAATGTAATGAAGCACAATATCAGTGTATGTCCATACTGTTAGAGTATATGTTACCATATGTGTATTGTAAATAACGTCCATCATATATAATTTTCGTTCGTATGGTACTCTTCAACATATTTAACCTGGTGATTCAGTTACATTGATCAGGAGATAGCATATATGTCTGCAAAAGGTTTTTACGAAAAGAGTAGAACTTTTAGGTTGATTTCTTCTTCATCTAATAAATTGACTGTTCGAAATTGATCTAATAGAGCGGGGTATCATGATAGAGCTTTTGCCGTTGCTGGTCCTGTGGCTTGAAAGGGTCTACCTCTCAGTGTAATAATTTATTTAAGCGACTTAGACTTGAAACTACACAATAAAATAATATATTGAGGTGACTTAAACATGAAACTACACAGTGAAATAATATCTTTAAGTGACACACAATCGAAAATACACAGCATTTTAATATCTTTAAGCGGCTTAAACTTAAAATTACACAGTAAAATAATATATTTAAGCGACTTACATTTGAAATAGACAGAGAAATTATACATCTAAGTGACTTACTACACAATAAAATAATATCTTGAAACTACTCAAATGAGACGTCAACAAAACAATGAAACGCTTTAATTGGCGCAGTTATGAAAATCTTCATTAGCACTTGACTGAAATCAATTCCAAGTTTCCATTAGTGTTTTCGCTTTCCATATTACCCCTCAGATATTTACTTGAAAAGGTTTGCTACCTTTTTAGATAATAATTTACTCTTTTCTATAGAAAATTAAATAAAAATATGTTTTCTTTTTTTGAGAGCAAATACCATTAAAGAATTTGATATTCCAATTCTTTATTAACCCGAACTAACGTAACAATGAACAATTCCCGGGACTAATCAACAGATGGCGCCTCTAATAACCAATCCATACCATTCTCAGTTAGTACCAACCTTTAGAAGTTACGTGTCAAACTTTCAAGACATTCCGATATTGTGTCATTGAGTTACAGTGGTTTTAGTGACGCTACTTTTGCTATTTTCAAAACAATGGAAAAAAACGAATTTCGTGTGTTGATAAAACATTGCTTTTTAATAGGAAAAAATACCGTTCAAACTCAGCGATGGCTTGAAAAGTGTTATCCAGGCTCTGCTCCGTCGAAAACAACCATTTGTCGGTGGTGTGCTGATTTCAAACACGGTCGTACAGTCACAAATGATGCTGAACGCTCTGGTTGTTCAAATAAGGCTGCCAAACCAGAAAACAAAAAAACCCTCAAAATCGTGATGGAAAATCGCAAAGTAAAGTTGCGTGAGATAGCTGACATTCTGAACATATCATTTGGTTAACAAGTGATTGCCGAAACTAACGCCTATTTTGAAACCAAAGATAAATCGTTCTACGCGGCTGGCATAGAAAAGTGTTGGAATGAATGTATCGCTCTTAAAGGAAACTATGTTGATGAATAAAGAATAATTTTGGCAAACAAATGTTGGTTTAGTAGTTAGTCCCGGGACTTATTGATCGATGTGTTATATCAAATACCTTTCAAATTTAATAAATAAGTTTCATTGTTATAAATATTAAAATTACATCAAAATTTATAAAAAAAATCTTCCTACATAGTCAATAATTTATAAAGTCCGCTAAACACTTTTTTAAATTAATAACAAAGATAATATTAACAGGCAAACTGAAAGAAGCGACTGTTTTATATTTTAGAGTTTTCTAAACTCTTTCCTTTCGTAATTTAGTATCTCCATAGTCTTGATATCTACCCACTCATCCATCATGGGCAACA
The DNA here is from genome assembly GCA_949825065.1 of Odontocerum albicorne. Taxonomy (NCBI): domain Eukaryota; kingdom Metazoa; phylum Arthropoda; class Insecta; order Trichoptera; family Odontoceridae; genus Odontocerum; species Odontocerum albicorne. The sequence goes on from OX463838.1 coordinate 43,526,047, forward strand.
CGGGTGCAATTAATGCACTGCATTTCTAAGCAGAAGGTTACCGGTTCCTAAGCCCACAGTGTGCTTATTTCTCACTCCTGACGTGGCTAGTAAAAAGGCAAGGAACTGCTTTAAAATATTGTTCGGAATGGTTTCCATGTTGAGACAACATGGCCTCTCAACACGGCAGCACACTCAAAAACATTTAAAACTAGTGGAAAACAGTCATGGAAATCTGCAAACATGCATAGGGTAGAGTGCTCTAAGAGCGCGCGGTCGATAAGAGTGCGCACCATTCATAAAACGCGCGCTAGATGTCATTTGCGGCTAACTTCAGTTCCTAGCTGTCATTTGTGACGAAAGAACACTCGACTGTGCCGTGCATCCTAAATAAACCGATAAAACGGGTGTCAGGTAAGTTTTCACAATATTCTGTGTTTTGATAAATTATTTTTATATCTTGTAATCTGTACGATGTGTTTGTTTATGATGATATGGGCTATTTTTTCAAAATCGATAGTGTAAATCAATGTAGCAAGCATCCACCGGCACGGTAATTCCCCAATTCTCACACATATATTTGTACTTGTATCAAATGTGAATAATGCCGGTGGTCTGTAAGAGTGCGCACGCACTCTTACAATCATCTAAGCGCAGACCGATCTCCAAATCTGATTTTACTTGAGGATGTTAGTTTTAACTAAACGTAATACATACGTATTATTATTTTTAGAATGTCTTCACGAGAAAGAAAGGCAACTCGTAAGCTGTGTTCGCAAGCAGTCTTGGATGAAGCCAAAAAGAGGATCAGCGAGGGTGAAAGTCAGAGAAAAGTCGCACTTTCTCTTGGAATGGCAGAGAGCACGTTAAGAAAACGCCTTAAGAGAGGTACCATATGCACAAAGCTTGGCAGATATGACCTAACTTTATCCAAGGAGATAGAGGCCAAACTCTGTAACCATATAGAAACTCTAGACAACATGTTATATGGCCTGGCAACAAAATCCATAAGAGCTTTGGCTTTTGAATTTGTGGAAAAAAATAGTATTCCCCATCGATTTTATACGACATCGCGGATGGCTGGCAAAGGTTGGCTGCGTGGTTTCTTGAAGAGAAATAAATATACAATATTTATTTAAGACAACCAACTGCCACCAGCCTTGCCAGAGCAATCGGCTTTAATCAAACACAATGTGCCCGATTCTACGACAACTTGCACAATTTACTCACAAAGTATAAGTTTCCACCACTTTCCATGAAAGGCAAAAAATGTGTTAATAATATATCCAGTGCAGAGAGAGGTGGAAACGTGACTGTCGTATGCGCCATGAGTGCGAGTGGGCATTTTGTTCCTCCTGCATTCATTTACCCTAGGAAAAGGATGAAGAGTGAACTACTCGATGGATCTTCACCCTCTTCAGTAGGAATGGTGTCTGATAGTAGCTTCATCAATCAGGAACTGTTTCTTGATTATATATCTCACTTCAAAGATCACACGAAGCCCACAAAAGAACAACCGATCCTGTTAATAATGGGCAACCACAGTTCACACTGCTCCATTAGCGCTGTTAAATTATTTAGACTAAATAATATCGTAGCACTGACGCTTCCACCTCACAGCAGTCATCGAATGCTACCTCTGGACATAAGTTTTTTCTCTCCTTTGAAAAAATACTTCTTTAATGAGTGTGAAAAGTGGCTGATAAACCATCCTGGCCGAGCAATAACAGTTTACCAAATTGCATCAATATTCACCCCAGCTTACTTCAAGGCAGCTACTGTGGCAAACGCTGTTGAGAGTTTCAAAGTCACAGGGATATCTCCCTTCAATAAAGACATATTTGATGAGGCAGATTTTTTGGCCAGTTATATCACTGAAAGAGAAGACCCTGCAATAGCAAATTCTTTCGCGACGTCAATCCAAGAATTAGGGGCATCAACTACTGCTACCATCCCTGAAATACCTGCTGCGACAGAAGGCACTCTAGAACCACAAAATCAGGATCGGCAACTGCGACTACCGCAAACCCCTAATCGAGCACGGTAATCCTGGAAACACCAGCTGCAACCTCAGGATCGACATTAACTAATTTACACTCAGAAACAGCTAATCCAACTCCCGAAACATCTATAGCCTTCACGGACATTTCACCGCTACCAAAATCAGTTGCGCCCAGATCAAACCGGGAAAGCAAAAAATCAGAAATACTTACAAGATCACGTTATAAGCAACAACTTCTCGAAGAAGCAAACCGAAAAAGAAAGCTAGTGTAGCGTGAACAAAATTAACAGAAAGGCGAAGGTCAGAAATTATGTCAGAAAATCGACATCAAAGAAAAAAAATTGTGGAGATGCGCAGGATGCAAGAAAGTCTATAAGGAACCAATTTCCGAAGATTGGATAGAGTGTATAATGTGCACTCAGTGGTGGCATGACAAATGTACCACTTATTCCGGAGTTGGTCCGTACAAATGGGATCTCTGTGCCAAAGTGTCCCATGCGCACATTGCGCACTCTTAGGTTTCCAAGTGCGCACTCTTAACTACCTGTACTATATATGTAAGAGTGCGCAAATGACTATCTTTAGATTTAATTATTTAGTCGTTAAGTGCTTAAATTTTATTTTGTTTTTGTATGCAGTTATGTTAATAAGAGACGGTTTAATTTGAATAAAGAAAGTTAATTTTTGTAAAAATATTTGTTTTATTGATATCTTAAGTTAAACTTTAAGTGCGCACTTTTGAAGTACTCTACCCTACTCGTATTAGCCAAGAAATAACATATTTATTTTTTATTTTGTGTACACATGGTACATCTGGTGGGATTATTATTATATAGCCAATATTTTCAACTAACTAGCTTATCTAGATCATTTAATTGTTTTAATCCATGAAAGATTTTACAAAAAAAAAATAAAGTTAATTCAAGCAAAACGTGTGGCTAATCTCTGAACAATAATATTATGCTAGAAATAAAAAATAAAGTTAATTCAAGCAAAACGTGTGGCTAATCTCTGAACAATAATAGTATGTTAGAACTAAAAAATAAACTACAAGTGATGGATAGCTTGTTCGGAGTTTCGGTCCGATGGTAGGACACCCTACTCCTTCATCGGATAAGTTCTGACTGTTAAGATATTTATTGGAAATTTTTGGATCTTTTTGGGAATCGGGAAAGGATAGGTTTGTGGTAATTGTTTTGATTTTATGAATGATTATGAGAAATTATAAACGATTAAATACATATATAAATATGATGATATGTACATAATATTAAATACAAATATACATAAATTTGTGTCGTCACACACTGTTTTATATTGAATGGGTGAAAAAAAAAAAATGAATTGTGAATAAATTATAAGAATGTATATAGTATATGTAGATAAGTAAATGAGTGGGGAAATGTGTGTGACTTTTATAAATATATTAAGGTGTAGAAAATGTTTATTGAAGGTGAGAAATGCGGTTGCCTATGGGGGTAAACTGTCTGCCGGAGGAATTATCGATGATGGGGTGTTCAGAGTGACAATCGGGGGGTCATTTGGGGGGATGATTAGAGTTAAAGAGGGGGGGTCGGGGGGATGTTTCGCAATATTGATTTCGGACGAGTGTGTCTGTAACTGGTGTTCGCGTTGTAGTTATCTAAGGCTTTTATGACTGGGTTGGGATGACGGGATATAGAGCTGTAGAACCTTTCGGCCAGAGCGCGCATATGTTCGGGGATAGTATGTAGTTTGGTATCTGCGTGGAGTCTTGAATTACGGACGATGTAGGGTGCTTTTAAAATTATGCGGAGGGCTTTGTTTTGAATGATCTGAATGTGATGTAGCGTTGTTTTCTTCGCGTGGCCCCAGACCGGAAGGGCGTATGTCAGTTGCGGTCTGACGATCGCTTTATATAGGTGGAGTTTAGTGCGCGTGCTAAGTTTGCTGTATTTACTGATCAAGGGAAATAATGATTTGAGTGTTCCGTGAGCTTTTGATTTGATATTGAGGGCGTGTTTATGCCACGAGAGTCTACTGTCTAATGTGAGGCCTAGGTATTTTACGTGTTTTGACCATGGGACGCTCTGGCCGAAGAGTTTAAGAGTTCTGATGGGTTTGATGTATCTGCGTGAGAAGCGGACTGCTGTGCTTTTGGTGGGATTTATTTTGATCTTCCATTTGGTGCACCAGTGCTCCAGAATGGGAATGAAGTCTTGCAGTCTGTTGTGGGATACGGACTCATATTTCGATGAAGAGAGAAAGGCTGTGTCGTCAGCGTATTGCGCGGTGATACAATGTTTACGTGAAAATTGGGGCATATCGCTCGTGTATATGTTATACAGGATAGGGGACAACAGTGCACCTTGGGGCACACCTGCCAGAATGGGGCGAGGGGATGAGTTTATGCCGTCTATTTTGACGGAGAAGGAGCGATTTTCAAGGAATGATGCGATGATTTGCACTAGTCTGAGGGGAATACCTGACTTGTGCAGTTTGAATATGAGTCCGTTGAGCCAGACTGTGTCGAAGGCTTTCGCCACGTCTAGTGAAAGGAGGGTCGTGAGGCCTTTGGAGCTGAAGTATTTGATGATGTGTTCTACAACGCGAAGAAAACGGGGCCATTTGGTCCTTGAAGAGAGCTGGGTCGGGAGGGCGTTTTTCTAAGGCTACGCGTTAGTTTCCATTTGAGTCCATCATTGTATTCGAGAGACTCGACGAAGTCTGACCATTTGTCATTGCGGAGTTGCTGTAGGAGGTGTTTGATTTTTTTGACTAATCTGTTGTAGTCGGTTTTGTAAGAGGGGACAGCTGTGTTTTGCCACAACTTTCTGGTTTTGTTTTTTTCCATAATCAGTATTTTGATATGTGGAGGAAGGGGAAGTTCGGGTTTATCGGCTGGTCTCTCTTTTGAAGAGGATGTGAGAGCGGATTTGATGGTGGTTGTGAAGTCATTTATAGCGGCGTCTATGGAGTTCGTGTCGGGGAAGGTTGTCGGTATTTTGATGCTGCTGTCGACGTTAATAGCGAAATCGCTCCACGAGGTGATGTGTCGCGGAGGGGCTGAGGGCGAGAAGGGTGGTAAGCCATCCGTCAATTGAAGTAATACCGGGTAGTGATCGGATTGAAGCTGGTGAACAGTCGTGAGATCTGTTTGATAGAGAATGTCGTTATGGACAATGATGTCGATGACATCAGGGCGATGATTGTCTATTAGTGGATAGAGGGTGGGAGACGTGGGTCCTTCCACGAAGTATCTTTTCCGGGAGGAGATTTCGTCAAGTTTATTACCGTGAGTGTTGGAAGTGCGGCTGTGCCAGAAGGGGTGTTTAGCATTTAGATCTCCCGCCATGATGGTGGGGATATTATCTGCGAGGAATGAGTCCAATTCAGACTCGACAAGTGGGGAGGTAGGTGGAAGATAAGTCGCGCAAAGTTTAAGAGGGCCGTGATTGGCGGTGTTCACCACTACGCATGTGGATTCTATGTTGACGGTGGAAGGGGAGGGGATGTGGCAGTGGTCTATTGTGCTTTTGATGAGAGTTGCGGTGCCGCCTTTTCTGCCGATGAGGCGGTCGTCTCTGTAGCAGTAGTAGTTACGGATGCTGTAACGGTAGCTCGGTTTGAGATGCGTTTCCGTTATCAGCAACACGTCCAGGTTGTGCTCGAGAAGGAAATCCTCGACCTCTTGTTTATGTGTTCTGAGGGAACCGTTTGCATTCCAGAACGCGGCGGATATATGGGATGGTTTATAGGTGCGAGCCATGTTCTTGGATGTAGTTGAGGAGGTTCATGGCTTCGGTGATGGCTGATTTTAAGTTATTCAAAATGAGATCGCGATTTGGGGGGGGGGGGCGGCGGGCAATATGTAGTTTTGGGGTGTAGATGTTGATAATAGGGGGCGATGAGTTGCGACGTTCGCGTATGACGCGTTGGAAGTGACTGGTTTCGATGCACTCTGGGGAGCGTTGGGGAATCGCCGTGTGGCGTTGTTTGCCGAGGGGGCGTTCGGTAAGGGGGCGTTGGTGGAGGGGCGTTGGTAGATGCCATCCATGAGGGGGCGTAAGGGCTGCGGGGTCTGGAAGTGGTGGTGGGGAGCGATTGAAGGGAGGTTGCTCTTGGGGAAGCGTGGGCAGCCTCTGAAGTTGGCCGTGTGTGGGCCTCCGCAGTTACAGCAGGTGGCGGGAGTGTCCGCGGGCTTCCTGCATTCAGATGTGTGATGCGTTCTACCGCATTTCACACAGTTGGCTGGGGCGTGGCAGTTGCCGGCGGAATGGGCAAACTGTTGGCATCGATGGCACTGGCCCATGCCTTTGCGCTTGTTCAGCTCCTCCACTGTGACTCGAATATCGAGTACACCGTGGAGTTCGGTGAAGATGCGCTTTGCGGAAGAGTCCCTTGTCATCTTGACGATGACCATGGGGAGTTCCACTCGATTCCGGTTTTTCATGCGATACACATTTAAAACCGGATAATCGAGTGATTTGAGTTCATCTGAAATGTCCTCGACGCTGATAGGGGTCGGTAGGCCGCGGATGACGGCTAGCAGGGGCTTCTCGCTCTCCAAATGGAAAGAGTGGTATGGAATGGCGAGAGAATCGGTAATGTGGACTAGGGAGCGGTAGGCCTCTACGGTTTCAGTGGTGATTTTAAGATCACCATTGGGCTGCACCTTCGAGGAGAAGTGAATGTTTTGAGACCTGAGTTTAGCTCTCAGGTCTCCATATTTGGCGGAATTGTGAAGTACGATGGGGGGGATGCGGTCTTTTTTGATCTGAAGTAGAGGTCGTGAGTCATTATTTAGAGGTGGGGCGGGGGCTGCGGGATGAGGAGGGCTGAGTGGGCCTCTCATTTTTTTGCTGGTTTGGGCCACGGTGGCACCAGCTGGCTTCGGGTCTGATTGGGGGCAGACGAGGGGGGGGCTTTCTTGGGATTGAAGAGCCCTTTTACGGTTTTTGGCAACAGATTGCCAGTCCATTTCTGGAATATCCGGAATGATAATTATTGGCGGGGAAAGTGGGGAGTCAAAAGTGGGGGTGGGGCCCGGCGGTGTTGTGATAGGGATAGGGACCACTGACAAGACAGTGGGTGAAATAGATGGAGGGTTTTTGGCCTCAATCGAGACCTCACCTTTATTGAAGAGTTCACGAAGAAGTTTTACCATCTTCATTGTCTCTTTTTTGGATGTGGTCTCCATCTTGAAGAGCTCGAAGGCTTCCTTGAAAGTGGAGATGGTCAGATCAGGGGATGTTGAGCGGTCCGGGGACTTTAAAAAATAAACGTAATTCAAGCAAAACGTGTGGCTAATCTCTGAACAATAATAGTATGTTAGAAATAAAAAAAATAAAGTTAATTCAAGCAAAACGTGTGGCTAATCTCTGAACAATAATACTATAGTATGTTAGAACTAAAAAATAAAGTTAATTCAAGCAAAACGTGTGGCTAATCTTTGAACAATAATAGTATGTTAGAAATTTTAAAAAAAATTGTTCGATGATAAAGAAAGGTAACGAATGAAAATTACGATGAAAGAATATTGTGAATAATATTTTTTCAATTTTATCTTGAACGTGAATAAGAATAGTACACATCTGACGACTCTTGGAAGCTCGTTCCGCTGTCGTGCCGCGTGAACTATAAATTCAGATACGTAAAATAATGTGTGATATGTTGATTCACAAAGGAGTACTTTATCGATCGAAGAAAACATCCGTTTTCTGAAAGTGATATTTTTTAATGGAATGGCTAAGCACACAAAATATTTTCGACAGAGTGAAGTTTTCTTCGCTGTATAATATTAAGTAATTTAAGTATGTTTCAAATCTGTGACACGTGGTCACACTTCGTAAGAAGTGTGAATCGGATGTAAACGTTTTGGAGCATATTCAATTTACCTCCTCAATAGAATCTACATAGTACACGTCACCGTAGTCAAATAAAGGATATTCGACTCAATGCATGCAGAAAATAACCTATCCTATGTTATTTGAAAATGTATAAGCCAAGATCTTATGGTTAAAACCATTAGAAATTTTCTATATCAATGTAAAAAAACAGCACTGTTGATGGTCTGTGCTCAAAGTATCGGTCCGATTTAGGACACTTTACTCTTTCATCAGATATTGTGAAACGGACTTGGGTTATTTAGTGCTCGGAGTATCGTTCCGATTTAGGACATCTTACTCCTTCATCGGATATTGTGAGACGGACTTGGGTTATTTAGTGCTTGGAGTATCGGTCCGATTTAGGGCACCTTACTCCTTCATCGGATATTGTGAAACGGACTTGGGATATTTAGTTTGGATATTTAGGGTGGGGGAGAAAACAACAGTATTAGAGAAAAAATTATGTAATTTTGTACATATATTAATGTAATAAAATACATTAATTTTTCATATTAATATACCTACATTTGTATATGTCATGAGCGTTAATATATATGTATAAAGAGAGAAATGATACATTAATATATATGTATAAAGAGAAAAATGATAGAGAAATATACATAAAAATAAATTAAAATGTACTAGAAAGGTAGGGTTTGGGGAATAACGCTGTGACCTGTAAGATAAGTATTTTAAATATATGAATGGTTGAATTAAAATAGGCACTAAGTACCAAAAAAAAAACAAAAAAAAATAAGTATGTAGTTTAATTCTATATGACATATAGGATAGAACGAAACTGCATACTTAGTTTTTTTTTTGTTTTTTTTGGTACTTAGTGCCTATTTTAATTCAACCATTCATATAAATAAGGGGGGATAAATAAATATAAGGAAGTAAAATGACTAACGTATATCGTATTAAATCAATAAAGGTTCATTACTGCTGCGTTATCTTCGATGTTACTCGTACTTCGAATTGCTTAAAAATAGCATTTCTGAATATTAAACAAATTGGAAAGAAGCACTTATTTAATAAAAAATATTTATTCAGAAAAAAACACCAAGCTTCTTCCTACGAAAAATCTATCGCATACAATTACATCACTATTAGGAATGAATCTCTTAATTTCAATGTTAATTTATATCAATTAATTGTCGCTACTAAAAATGATTAAATATTTCTAATTATGAAACCTCGAGCAATTATTTCAAGATGTTGAATTCACTTTGAACATATTTTTTTCCATATCCAATTCTGTAATAAATTATAGTTAATTAAAAGCAAGGTTACATTGGTAAGTTTATCAAGAGCTTTGCAATTCTCTAGATACATAATGTATATGTAATTAAATAAACTGGAATTTTGGCGCTAAAAATAATTATAGCTACCCAGGTAATATTTCAAAATATATGACTTTTTAAAATGAAATGATTTACCTTATTTGTTAAAATTAATATAAATTCACGAGATTGAATTATAAACGAGTAGGTTGTCCAAATGACATTGGATATTATATTATTCTAGAGAGCATATGTTATTAAATGTATGGATAGAATGTGTTAGTTTTGTCGGTGGCCGTAATCTAACGGACAGCATTCATGTTAAACAAGCGAGCGCCCCAGTTCCAATTCCTGAAGAATTCACTACCGGACTCTTTTTACCATACTCATTTTATATCTAAATGTATATTTTTCTGTAACTTATACAAGTATGCTAGATAACCATGTGGTACTTTTGTTAGTGAAATGGCCATCCCTCGATCAACCTCATTTTCTTTTTAACTAATTAGGAAGGAATCTTCAGGTGATCATAATGGTCGAGAAACAGTACCTTACCAAATAGTTTAAAATACTTGTTCATTATGAAATAAAATCCCAATCAATCTTTAATTCAATAATATAACATATGTAAGCCACCTACCTTATCAACAATTATTAAACTCAATACAATTCACTAATAACTAATCGAGTTTTATAAGCCTACAGCTAGTGTATATTATGTTATTTTCTATAGTTTATCTTGATTCAGTGTAGTGGCAGATGTATCTTATTAATTATAAAAAGGTCAAATATCAACAACTCAGCTCCGGAAAAATTAATTGAAAATTACACAACCAACCATAATTAACAACAAGATGTATCTGGTAACTGAAATTACACAACCAACTATAATTAATAACAAAGTGTCTCTGGTAACTGAAATTACACAACCAACTATAATTAATAACGAGGCTTATCTGGTAACTGAAATTACACAACCAACCATAATTAACAACAAGATGTATCTGGTAACTGAAATTACACAACCAACTATAATAAATAACAAAGTGTCTCTGGTAACTGAAATTACATAACCAACTATAATTAATAACGAGGTGTATCTGGTAACTGAAATTACACAACCAACTATAATTAATAACAAGGTGTCTCTGGTAACTGAAATTACACAGTCAACTATAATTAATAACAAGGTGTCTTTGGTAACTGATACCAAAACCTTTCCAGGACTTGATACTGAGAATAATCAATAGTTAAGTGATTATACGAGTAACTTCCCGAACCAGTGTTTGTTTGTGTAACTAAAAATAACCGTGTGAACAGCACTAAACTTCTGATTTGATTTCTAAAATATAAGTTGACTTTAACCGTAGATTAAAGTCAACTTATATTTTAGAGTTTTATAAGTTAACTTACATTTTACTAAAGATAATTTACAAGTTAACTTACATTTTACTCAAGCACCTGGCAATAAATAAATATTTTAGTTTGTCTTTTTTACAGAAATTTAAAGGATCGTAAATCAGATGAAATTGATCATATAAATAATTATTATGTTGCCAGACTATTACTCTTAAAACTGTAGTTGAACTTAAGAAGAAAGAGGTCGGATATCGGAAAGTGTTAAATTTTATGTAAGCGTTCGGAAAGGCGTTTGGCCTCCCGTAATGTTCTAATTTCATAGAGATTTTTTAAATGCTACAGTAAATGACTATTGAAGGTTTTGTCAGCAAAAAAGCAACTTCGTGTGCCAACAATTTATAATTATGGGACTTGAAGATTGCGCAAAATTTGAAATAAATTATTATTATGATACGATAGGCAATCTCTAATGATCGAGTATGATCGTGAGCCATCCTGTGGATGGATGACGTGTAGGTGTGTTTTGATTTATTGTACTATATACAAGTTGTTGCATTTCAGCAAGCACAGTCGTGAAATATCAAACTTAAAGTTTCGATGGTAAAGAAATCAAACTTCTTTAACAATTGATAGGAGTAATCAACTGCAGCCTTACGCTGAGTGGAGTTTTTAAATAAAGTGCTATTTTTGTTGCTCTGTAGTGCTATAATTACTGTAGTGCTTTAATAGTTTAGGATAATCCACAGAAAAATAAAAATTCAGATGAAAAATGGTCTAAGAGCAAAAACCAGTCTGGAAGTGAATCCGCTAAGAATTGTACCTCAGCGTCCGGTTGCTTAGCATAAATGCTAACCGTTAGACCACAGCCGCCGACGTTATTATTATTATAAAGCGTGCCACACCTTCGTTCATATGAAACATGGACAGTTTACTTGAAATTCTATTTAGTTTGTTTTTATTCAATTTCTTTTCCATTATTATATTTACACATTGAAAAAGTATTTTTTGTGTTGGTTTTTGTTAAATCTGATTTTTGGGCCTGTTTTCAAAGCGTGACAAATCCAGGCATCAAGACTGATATTGGAGGAAGGGCCAGCGTGGTGAAGGCTCTAAGATCGTCAACGAATAAGGTTGAAGAAAAGTATGAGGAATTACAAGATGCATCTGAATGTTCCTGGAGGCGAACCGTAAGTTAGTTCGGTTTCTTTTAAATCTATGGGAAATTATTCACCGATTCCCTATTTATGTACAAAGGTTGGCCACAAATAAACTTGTAAATGGTGATAAAACAGCTTAAAAAAAAACAAAAAAAAAGTCTTAATCATTGCAAATATTTACAAAATAGTTAATTATATTGATTACTTTTCATTTTTGTAAAAAAAATAAAACCACGTTTCACTAGTTTTACTAAAAGCTTATGGAAATGTATCAATTGTTTTTCAACAAATATACAATATAAACCTTATGGAACTCCGCAAAGAACTCGCGGTTAAAAACCCCACTTAACTTGTAAGTAATAATAAAATACAATATTAATTAATTGAAATTGTGATTATTTCAATAAATTAATCACAAGAAGACCGCATAAAAGATAAAGACACTGATGGTGCTCTACCATCCAGGAATAATTTTCTATACAAAACAGATCCAAGATATACATAAAAAGAACACATTGCTACTAATTAAAAAAATAAAAACCTGAAAATAAAACCCCAATTTCCATCTTGATATCAGGAATGGCTTAAGCATACACATTACAAAGGCAAATATATTTAAAAGCAGAGACGGCTACTAGCAATATCAGTTACCTGTCATATAGTCGAGTCATATTAATGTATATTATCTAATATGGCAATCCGTATTTCATATACGAGCTTTATAAGCATTGAAATGTAAATAATCTAAATTAAATAATTATAAAACTTTATGCCATAGTTATAAATTTTTATTGTTTAAATTAAATTAATGTTATTACAAAGTTGTCTTCAGTAAGCTTATAATGTTTTATTTATCAGCTTCACAACATGTTGGAGGTATTTTTTATTTCCCCTGGATAAAACTAATATATATTTCGATTTCATTGAAACCTTCTCTATCGCCCACACAGTTAAGGGTATTTTAGTTTAACCCACAATGCATTATTGATATATAATTTATCGTCACTTTTTAGGCAGTCAATAAATTCAATATCTGGCAGACTTTTTTTGTCACTAAGCATAAATTACCTTTTTTGTCACTAAGCATAAATTAGTGTTATGTTGAGTCTAAAAATAAGAAAAAATCGGGATATAACTATTTTCTTTCTTAAAGTTGCAATTTTTTGGCAGATTAGATATTACTAAACGACACCAATAATAAATTCAAATCTACAATAATAATGTACACATTTTTTTCGATTTAGTCTGATTACACTCATTTTGTTGGAAGGAAGGATTTAAAATCTCCAAATCAATCAGAATATCAAAATTTTGTTGAAAGGAAGGATTTAAAATCTCCAAAGACCCTTCAAGTGTTTCCCTTTAAAATAAGAAATATAGACAAGATTTTTGAAGTGAATAAAGATTTGTTCTTTATATTAGCGAATCTTGAATTTTAATACTGTGAATGGGGATGAAAATTTGTATTGTCGCTAATTATTACGTATTTCATTATGGCTATAAACTCCACCACTCACACCAATTTTAATATTTTTTAAATACTTGTTCTCTTGTCCTAATTACTTTTTATCCTTCTTTCAAAACAAAATCCTTTCCTTTCTTCGAATTTCAGAATTTTCAAATGTTCCAGATTTTCTCCTTCTAAAAGTAAATTTAATTGACGTATCAATCGAGCTAAGCGAGAATACCCGGCAATAATTGGTAACCTTTTAATCAAATCGATCACTCACAATCACTCAAGAAAGCTTTATTTAGGACATGCGGCTTCCGATTATTCTAGTACATGTCCCGGTTTCCCTAATGACATGCTTCACATCGTTGTAGGAACATCCGTTATTTTAGAACCTCCAAACAAAATAATAATCTATGGTAATATATATATGATATAATCGAGGAATATGTTATGTATACAAATATCTCGGGTATATTCATATAGCAGGTTAATTATGTATACAAATATATTTGGTATATTCATATAGCAGGTTAATTATGAAGCCTAAATATCTTCCAACCAGTCATACAATTTTTTTACAACTTTCTTTGGAGTGAAATATTTGCATTATTAATCTGATATAAACCAACGATACAAATCTTAAACACTATGAATAAGTAACCTATCATTTTTATTGTAAAAAATAATGTTATGAATTCGAACCTATTCAAATAATCATTCAAATATTTTTTTTGTCTGGTTGGTTGGAAGAGATTGTCGCTTGGTAATAAGCCTGCCAGATGTTTTTTTACAATCAAGTAATAAATTAAAGAAAAAAAATTCTACTATTACAATTAAATACGTCATTCAATGAAGATAATCAAAATTAAATCAGTTTTTCTCTCTCGTGAGTGTCTAAAAATTAATATTTTATTTAAATGAACCAGCGAGCACCTCATTTTATTGACTGCTAAGCATGATAGACTTTAAGGTAGAAAGAAAAAGCTTTATCATAATTACTCAATCGAAAACAATTACAAGGATCCCTTATTTTTCGTATGGCTCCCCTCATCGGGCAGTCTCGTTGTTAAATTCAAATTTCGTTTCCTTTATTGTTAAGATTCAGTTAACTAAATCTTGGATATATTTGAAGGACATTTTAACGCTTTTAACATATAATGTTTTTTATGTATACGTACGTAACGTCCAAAAGTTTCCGATTCAAATATACAAAAAAAAAGATAAAAAAAACTTGTGACAATTGGCACAATTTTCTTTATTTCTTATCGCAAATCATTAAAAATTCATTGCAACATTCCACACGTCTCACAGTTTTCGGATTGACCAATCTAAACAGACAAAATCCTAAAAATGAAAATCAATACTTCATATAAAAAATGCCGTTTTAGTGTGTCAAACAAACCTATTGATAAGATGCAATTGCCAGATTTTTCAAGAAACCCTTATTTTATTTTTTATGACGGAACAAAGTGACTTTTTGTGTCACAGGTATAAAATATTTCTATTAGCACATTCCTGGCTTCCGAAGTTTGTGCATGTTAACAGTGTTTTAAAAAGTTATTGAATTGTATTTATTTATTCATTTATTTATGTCATAATTATATTAATTTATTTATACTAGAGAATATTTTTATAACAAGAGCGAATTCATGAAATTCCATCCTATGCATTTTATTGAGTTTAAAGTTTAACAAGATGTAAGGTTATGTGTAAGATGTTGTTAGGCTATAAAACTTAGTTTAAAAAATAATCTTATATATTCTTTAAATAAAAAATATTACTATTTACTGCGATTTTGTGGGATTTCTTAAATACATATATTTTTTTTGTTTTAGGGACCAGACTTACCAGAATTAGTATTTTTGAAGTATGGCGTTCTAACCCTTCGAAGTACCGCATTCAGCGTGTTTATGATTTTGTAAAAACGTTTTACAATATTCAAGATGATAAAAAAGCAGAAGCTATAAGATTAAAAGTTTTTATAAAAACCGAATGTGAGAAAATTCGTCAAAAATGGGTACAAAAACAAAGACGTTTGAATTTGTTTTTAAAACTCTACCAACTTTGGTTGTGTGAAGATTTAGATTTGTCGTCTCCAATGCAGACAATTAATAAGGTAGGCCATACAGCTAAAATATTTCGAGAATGTTTATCCGAATCAAAAAGGAGAAAAGTACGTGATTTGGTTACCAGCTACGAGAAGGAAGAATTGACATATGAAGCTGCAGTTAGTGTTCGAGTCAGTGGTAGACGTGTTGGGGCAAATTCAATATAGTACAAGAGATATTGACTGCATCACCGAGAAGAGCAACGAGTTATAAAAAGGCCAAGAAACAAATTTTCACAACTCCAATTCCTACTCCCCAGAAGAAGCTTTAGTATTGTTCAATGCAAACAAATTTACGGGAATGTAGTATAAAAATATCCAACAGGAAGCTTCTGAAAGAGGTTTCAATTTATATCCATCATATGATCGGGTTTTAGAAGAGAAAAAACAATTGTTATCCAGAAATAGAGAGCGTAATTGTAACATATTTTGAACAGCAAAATTTGAAAATTACGCTAACGAAACAAAAATGTTATTTATACATATCATTATACTCGTGGTACAATATGCCTGCAGCCTTGCACAAAATATTGACGCACGGTGCTGAGATCATCGATTCTTGTTTGATTCATATTGGACAAATGCCTGAAAAGGCAGCAGAGGGCAAAAATAAAGAAATCAGAAAAATGAGGGAACATCACACTTAAAAAATCTCGCGTGTTAGGAAAAATTACGATTTATTTAAATATTTATTAGTTTCTTCTGATCCGTATTACTTATCCGTCTTATTAAAAAATACCGAAAAATGTTAAACATATGTATGGAAATGATTTTCTAAAGCTATTAAAAAAAAGTTGTTTTTGTATATTTTTTCACAATTATAAGTATTAAGTTATTATAGTTTCTAAATTTGTCTTATTCTCAATGTATTCTTGTGTATTTGGTAAATATTAGGTCCTTACATATGAAATTGGCGTTTTGTTTGGGAGGAACATAAAGTTGATTTTTTTTTAATATAATATATTTATTTAATCAAAGTATGTACCATTGCTATCTATGCACTTTTGCCATCTCATAGGTAGTTCATCGATCCCTTTACTAAAAAAACCATTCGGACGGGAATCAATAAAATCTTTGAAGTCGGTTTGGACTGCCCCATCGGAGTTGAATTTTTTCCCTTGCAAGAAGTTATCCAAATTTCGAAAAAAATAGTAATCTGTTGAGGCAAGGTCCGGAGAGTACGGTGGATGTGTTAGACATTCCAATTGAAGCTCTTCTAATTTGGTAGCCGTCTGTTGTGCAGTGTGTGGTCTAGCGTTATCATGAAGCAGCAGTGGCCTAGAGCGATTAACCAGCCTCGGTTGTTTAGCAGCTAGCTTTTCCATCATGGTTTGCAGTTGCTGACAATAGACATCTGCCGTAATCGTCTGGCCAGATTTAAGAAATCTGTAGTGAACGACACCAGCACTAGTCCACCAAACGCTCACAAGTAACTTTTTTGGAGTCAATTTTCGCTTGGGGCATGGTTTGGCTGGTTCGGCAGGGTTCAGCCATTGCAATGAGCGCTTCCGATTATCATACAGGATCCACTTTTCATCACAGGTAATGATTCGATTCAAAATCCCTTCATTATTGTGCCGGTTGAGTAATGCAACGCAGCAGTCAACGCGCGTTTGTTGATTTGCTTCACTCAATTCGTGAGGTACCCACCTTTCAAGATTTTTCACCTTCCCAATTTGCTTCAAGTGGATTAAAACAGTTTTATCACTAACACCGCAGCCTGCAGCTAACTCGGACGTGGTTTGCGATGGATCTGCTTCCACAATAGCCTTCAATTCTTCATTATCAACTTTCTCCACGGGGCTTGTTCTGCAGGTCGAAATTTCCAGAACGAAAACGTTGGAACCAAAAACGCACTGTGCACGCCATACACATCATTAATCCTTCGAGCCGTTTCTGCAGCACTGGTGCCACGGTGGAACTCGTACTCGTAAATAACGCGATATTTCAAGTTTTCCATTTTGTAAACTGAGTGACGCAAAGAAAAAAAACAATTGAGGAAAAAACAAATGAATTATAATTTTCGAAACACAAATACTTGAGTAAATAGCTGTATAAATTTGAATTTGGAATTCTTAACCAAAGAGAAGATATTTGAGATCAAAGTTGCCAGTACGGCAAAACGCCAATTTCATATGTAAGGACCTAATATAAACCTATTTTTGAATTAAAAACCATTTGTTTATATTTCCTAGCCTCTAGTTATTAAAATGTAACATTATTAATATCAAATTATATGAAAAATAATTTTGTCCCTCTAGATTGGTCAATCCGAACACGGTGCGTCGTTGCCTTAGTACTTAAGAATTTAGGCACCCATCTTACGTTCACCGTATTCATGGCAAGATAATCGTGCAGAATTCGAAGCATTGTACTTTTGGAAAGCCCACACCTTGATGTTATTTCTTAGGATTTTAGTCTTGTGTCTTGTAACACTTGCTCTTTCACTAATGCAACTCTTTCTGCACTGAGTGCTTCTGCTGGTCTGCCTTGACAAGGATCATCATGATATGGGTTAATCAATTATCTGCCTAAGTGAAACTTTTTAGCTCAATCTTTCACTATGAATATAATGGAGTTAATTCTTCGTAGGCATATCTAAACATCCTTCAATTTCTGCCGGGCTATTCCCTTTTTTGACTGAAACTTAATTCTTTTGAAAACCCTTCTTTTGAAAGAACCTTTTTAACAGTATAATATTCCAGTTTTTAATATTTCAGAATATAACGAAATGAAACAATACTTATTATATTGGCTCGAGTTGATATACTACTAAGGGGAGATATATAAAATGTTAACACTGTGAATAACAATGGAAATTTAACACTATGACTAACCTAACATCATCTAAGCACACAATTAACATGGTTAGTATCTATCCTTACAAAATCTTACTTGTAAAGGTCGGAAACTTTTGAACCTTGTAGAAAGAAAAGTATATTGTATTTTAATGTTTGATTACATTTAAAATTGAAAAAATATATAGTCACATAAAGGAATATATTGAATTGTCCGGAAAGCAGTTTCGTATTTCTCATATAGATGCCGATGGGACAAAATGTTCATTACTAAATTCATTTCAAACGCGCTAAATGTATATTTTTATAAAAGGTTATGTTCAGCACATTTTTACGGCACTTGTTTGCCCACATTGTTTGAGATACTTTTTGCATCATTTTGAAGATGGAACAAAATGTTTTGTATTTCGGGGCTTGATGCTTTTATGCTACCGCGAAGGAAAAAATGTGACATGAACAAAAAAATGTATATGTACAGTAAATGTCAATAATGTATTAAGTTATCGAGTGTGTTAAATGTGGTTTAAAAATCCGTAATATTAATACGAAACTCTAAGATGGTGTCCGCTCTGGAAGCCCGATTACCACTGATGACGACCTAAAGAAAGCTTTGATCGACAATAACTAGCATTCTAAACATCACGAGAGATTACTGAGATATTGAAAATATCGAAAACCACCGCATGGATATTTCGTACATTTTGACGTTTGAATTTAACTTAAAAATACGAAATGACTTTCCAGAAAACCTTTTGTTGTAACTTGGGGCTCGAACCCACTCTTATTGACAGATTAAAAATATTACAATATAAGTATTTGATTGACTTGATATAACGAAAGGAAAGTGGTGAATGCGGCCATTATATTAGGTACTTTGTCGCATCCGCATATGTTCAGAAAAACACATTTAGTTAGAAAACTTTCTAAGGGAAGACGAACTACAAAAAAGCCTTTTTAGATCTTTCGAGTCACAACACATTCGACTTTAGTATAGTATAGTGTATGATGTAGTGTTCACAAAATATGATCTAAATCACGGATTCGGATAAGTTGAAGGGTACCACACGAATGAATTTAAACTTGGTAAAGTGTAAATTTTAAGATTTCGTAAAATTATAGCAAAAAGTTGTTAAAAGGCCGAGATTATTACAAAATATAAAATATAGTGCAATTATTATTGTACTTTTGGTTTTAAGATCTTACTTTCAGACTTTATTTCACCTACATTTATACACTGGCCGGTTGTGAGGCACGTTTTACGAATTAGCAAAATTCAGCGTTTTTAAAATGATATTTTATTATTCATCAGAGTTATAGAAGTCATATTTTCATAACTTATTTGAGAGAACTCATTATGCACGAATGAAAATAAAATAAATTATTTCATATTTCTTAAATTCGGGGTATTGTGTTGTATTAATAACTATTACCAATATTCAATAAAATATTGTAGAACTCATTATAATGAGCACGTTATTTTCTGCGTGACGATATAAAAAAACAAATAGACGTTAATAGAAATTTATCAATACTGAATTCATCATCAAAAGTTTTCATAAGTATATGAAATTAATTTAGCGTGAATTTATAGAGAACAAAAGTACGATTAAAAGTAGGTATGTTAAAAGAGATCAAAGGAAAATGAATTGAATTTAATTATCATGTCTAGACATTCATCGTTGGTCTTACCAAAGTTTTAGTAAGATCTTCAAGGACACATCAAACATACCAACAAAAATTAAAACTTTTCGTTTCACTGTCAATGTGATCTTCAAATTAAACACCAACAGCAACACCGAAGTAAAACTTGATGGAGAGCTCAAATGAACAATATTACCTGTGAAAAGTATAACGAGGGCAGTACTTATTGTTCTTCTCAGTACTTGTTTCTTTATACTCGTATTGTTGAATCGTCTCATCACTACACCTGGACTGAAAGAGTGATCAAGTCATACACTCGTATGTAATATATTATGTAAATGACACCTCAATTATAACAAAAACTGAAGATGATGATCATAGAATGCTACTTAAGTTTTATTCGGCGTTACAAAAATACATTAATATTATTCACGTACAAAACTAAAAACATAACGATCTCCAGAAAACCAGCTACGCACAAACTCGCTATCGACGGCAAACCTCCATATACAAAGGGAGTTTTATTTTGAGCTTGGGGATTTGAATTTATATCTATTTTCGAAACGTCTTTCCAAAAAATGTTTTATTTGACATATGTTATCTAAAGACCTGGAGAATTCGACATGCATCGTTTTAAAACGGAAGGACGTATAGAAATCTCGCAAACAAAAATCAGCTTTCTATTTTATACCAAAAAGAGTAGTCGGTTCGTACTAACGAAAATATGCTCGAGTAAGTGAAAATGTCGTAAAAAATCTAAAAACTTCCATCAACATCGTTCGCAGCAATTGGGCAATTCCAGAAGCTCTATTTAACAAATTTTAACCAAAGACCTTAGTCTAAACGCATACAAAATTCAGCTGATTCAAGAACTTATGCCTGCAGATAATAGGCATCACCGTGTCTTTGATGATTACATCCTAGAGCACACTGCGGTTGATGCTGAATTTTGTAACAAAATTATCTTCACCGACGAAGCCCATTTTGACCTCGGTGAATACTATATGTCAATACGCAAAATTGACGTTTATGGAAGTGAAAACTCGCTAAGGAGACACCCGCGTTGCGTTACAGTAAGGTATGGTTTTTGGGCTGGAGGTGTCATTGGTCCGTTCTTTTTTTTTAAACGAGGATAGCGAAACGATTCCTGTCAATGGCGCAATGTGCTGACAAACAAACGGTCCCAATTGGAGGATAGGGATCACGAGGATGTTCTTTCAGCAAGATGGTGTCACGTGCCCCACTGCAAGAGAAACATTAGCTTTATTGCAGACAAAACTTTGTGGCCATATCATTTTTCGTTACGGTGACATCAATTGGGCGGCGAGATCGTGCGACCTAACTAACGCTCTTATATACTCGTATTTTTATTTGGGACTAGATAAAGCAGAGAGAGTCGACGCGATCGATCGACGAGCTCAAGAACAATATCCGTCGAGTTATTCACTTAATTGGGCCGCAATTTGCATCTGCAGAAACAACCGAGGGGGACATTTGGTAGATATTTTATTTCGAACGTAATTCCCATGCTTCTCCTTTACACTGAAATTAATAAACTGATGAGTTTCTAAAAATGATGAGTTTTTTTACAAAAGAAAAACACCAAGTTCAAAATGGGATACCCTGTAGCAACAAACTGTTTATATACTCGTATTTGAGTATCGCATTTCTCTTTCGTCGGGATCGCAGGAATAAAATCAAGAGCCTAGTAAATAAGTCTTAAGGAAATCAGAATTATATCTTCTTCTCTATAATATATATGATATACGACTGTAACATAAATAATAAAGCCTGTCTGATATCTTAAGAAACGAGAACGACTGAAGTAATCCCTTTCAAAAACAAGTAGGCTTAAACGAATGAGAGAAAGACATTTTTCGCAATGATGGAATTTTTCCATTGACTAAAAGTTTTCTCCCTAACGCCGTTTTCTATCAGAGTAGGCAACGAGCAGAGAACACCGGCCTTTTCTATCGCGACACGTATATTTCGCCTCTTCTACATCAATACATCTTCTCATACAACACCTACGATTTCCCTGACATTTCATTATTTCAAAATATTTTTCACTTAATCCAACCTTAAATTCCTTGGTCTTCCTATACCACGCCTTTCACTCACGTTTGTATTGCATATTAATTTTGTTAGTCTTTCTTCATTCATTCGATCTACATGTCCAAACTGTCTCTGAGTACTCATGTCGATCTTACTTAATACATCAGTCTTGAGTTCACATTTATCCCTAATTATTATTACCTTCTGTATCTGTCATACATTATCACGCCATGTATTATTCTCAGTGCGCGTCTTTCTACAGCATTTATTTGGTTCTTTTCAGTCTTTTTCAACGTCCAAATTTCTCATCCAATCATCAAAATTTGTTCTAGAATTCCCCTGTGGAGTATCTTTTTAGCCCATTTTGATACTTTCCAGTTTGACTATATATAGTATGTATAGTGCCCCGTTGACTTTACCCTCATCACTACACGCCGTTCGATATATCTCGTAACTCTTACATCATCTGAGAAAATACTAACTTAATAGTAGGATTCCTCAACTTTAATTCAAAATTCGTCAAACAAAAAAAAAATTACCACAAAAATGCAATGGACTACACGTCCTCTCTTGATGCTATTTCGCTTACATTCAAACCTCCCGTTTCGGCCGGAACGCTTTCAAGATATTTTGGTTGAACCTAGTCGTACAGTGTGCCTTCTTCATATATTTACTTAGACTAGTTGAGTATTGGTTGAACCTACTCGTACAGTGTGCTTTCTTCATATATTTACTTAGACTAGTTGAGTTTTGGTTGAACCTACTCGTACAGTGTGCCTTCTTCATATATTTACTTAGACTAGTTGAGTTTCGGTTGAACCTACTCGTACAGTGTGCCTTTTTCATATATTTACTTAGACTAGTTGAGTTTTACTTATATACTGATCACTAAACAATTCCCAACATACCATACCTAGGTTACTTTTACCTAATAGCCAAGAAAAACGAGTTACGGTACATTCACGCATTCGTATGGTATCCTCCAACATATACGAATCGGAGATAGGGACACGTTAAAGAGCGTGGATAGTAGAGCGTGGACACCTCAGCCTCGCATCCTCCATTGTTGGTAATACTAGAGCCTCCATAAATGTTAATATAAATATCAACGAAATCGAACGGAAGATAGCCATTACCTATGCAAAGTAATGACTGATGATCATCGTGATCACGAACCTAAGAACTGAGGTAACGACCAAGAATATACAAATGAAATGTAACTTATATACTCAGTTGTATGGAACAGCCGTATCAAATATAAATCAAAGGAAAATGTTAATTAAAAAACGTGACATGGCTAGAAATGAAACATTCAAAATTTCATACAATTTCAACAGTTGCGTTGAAGAGACAGTATTTAATTATTTTAGTGCAAAGAGAATTTGGTTGACTAATTCACTCATAAATTTTCCATGTATTAAGTTCTTAGGCCAACTTTCTGGCACATGTCTATATACGAGTATTATATTAAAACTTTTGTTGAATCTAAAAATAAATTTACTCTAACTTAATCGGATTGTGATGACTGAGTGCTCTTAAAACGAAAAAAAAACCTTGCATTTATCGAAACCGGTTGGGAGAGTGGACGGGGATTCAAAAGATTTTTTCAATCAATTTAATTTTATACTGAAGAAAAGTATTTTGAGAGGAAAAAATGGTATCACTTATGTTTCCCGGATGACCTTTTCATAGCACTTAGGGCATCTCTTCCAAACGTAGGCCTGTATGAAAAATAAACATTTTTACAAAAATGTAAAACACACCTCTAATATGAACCTATTACTCTAAACATGACAAACTCCATGGACTAGTTGATAAGACGCTTGTATTCCATCTGGGGGTTTCGAATTCTATTCTCGATGGTAACTAAAAAAGGGGCCACAGTCTGGTTGAAGAATTCGTTTGGTAACAAAACTCGCGCGCTAGACATGTGAGTGTTGCATTTGCACGTGCGGAAGTACTTCAAACACATACGATGGTCAACTATGAGTTGTGTGCCTATTTCAGTCATTTTTAACTCGTTTATATGGGCCGAAAGCAATATTGTCCCCCAGCCACGGTCTTCAATATGTCCGTATCACCGATTATGATAGGTTGGAAGGTAATATACAAATAAGTAAATAAGTTTGAAAGAAACATGATTTATTTACTGTTATAAGCGTTTCAGGCGATCTCCGTGGCCAGGTTGGCAAGGCGCTTGATTTTCACCCGGGGATTTCAAATTCAATTACCGATATTACCCGAAAAAAATTAAATCGTTCTGTCTTGTAAAAATTTGTCTAGCATAATACATGACGCGCTAGACGTGTACGAACTGTTCACGTGTGGCTGTATTATTAACACTTTGAACGACGAACTGTGAGTTCTACTAACATAATGCTACGTGCCTACTTCAGTGATTCTAAATCCGAAGACTCGCTTAATGATGCGGAAGAGAATGTTTACTCTCGGCTAAACACTTCAATATGTTCGCATCGGCAATTTAAATATGTTTAAGGGTACCATACGAACAAATGAATGCAGAAGCATTCCAACAGGTTCCGGGTTTGATTCCCATCGATGCCCAATTCACCCTTTTCAAAAAGTGTTTTAAGCTAATTTTCGCTTGCAGCTTATTTAATGTCTTACTGGTTGAAAGTTGAAAGAGATTGTCACATATCAATAAACTAACCAAGTTGTGTTGTGTACAACGAAAATGTAATACAATGCAAAAGTTTAACTATCAAGAATTATTGAACGCATACATGCACCAAAGGACCCAATCCATCTGTTTTCAGATATTTGAGGAAATGTAGTGGCACTTTGTATAGGCTTATATAATACATTGATACATACATACCATCACGCCATTTTCCTTTTTCGTTAAAAATAGAGGACACGTTTCCTCGCCTTTCTATCCAGTCTTTACCTAGTTCACATACAATCATCTCGTCAAACATACTGTTTTGTTTCTCGTGCTTCTTACCTTTCACTCGTAGTTGAAACTTCATTAAAAGTTTTGTGTGGAATGAAAAAAACACAAAATGTTACAATTTTTTGTGATTTTTACATGTACTATAATTATTTGATTGTTTTTGGTATTTTAAACAACCCAAAAAATATGCTTTGTGTGTTATTATTTTTGCATATACACGTCCAATTGCATATTAATATTTTTACACATAGAGTATTTCTTATGTTCTTTTGACATTTCAATATACCACAAATGAGTCTGATCCATTTTGCATGTTTACTTCCTATTCTACGTACTCGTATTTTTGCAATAGGATCCAACCCACATTTACCTGCTTTGAGATATTTAAAGACATTTAACGTTATTTTTTGTAAGCTTGTACGGAATATTTTTTATTTCAAATTGGAACCATGAAATAGACATTACGAGTATAATTAATGGCTTGATCTTTTTGAACGTGTTTATCGAAGTGTGTTTTATAAACATTCCAAATTAATTTCAAAAGTGGGCTGGGTCCTTTTGCGTAAAAATAAACAACTGGACGACAATATCCAAAAAAGTACCCAATCCACAAAAATATTGTTTTTAGTTTATTTTAAATATAAGAAAATCCTGTTTGTGTAAAAATATAAACTAATTTAAATAAATATTTCAAAGTTACGTTGCATCTTTAAAATGTTTCATTACAAACATGTTCTTACGAAGCCGGGACATGTCTCTTCAACTTTATTTTTTGTAGAATATACGTCTATCAGATCGACCTATCAGAATATTTAAGAATATATCAGAATATATGAAATTCGTAGGGGTACTGTGGCAAACGATGGCGAGGATCTGGAAAAAAAGACATTGCAGACAAGCATTCACCATACAAAAGATAGATAACGGATGTCGGTGATTGTTGCAATAATATAAAATCTGCAAAAGCTTATCATACACCATTTATTTTATGAACAGACATTTAGAACCAATTGCAGAGGTGTTCCGAATAACTTATTAGCCCCACTACGTGCAATTAAATTAAATTGAGGTGTTCTTCAACAACAAGTAAATTAACAGAATAAATTAAGAACGAAGTGAACCTGGCAGATTTCCCTCACTCAACCTCCAAATTTCTCAAACATATCCAGAGGTGTTTCGAAAAACTTATTAGCCCCACTACGTGCAATTAAATTAAATTTAGGTGTTCTTCAAGAACAAGTAAATTAACAGAATAAATTAAGAACGAAGCGAACCTGGCAGATTTCCCTCACTCAACCTCCAAAATTCCCAAACATATCCAGAGGTGTTTCGAAAAACTTGTTAGCCCCACTACGTGCAATTAAATTAAATTGAGGTGTCCTTCAAGAACAAGTAAATTAAGAACGAAGCGAACCTGACATATTTCCCTCACTCAACCTCCAAATTTCTTAAACATATCTTTCATCATAACGAAGGTAAATAAGGTCCTGTAATTTAAATACATGTATCGTGGTGCCGTTGAAATTGATAATTAACTTTACATGATTTTTTAATTACCTCATTTCAGAGTAGGAAAATCACGATCATTAATTTTCAAAGTTGTTTCCTTTATCCGGATTCTCTGTGAACGAATATCTACCATATGAAGATATTCGTTTAGAACAAAAAATACTCGTAGGCAAACAATTCAAATTGATGCGGATTTGCGAATTTTTTCGTTCACTGACCCGTCAAAGGCAATATTGATAACGATGTCAGCAGTTTGTTCCGTCTCATCTGATATTTTCGATAAGAATAAAGAAAAAAAATATCCACTCGAAGAATATATTCGGACAATTGTCTACAAAGTTAGATAGAGCTTGTGAATGGGCATATTTATTTTATACTCATAAATATACTTTATTTGCAGGATCTTAATCTCGTTTTAGTAAGAAACATCAGATTATTTGGTGTGTTCGAAGGTTTTCATGACTGTTTTTCACTAATTTAAAGTTGCCATATTGAGTTGGCTAAAATGATGGTCGACATTTCGATGACGTTGCGGTCATCATACTAAGAGCGAAATAAAAAATATAGATATCGGTAATGTTTTTTGACATCGCCCTGAGGATAAAGACTTCAACGCCTTCGAAATGTCGACCGTCATTTACATTTTAGCCAATTTAACAAGGTTACAACCCTGAAAAACATTTTAAATTATCAGATTATTAAAAAAAAAATTCTAAGCATTTCTCCATTCGCCTCAACAAGGAGCATTATTGTCAGTCTCCAAAGTGTACGTGTTTAATGAACATAAACATTTACACTACCTGTCAATGCGAAATGTGACTGGCGGGAAATGAAATACAAGACATTGTTTATTTTTAGTTTATATTACCTTTTATTCAAAATATACTCTTTGTGAGTAAATACAATACTGGAAGTGGTTGTAAAATATTCTGAAGCACTCCTGAAACTCATTCTTCGGAATTACCCCCAAAATCGCGGCCGAAGTCTTCTGGATGTCTAAAATCGTGTCAAAACGCTTTTTTTCATCGCCAATTTCAGTTTTGGGAATATCCAGAAGTCGCATGGAGCCAAATCAGACGAATACGGGGGTGATCGATACTGTTTTTGGCCAAGAAATCGCGTACAATCTTGCTTTTGTGCGGCGGTGCTTGCAACACAGCAACATGCAACAAAGACCATGCCCCTTGTTCCCGGTTTTCGGGTCTAACTCGAAGAATTCTGGCCGATAAACGATTCAAAACACCCAAGTTCACATCGGAGTTTACCATTTGACCATCTGGCGTGAATTCCTTGTGGATAATTCCTTTGGAATCAAAGAAAACGGTGAGCAGTCTTGATTCAGCTCTTCTTTCTGCATGCGCACTTTTTTCGGTTTCGGAGATTGTGGACCCTTTCATTCCGAGCTCTGGCGTTTTGCAAGTGGCTCATACTGAAAGCACCTTGATATGAAGTCTGGATCCATATCACCCGATCGTCCTGGATCCATATCACCCGATCACTTTTTGATCGTCAGTCAGTAGACCTTTCGTTTGTCCAAATTTTCTGTTAAAATGAGATGGACAGTGAATTTAGGAATTTCAATGAGCCTAGTAGACGCACAACGACCATTTCAAAGAATTTCAGCCACTTTTTCAACATTTTCTTCAACTTGAACTGTCAATGATGGTCCAGGCCGTTAATTATCTTCAGTGTTCTCTAACATCACGAAATCTTGCATACCACTTAAAAACGTTCTTACGACTCGTTGCTTCACTACCATAAACAGTTTGAATCATTTCAAAACTTTCGGTGGCACTTTTACCCAATTCAAAACAAAATTTAATGTTGGCACGTTGCTCCATTGTTCCTTTTCCGACCGAAACTCAGAAGGTACTGTCAATTGTTACGTCATTACGAAAGAACCAGCGATGCCAGCGCTTTGAAACTTTTACGGAAGATAGTCGAAATGAGTAAATAGTTAACTAATTTGTTCATCCACAGATGGCGCTGGTGGTTACGCGAAAATAAAATCAGTCCCCTTTCCCATTGGACAGACCGTCTATTCATTATAATACACCTGTCTACCATATTTACAAAAAAAATGGAAATATGTAAAAAAAAATGTGTATTACATTGAACCATAATAGTATGTACGATTTGGTTTTTAGAACTCTAGGGTCCGATATCCTCATTTGTATCGGTTCTGCTTTGGGAACATAACGTTTATACGTATCGCAAACGCTTGAAAAATGATTTACGAAATACGTAATTTTTAAACAAGTGAGTAATTTTTGTACTAAAAATAACTCCAAATCTCAAATAGTTGAGTTAGCAGATGCGATAATTAAAAAATTCTACAAAAATTCCAAGAGGGGGGTGGGTAGGTTGAAGCATCTCATATAATTAATTCATCTCTTCCTTTCTTGGTCAAATTATTTTTTGCAACTAACTATCCGCCGCATTTTCTATATTTTTTGACAAAATCAGCTACTTTTTCAGGTACTGAGATTTTTTTGCATAATTTTGTTTTGAAATTTTAAACACAGTTTTTAATTTTCTTTCATAGATGATTTTAGCAACACGTATTAAATTATAATTTCTTTTTCAAACATATGGCTATTTTATTTGGTGAGATTCTGAATAAAAAAATAATGCACACCCCTATCTTCGATATTTTGACACAGCTGACATAAACTTGAATAATATCTTCATAATTCAAAACCAGTATTAAATAATCCATGGGGAATGTCCACTGATTTTTAAGACATCCGCGTTAGTACTGTAAAAAAATACTAAAAGTAAAAAAGATAAACCACACTTATTATACGCTAATTTTTCTAAATAAATAAAAAAAGCCCGATCTAAATTGAAGTAAATTATAGATCACATATAATAAATACATTCTCTTCATCCTAGAAGTTTGATTTCATTAAAAATAATGGGTATGCTGGCTTTTGTTTAAGAATTTTGTCTGGTTTCTCTTGTTTTTAGCTATATTCATAATATTTTTATCTCTAATCAAGCAATGTCAAAATCTTCTAAGTTCACAATATATTTGTGACGGCTTTGATGCACAAATATGAAAGTGAAAAACAATAAAGGAGTTGAATAAATATTCTAAAAGCCATATTAAGTAGAATATGCAAAGTGTCAATGTATGATAGAATACGGAACAAAGTAATTTAGGATTAATGTGAAGTAGGTACTAAAATAATAAACAGAATGGAGAAGAACCCTTTGATGCAGTTTGGGCATAGAGACAAACGACATCTACAGCGAAAGGAAGGCCGAGAAAAGTTTGGTTGTATAGAGTAAATGAAATTTTGAATGTAAAGTTAGGAAAAATCGGAGTTGTACAAGAAGATGTATAAATGCAATCAATTGGAATGAGTGGATTCAGTAATGCACTTGTATATTGGGTATCCCAGTAAAATTAACAGATATGATAAAAGTAATATTAGAAAAATACCAAAGTAATGTCCGTATTGATGGACCCTCAGGTTTTACCATAAACTACAGATACTTTCATCATTACTATTCAATTTGGTCCTGAAATCTGGCATTACATAAAAAAATTGAGGTGTTCTTCAAGAACAAGTAAATTAACAGAATAAATTAAGTGAACCTGGCAGATTTCCCTCACTCAACCTCCAAATTTCTCAAACATATCCAGAGGTGCTCCGAAAAACTGACTAGCCCCACTACGTGCAATTAAATTAAATTGAGGTGTTCTTCAAGAACAAGTAAATTAACAGAATAAATTAAGAACGAAGTGAACCTGGCAGATTTCCCTCACTCAACCTCCAAAATTCTCAAACATATCCAGAGGTGTTTCGAAAAACTTATTAGCCCCACTACGTGCAATTAAATTAAATTTAGGTGTTTTTCAGGTTAACATAATAAATTAAGAACGAAGTGAACCTGACATATTTCCCTCCCTCAACCTCCAAATTTCTCAAACATATCATTCATCATAACGAATGTAAATAAAGTCATGTAACTTAAATACACATATCGTGGTGCCGTTGAAATTGATAATTAACTTTACATGATTTTTTAAATACCTCATTTCAGAGTAGAAAAATCACGATCATTAATTTAATTTAAAATACCAAAGTAATGTCCGTATTGATGGGCACTCAGGTTTTACCGTAAACTACAGATACTCTCATCATTACTATTCAATTTGGTCCTGAAATCTGGCATTACATAAAAAAAAATCACAAATTATACAATCAAACCTTCCTAAGTACTTCTCTGAACAACCTAAAATAATTGTTGACTATGTTAAAAATATTGATATAATGGGTCGCAGAGATGATGTGAGTCTATCATATTCAAGGAGGTAGAAATGGATGGAAGAACTGTTGGTCTAATGATAAATTAGGAAAAAACAAATACATGTTGAAAACTAGAAGAATGCATTTATAGTTCCATAAATTAATAACTATAGCTTTCCATCTGGAAATGGTTTTAAAAATATAATGCAAATATTGAATAAAAAGTCTTATGTTCAGCGGACCATTATAACCCGAAACACTAACTCTGATGTTTGAGAAGATATCCAGATTATTACGATATGATAATGACATAGGATCTTATTTGGCTCGTTAAGTAAAAGGTTGGTTACTGCCCAAAAAACCATTAATTACATGATCTTACTCAAGTTAGGGAAAAAAACAAATATCTAAGTGTTAGTGGCACAAGCAATAATATTAAAAATGGGAATATATTTTCTGCCATAAAGAACAAATAATAATAATAAGGAACAAACAAATTTGGCGAATTTATTACCTATAAATCTCATTTTACCAACCAGAAAAGTTTTGCAAGTTTAAAAGCAAAAACAGATTAGACTATTTAAAAATGAACTACTTTGTTAGTTCACTAATTACATTCATCCCCGCTATACGTGTTTCTACTTCCTATCTCGAGGCTTTTTTCAGGTGGGATAATCCTGGATATTTAGGTCAGACTTGTGTCATGTTACATCGAAAGTATGTAGTCTATTGACGCAAAGGAAAAATATTTAAGAGGGTTGAAACTGTTTATTCCTTTTACATTTTTGCTTTGTATATTTCTTATGTTTATAAATTCACTGTTTTATGTAATTTTGGGATTTGTGTAAAATTTTAACTTAACTTTCTTTCAAAATTATGATTTGTGTCTATAAAATAGTTCATCAATTGTGAAAAATGATTAGGTAGACAATGATAATGTTCTTGTATTTCTAGTGCCTATGTTTCTTTGTGTCATTCCAATATATGTACTTTCACAAGCACATTCTATTTCATATACGCCGCTCTTATGTTGTGTAGTTTATCACCCTTGATTTTGGCATTAAAAATCTATTTACCTATACTATTAGCGTAATATACAGGGCATATTTTTCCTGGAAGTAAGTAAGATAGTGTGGAAGTAAGTGAGACAATCAGGGTTATTTCATCAATATTTAAAATTCTCCTCCAATTTTCTCCGCCATTCAGTTAATTTATTTTGGGATAAATATAGTTATTAGTTAGTCGTGTCTTTAATTTATTCTGAGTATGTTATATATTACTTTGTCCTTATATCCATTGTTCCTAACTATTTATTTTATTGTTAAGAGTTCCTGGGTATATTCATCTTCGTTCAATGGCTACTTAATTTTTTAATATAGTTTATATGTCCAGGAGGGTTAAAAATAATATGAGGGTTTACTTTTTTATAATTATTTATATTACTGCTTATTTACTGTCATTTTTATATACCGTCAAATCCGCCAACATTGCCCATGGACGCTAACTTTGCCGAAATGAAAATATTATCTTTGGTTTATCATAAAAAAAAATTTGAGGCAATATGGCAACTTTGAACCATTTAACAAGAAACTCAGTTATTTTGCCTGCAACACTTCGGAATCACTCTGTTCCTAGTTTCATGCAGTTGTCTACCATTTGCTCTCAAAGTTGACCCTTATTCGTGTGATGCCAAAACACGTCCTCGGAAATTTTGTTTTTTTGGCGGCTACAACTGTTTTATGTCAGTAATTTTCATATATATTATTAATTACGAATCTACTATTGTTGTGGAGTATTGAATAAAGCATTCATATCATTTTTAACTGAAAAATGTGGCTGGGCAATGTTGCGTCCACATTTACAGAGTCTCTGCCGCCAACTTTGCCCAACATTAGGGTTGTGACCACCCAGCAAAGCATTTTTTATGTTCTATACCTATCACTTCTTTCGAGTTTTTTGTTTTGGGAGTTTTGGAAACTCGAAGTTTGACAGGCACCTCCCCAGTTGAAAAGGGGCATGAATTGATAAGAAGTTTTTTTATGATGGAGGTTGGTGGAGCTAAGCCGCACTTAAATCAGCATAAGAGCCGGCCAAAAATTGGTTCGCGCTTTTACAAAACTACACAACAGAAATGTTGAATTTAGCTGTGGAACTCGTCCAGAGCAACAATTTGTCGTCAAGGGATGCTGAAAAGCAGTTCAACATTCCTCGGCGAACTATTATTAACAAAATCAATGGGCGTCATGATAGACCCGTCGGATGTTCAAAAAACTCACCGATAAAAAGGAAGGAGACATTACCAAAGTCCTGGTAGCTGCTGCTGATTTTGGCAGCCCATTAACCAAATTAGACTTGAGGCTTATGGATTTCGAATATTTAAAAAAGAACTCGCACCTACACATTTTTTATAATAAACCTCTTTCGAAACACTGGGGAAGCAATTTCGTGACAGGATATGCTGCAAAACTTACCGTTAGAGCAACAAAAAATATAAAGAGCGCGAGCACAAAAAGGACTAAATGAAATGATGGAATATTTTAGTAATTTGAAAAAAAAACCTAAAAGATATACCTGCAACAAATATAATAAATTTTGACGAAACAAAGTTCTCAGATAACCCTGGATATTCAAAGGCCATATTTAGAAGGGGTATAAAATACCCGGAAAGAATCACAAACTCCACAAAAGGATGTATATCCTTACTGTTTTCAGCTACAGCATATGGGACATGTTTGTCAACCTACGTTGTTTATAAAGCTGCAAATTTGTATTCGAAATGGGTAAGAGGCAGCCCAAGTAATACTAGATATAATAAAACAATGTCAGGTTGGTTTGACTTGAATGTTTTTGAAGAATACTTCAAAACTATCATAATACACTGGGCTAAATCTATTCCAGGCCTTAAGGCAGTCATTTGTGACAACTATGTTATCTAGTCATCTAAGCCCTACTGTAATTGGTGAATAAAAATGACGTTTTAGTAAGAGGTATAAACTATTGTCTAGCCGTTGCGTCTGGTCTTAAGTCACACTTTTCTGAATGTGTAATGAATAATACCTACCTATAATAGAGGATAAGCTGTTCAGAAAACAAAATTTTTTTTTTAAATAAAACTGCATTTACTTTGTGACACCCCTGCTTAAAAATGCAACAATTATTGAAAATTCCATAACAGGGACGGTAACATTGCCCACCATGTTCTTCGTGAAACTATTGTTTTTTCCTTTGATTGGTTATATGGAACGGCAACTTTACCCAAATTCATATAATATCCCTTCAATACATTCATTAAAAGGCGATTTTTCAGTGAAAAATGAAGGTAGGCAATGTTGGCGGAAATGGACCCTAATTTTGCCCGGTCAGAAAAGAAAAAAAAACATGGATTAAACAACTCAACCGTCCCCTTGTACTACTTATAAGATATAATAATGTCATATGTACCCAATTGTTCAATAATATCAATTACATTTCATACATTTTTTTCTCGGAAATGCCAATTTAATGTCAAAAGCGGGCAATGTTGGCGGATTTGACGGTAGTTTGTGTTCAAGAGTGTGGGCTGAAAAACTCACCCTCCTAATGGTCTCAGCTGGGAGGGTATGGGATAAGCCCGGAGCTTTTGGTGGCTTCTCTCTTGAATGTGTTTTCCTTTGCCTTAGAATGTGTGTGTGATTACGGGATAT
Source organism: Odontocerum albicorne (assembly GCA_949825065.1). Classification (NCBI taxonomy): domain Eukaryota; kingdom Metazoa; phylum Arthropoda; class Insecta; order Trichoptera; family Odontoceridae; genus Odontocerum; species Odontocerum albicorne. Next base: position 43,560,113 of record OX463838.1, read on the forward strand.
ACATAAATATAGTTGCATGTTATTTTTTTTTATCAGTAAACCCATTATTGTATTAATTGAATTGATTGCTTATTTAGTCATTTATAATTTTTTTTGTTTTAAATTACATGTACAAGAGTGTGGGCTGAAAAACATTTGATGTTCACACGGCCGGGCTCGCCCTCTATTGATGGGGATGTTATGAGATGAGCCCGGGCTTTTTGATAGCTTCTCTCTTAAATGTATTTTTTTCGCCATTATCTTGAAATATATTTGCAATATCAAGATATACTCGTACGTACATAATATGTTACTATCAATTAACCTATATTTGATGTCTCGTTATCATTGAGTGAAATACTAAAATTTTATGGGAGAGTGGATGATTCTAAGTATTGGGAATCATAATACCAGTAAAAAATATTGTTTTCAAAACAGTTATGAGAGAAAACCATATTTTTAGAAAGGGAAAGGGTAGAGAATAAAAAAATCAGAAAAACAGCATATTAATGAAGAGAGATGCCATATTTGGTCTACTGTTTGAATGACGCCAACAAAAATACAAGTCTTACATTGTCCATAATTCATTTCAAAGCCTAACCAACAATGTAAAAAATTAAGAACATTAAAATGGAAAAACTAAACTATTGAGGAATAAACTAAAAAATAAATCATTTTATAATATCATTTATTTACTCCAGCAGTAATCAAAATACCTAAAAAATTAATAAACACATTTCTTTAAAAATATATTATATAAATATCTGAAAGATAATAAAACTCTAAAAATAATAATTCCTAATAATTGGCAGCCCTTCATTTAAACATTTATTGTGCATATGAATGATATTAGTATTCAAATCCAAAAGAATAAAAAGCTAATTTTAAAAGTTCACTCTTTCAATCACAAAATAATACCTGAAAGAGGGCTGAATAAAATTAAAACTATAGGTTGTGCTTGAAATTGTAGAAAAATAAATTTTGTATTACCTTAGAACCAGTAATTTGTACTTTTTCCAAATAAAAAAAAATAATCTAATAAAATCAATTATATCAAAGCATATCAAACTAATCTAAAAATTTGTGACATTACTAATTAATACATTTTTTAATGTTTTGTTAGGATGTTTGCTTCATAAATTTTACAAAAAAAAAAGTAAAATGATAAATATTTTTAAATTAACTTATATATGAAGCCCTTCTACACAAATACAAACTATGTGTATATTTTATTTCCTGACAATACAAATAAAAATAATAGTGTATTTGAAGGTAATGGTCAATAATTTTTAATAAATAACAAATTTGAGATGATATGAGCTTGTCTCGAATTTTCGACTTATTTTTTTCTATTAAATAATTATTTGTTTTAAGTGTGCGAAACCCAAATTTCTAAACCAAAAAATGTGTTATTTAAAGTGTGTGAAACCAAAAAATGTATTGTATACATGCCGTGATGGACTCATAATGTTGGGACGTTACAATATTCATCAAGTCACTCATCTGGGGGAAAACAGTATAGTGTTTATTGTGTTGTTGTAAATTATTAATAAAAACATACAATTATCAGTTCATAAATCTATGCATCACGACAGATGATTTTTTCCTCATAATACTAACATTTGGTAAGCAAATAAATATATATATAGTTTAATGTAGTAAATGTTGGATTTGTGCATTTAGGAACTATATAATATATACTTATAATGTAAAGCTTTCAGTAAAAATATAATACCACTACTGATGATGGAGCGAGCTTGTGTATAATGTAATGTACAACATTGCATGTGGTTGTGGTTGTATGAACAAATATGGCTAGCAAATTTTATCAAGAGTTGTTACGTCACGGAGCTCAAATGAGTGTTTCAATGAGTATTTGAAATTCAATTATTAATATTGAATTTTAAGTTATAATTAGTAGAAAAAATTTCCCAAATTTTTTTCATTTTTTTGTAAAAAAAAAAATAAAACATAAAATAACCTAATTGATCTTCTGAAAAAGTAAGCCAATATTTATTCATTATTATATACAGAATGTCCTCACGTTCAAATAATCACATGCAGGTAGTTTTTGCAACACATCATAAGATAACAATTCCATTTAAAATTTTAATTCATAAATAATATTTTTCCCCAAAAAAAAACTAATTAGTAAACCAGGTGATAAAAAGCTTTAGATAAAATTGATCAATACTTTTAATACAAATAAATAAGCCATGATACCATAAATGATTATTTACATAAAAAGTATTTCCAGCTATTATTAAATCTTTCATAAACAATTTTTTTCCCCTTATCTAAAATAACTAATATTCAATTTTAAAGTAATATAAAAGGTATAAAAAGGAAACATAGATAAATATAGCACCAAAAAGAACCCCAGAAATATTCCACCAACACTTAAAAGTAGTTTTTTAGCTAACGCTCACTTAAAAATTAACACAAATCACAAGACAACAAGAATATGTCTGACTTTCTTAGAAACTAAATGGCAAATAATGTTAACAGTCTTCTACTTGACAGAAACTTTTTTGCAATTACCAAAATATCAAATATTTGCTATAAATAAATACAAATTATTATTGGTGTAAGTGCAACAGATGAACCAAAATTTTGAATTTTAGTCTAGCGAGGCATATTTTAGGCATATTAAATTTTTTTAGAATTGATGTATTAAATTAATCATTAATTTGGTTACTGCCCTCTCTTAAGCTATGACCAAAATAATATAAGATTCAAAACTGTTGCCAATATTATTTTGTTTAGGTGAAAACTCTGTAATCAAACTATATTTGAGCTTAGTGACACTTTTAACAAGTTTACAAACCAAACTGTTGCCAATATTATTTTGTTTAGGTGAAAACTCTGTAATCAAACTATATTTGAGCTTAGTGACACTTTTAACAAGTTTACAAACAAAACTGTTGCCAATATTATTTTGTTTAGGTGAAAACTCTGTAATCAAACTATATTTGAGCTTAGTGACACTTTTAACAAGTTTACAAACAAAACTGTTGCCAATATTATTTTGTTTAGGTGAAAACTCTGTAATCAAACTATATTTGAGCTTAGTGACACTTTTAACAAGTTTACAAACAAAACTGTTGCCAATATTATTTTGTTTAGGTGAAAACTCTGTAATCAAACTATATTTGAGCTTAGTGACACTTTTAACAAGTTTACTAACAAAATATTCAACTGATTCACAAATTACTATATTATTCTATGGCAATAGGGAGTAAGTGTCATAAATAATGTTTGAATATTCATATAAAAATAACTGCATATTTTCAATCAAATACTCAAATTGTAAAAATTAACAAAATAAAAAGGTATTTAGTTCCTCTTGAAAACTTTTACAAATGGTTAATTTGCAGTATAGTATACAAAATTTCATATCAACAAAAAAAGTTATACCTAATAACAGTATACATATTTTTTATGTATTATTTTATCTGTAGTCAAAAATTACAAATATCATATTCTTAAAGTAAAATAACCAAAAATCTTGAACTACAAGCATTCCTGTTTTTCCCTTAATCATTTTAAGTAAACAGGTAAGTATATCCTTACTTTAAAATGCCATGCATTTAAAATGTACATATTAACATTGTATTGTTTCTTTATGTATGTACATCAATAAAAATACATGATATATATTTTCTGAATAATTTCAAATCGAATATAAATTATTCTAATAAATTACTTGAAAGCAGAGGTTTTAGCAATTTTTACACAACATGTGGCATGGTGGTATGGCATGATTGAATATTTGGAAATATTTATCTCAGGCACAAAATTTTAAATATACAAGATGCTTTCAAAATAAAACTGGGCAATACCCACTACTCGACGACAGTGCGAGATGCAATCTCATCACCAAACATAACTCCTATGCATACGGGACGCAGTGAAAGTGTAAATCATGTAAGTTTTAATAAACTTATAAACCTTTAGTTTTTTTCTTTTTTGATAACACCTCATATCTAACAAATTTTGAGTAAAATACGTTAATACTGGAAGTACATATGCAAAAAACAGTATATTTTAAAACTTGATCATTATTGAATAAGTTTTTAAATAATATGACTCATTATTTTGAACAATACAATGACACAAACTTTCCTACATGAAGAATTATCAGAAATAAGAAATTTGCCAAGTTAAAAACTTTTGTTCTCATATTGAAATAGTAACATGTTCTTAAAACAAACATTGATTTTCATTTCTTTTATCAATCTTAATATTTATTTTTTGTCAATTTCTGTAAAATATAAAACTTATATTATATAAAACAAATTAAAAGCAATCATCTTACAAATAATAAATACTCCATTAAGTATAATTATATAAAACTCGGATGGTGTTATTGAATAATCATTTAAGGGGGCACTCTACTCTAGAAATTGTTTTTTTTTGCATATTCTTAAAGTTTAGACCTTTAAGAATATGTTCTCACAAGGAAATTTTAAAATTCCCAATATTTACGAAGTTATAGCTATAAATGAGGCAGCAATTACGCCCACCGGAATGACTCAGACAATAATCTACGCACAATACCCAACCACCTGGAAGGTCTACATCTGTCGCAGGTATAAATACATAGTCCTCCCATAAATACTGTTACACAAATTCAGACACTCATAAAATTTAAACAATAGCAGGTAGAAACCAAAAACTTTTTTTTAGGTAATTCTCCATCCCTTGTGGTATTGCTATAATTAGTTAGTCACTGAACGTTGACCAGTTAACATGGAGTGGGGCGGTAAAGAAAACCGTATCGCTGTAATTGCATTACATAAAGTTGGAAAGACGCCGGGAGACTTTTAAAATTCTATAACGTCTTTGGGTATCAATCGTCAGTTTGTATATCGTACTATTAATCGATTTTAATATACTCAAGGTATTGAAGATCGGCAAAAACGTGGTCGACCGCGAATCGTAAGAACTCCAGCAGTCATGAAAGCCGTAACAGAATCCGTAGAAATCCACTCCACAAACAAAAAATCATGTCCAGGGAGATGGGTATGTCGACACAGAGTACGTCTCGTATTATCAAATCGGACCCAAATACAGGGGCTTACTGGAGAAGAACTGGAAATTTGCTTACTCCATCTTTGAGGGACATCAAGAAGACCAGAGCTAAACAACTGATTCACCAGTACGCAAAAATATGCATCGCAAAATCCTATTTTACGATGAAAATTTTTTCGGCATTGACGAAAATTATAATAAGCAAAATGATCAGGTGTACGCACATAGCTCTCGAGAGGTTCCTCAAGTCATTCATAGAGTTCAGAGAAGTCATCATCCAGCATCTGTGATGGTTTAGTGGGGTGTCTCATACGAAGGGGTTAATGAGCTACATTTTTGTGCTCAGGGTGTGAAGACAAGTGAAGGTTGTCAAGCCTCTTAATAAGACCATGTTTAATTCAGGTCATTGGATCTTTCAACAAGATTCTGCTCCAGCCCACAAGGCAAAATCCACCCAGCAATGGCTAGAAATTCATACACCAGAGTTTATTAGAGCTGGAGCCAGATTAAATCCACTGGACTACAAATTGTTATCAGTGTTAGAGAACATGACCTGTAGCAGAGGACATCCAAATTTGGAGAGTCTGCAACAATCATTGAAGAAAGCAGTGGCCAATTTTCCAATGGACATCGTGCGTACTGCCGTTGACAATTGGCCGTCACGTTTAAAGGCCTGTGTGAAGGCAAGGGGAGGACATTTTGAATAAGATGTATGTTTTCATTTACGATGATATGTGTGTAAGTCTAACTATATAATAAATCATTTGTAAGATGCACAGTTTTTTTATTATAATCCAAACACTTTGTAACAGAACTTATGGCAAGACTAGGTACATGTATATAGTCAACCCGAAATATTTAAATATCCTTAGAGAACCGAAGGTCGCAGTAATGTATTCTTTTGAAAATCATTAGTTTAGTTCAGTTTAGCTTCAATCTTCAAGCAACGTAGACGTACGTTCGCTGTTCACGATTTGCTCAAAACTTTCAACGCATTTTTCTCGAAATTATTTTTTTCCACCTGGTCGACATCAAATCTTGAGTTCTATCCAACCGATTGCCTTCGAATTTGGTATGGAACTTAGATAGATGTTTCTCTATCATTCCTACCTTGGAAAATTCAAAAATATTTTATACTTTTTTTTTTTAATTTAATAATTGGGTGAAAAAAAGTCATTTTTGTAACCAAATTTTTTAATTGACAGCTGCCATTTTACGATTTTTTTTTCTTGGTACCAACTATCACGACATTATTTCTTATCAAGAAACTGTATGATTTTTGTTTCAGATTTATGAAAGGATTCCAATCATGTCGACCAACTCACCCCTTTTTTTTTTTAAGACAAGATATAATTGCTGATATCTTGAATTTTCATTTTTTTTTTTCAAAAGTTTTTTTGTACATTCTCAAATCATCAATAAACAATCTGTAAAAAAATGTATCCTAAAAATATTTTTTGATTTTTTTTTACTTAGTCTGAAAAAACTGCCAAAATTAACGTCTCTAGAGTCGAGTCCCCCCTTAAATCTGCAACCAGAACTTTCTGGAATTTACATTTCAAGTTAAAATCTTGTAAACTTAATTAGAATAATGAATAAACAAATGACTTAAAAAACGTCTTTACTTTACGTCTTAAAAAACGTAAAGGTAAGTTAAAAAATCACTTCTTTATTCATAATCCTGATCTAATCATGTAGAATTCAACTAAAAATTTCAGAAAACTTTGTTGACACATAGCTGATAATAATTGCACTGTTATTTATAAATTAGTCAAAAACAACTCCCAAAAAATATTGATAAAATAGAATAATATGTAAATATCACCAACAAACAATATGTGCATACGTTTCTTGAATAAAATAATATTTAATAAATTGACGAAAAAATAAATGTTATTAAAGCAATATTTTTAAACTTATAATATGACCAGTCTTCCAAAACCTCTTCTCTTGAACTTAACACTAAAGCTTCAGATCACAATGCTATGCTATGATGTTCTAACAACATCACATTCACAAAATATTTTAACATTTTTTTATTACTTGTGCTTAAGTTTGATTATTTATGATTATTATGCAAATTAGTTTGCTTACAAACTAAAAAACCAACATAACCTGCAGCACAGAGCATACATTTTGACTTAAACTAACTTAAAGAGCAGAGTGATCTGAATTATCTCTAAATTTTAAGGAACCACTGAATTAGCTGATGCACCAACATGCCATTAATATTATTTAAAGTTATACCTTCTACAAATGTTCAAAATAATTTTATTTTAAAATTAATAAGAAATTGAAATCCAAAATAAGATTATCTGACTAAATATGAAAAGAAAAATATTTAAAAACCAAGTTATGAAAATAATATTTTCTGAAATTATCAAATACACATAATATTATACTTTGTTGAAATCAAAATTAAAAACTACAAATTCAAGCACTGACCTCACTTGGGATGTAAAACTATGGTGTGTTATACGAGAAGCACTGGTAAACAATAAATCAAATTAAAGTTTTACCTACTAAAAATCTGATGTCACTGACGTACATTCTTATATTGATGTCATTCACATAAATAATAAATAAAATTTTCACATCTCTGAATCAGTTCAAAGTTTGTAAACACCTTGGAGAAAAGATATGAACTAAAGAGTCCCATCCACAATCCGCTATTTGATTTTTACGTAATGCGTTCCAGTCTAAGCCATAAGTAAACTCTGAGTGATGTTTTATTGTTTCTATTGGATCTGAACTTTGTTTGAAATCCCATATTCTGAAACATAAATAATTTTTAAATAAATTCCTAAGAAATACCATTTGTAAACCAAAATAAATTAAACTTGTAACAAAATTTCACAATAATCCAAAAAACATAATTTTGCTAACTGAATTGTGGAATCTTTGAACAAACTACCCTATGATGTAAGGAGTGTTGATTGAATCAGTTTAAAAAAAATCTGGACAAATGACCCAAAAGGCCTGTTTTTCTTCCTTCACTTGTAATGATTTTTATATATACCCTTGATTTTTTCTACGAACAGATAGATGACAGTTAAACTTGAAATATATATTATCAGATTTCACACTGCCTGTTTATAATGATGATCATAATTATATATCATGATTTAGTTAATCCAAAACCAAATAACTTTTCTCTTCAAAAAAAATTTACTTTTTAATTCAATAGGCACTGTTACAAAAAAACTATGACCATATATAATTATATCCCCAGGATCAAACAATCATCTCATTCGAGAGGAGTTATTTTTGTATTTGATTCTGGTTTAACATTAAGGGTTTCAAACCAATAATTATGTACAGAAACCTAGCCTATTAACCACAAGGCCAAACACCTTAAATACAAAATATATTTTCAATTGAGATATAATCACACTTTAATGTATATTTGAATAATATCTAGTGAAGCTGAGCTACCTTTGAAATGATTTATCTTTTTCTAATTCAATAATTCTAGTTTTCACTGAAATTTCATAATAAAACCGGTCAGTGTCTTGATCTATAGAGTCAATCAATATAAAATTAATAGAACATTAATTCACCTGGTTGTAAAATCATAGGAAACAGATGCCATCACAGATAGGGAATGTGGAGAGAATTGTACTCTTCTGACTGCATATTCACAACCTAAAAAGATAATAAAATTGTATTAATTAACTAGCATTAAAAATAAGTAAATAAGTACCATAAAAGATTATTTAATTAACACTTCCTGTTAAAACACATTTTAGCAGCATTTCACTAGAAAACATATGCTAGGCGCATCCAGAAAGTAAATAACGATTGTGCACCACGCCCTGCGCCGATCCCCCCCCCCCACCGCGATCGTATGCGCGCCAGTTAGCTCCTTCCCTCGCTTCAATGCGAGCCAAGTTTTGTTGCTGAACAGTCATGCGTCATTGTTCTGTAACCTTTCAAAATGGCTGCGCCCATCGAAAATCCCGCCAAATGTGAAGTGCATTCGTTTTCTGAATGCACAAAATGTTCGGCCTATCGAAATTTATAGGCAACTTTAAGCACAGTACATGAATCTTTCCCACAAATAGTGACAGAGCACCTTGGCTACAAAAAAATGTGTGCTCGGAAAAGAAAAACCGAATCTCAACACCAGAAAAGTGATGGAAACAGTTTTTTGGAACCGAAAGGGTTTGATGCACGTGGAGTTTATACCAAGAGGACACACAATAAGCTCAGAGGTCTATTATTAAACTCTTCAACGAATTAGACGCGCCATCCAAAACAAGAGACGTGGAATGTTGTCGGGAAAGGTGGTTTTGATTCATGACAATGCGCGGCCTCATGCATCAGCACGAACACAGCGAGAACTTCAACGTCTTAAGTGGGAAATTTTTGGACATCCTCCTTACAGCCCTGACTTGGCACCAAGTGATTTTCACTTATTCCCGAAACTAAAGGAATTTTTGGGTGGAAAACAGTTCGCAAACGATGAAGACCTCAAACAAGAAGTGACATCCTGGCTCAAATCTTTGGCGGTAGAAGAGTATAACATCGGAATTGAAAAATTGGTTCCACATTACAATAAGTGCCTTGACAGCTATGGCGACTACATTGAAAAATAGAGTAAGGTACTGTGACTGTAAATAAAATTTTGTGTTGATATCTTTCGTTTTTATTTAGTTATGCCAAAACGTTCTTTACTTTCTGGACGACCCACGTAAGTAATGTTAACATGTCATTCATACAGAAATTATAAACTTAACATTCATAAATTATCTTCCAAATTCACATATTATAAAATTATTTTCGCAATATTGAACATGCTCAAGTATATAACATGGTTTGAAAATTAAATTATTATTCACAAGAAACCATACACGTTTTCTGAAATCACCTATTGTTGTCATTCATTCATTCGTATGGTACCCTCCAACTTATCCGAATTGCTTATGCGGACATGTTGAAGAGTGTAACCAGGATACAACATTGTCTTCAGCCCCATCAATTGTGGCTTCGGGTTAAGAACTACTGGAGTAGGCACGTAACTTATAGATCATCATCACGTGTTGGCAATATTACAACAAGTGGATTAGTTTTGTTACGAGAGTAATTTTGAAACCTGACATGTACCCTTTTAATTTTAATTTTTTGGGTGATATCAAGAATTGAACACGAAACTCCAGGATGGAAGAGCAGTGCCCTACCAACTAGGTTACAGGAGTGATCATCAAAAATGTAGAAGTCAAAAGAAATGTTTGTTTTGTCATTTTGGGATATTTACAACTTTATCGGTGAATTAAAATTTCCTAAGTATATTGAAAACAATAATTTTGATACATCAAATGAAGAATTCCAGCTTTTAGTTTTCATTAATGGAAAACTAATTTGAAATAAGAGATTTCAAGATGTGATGGTACAAACTCAATTAATTATGTTGCTTTAAAAAAAAGTAATGACTATTTTTTGCTAAAACAATTTAGATGAACCAGTGTGTGCTTTACATGACGATATTTTGTACTCAATGTCAAATATTTTAAATATTCAATTATTAATGTTTAATAGTCAAAAAAATCATATTTCAATTACAAAAATTAAACAAAAATCAAAACAAAATTCAAATGAACACAGCAAACAAACAAACCTCAAAACACATAAAGCAAAAATGAAAATCAACAACAAAACTGAAAAATATCAAAACTTGAACACACAAAACGGAAATACATTTATGTAAAAAACAGAAAAATAATTATGGCACAAGTATATCAAAAATAAAAATTACTCAATTGTAATTGAAAATTGCTTAAAATTCATCATGATTAATTTAAAATGTAAATAAACATTGTAAACGGAAATAAATATGGCAAAAAAATGTCAAATGAGAATGTACACACATATATTGCATGCTGATGGCATGGTAGTATTAGTGAAATATCATCATAAATAAATTCAAATTTAATGCAAAAAATACCTTAATACCCACTGTATTGTAATTAGGCTAAATCTATTTAAAAAATATATATTACGCATATAAAACCCAAACTACGTTAAAAGCAATAATTACCTTTTAATTCAAAGATGGGAGAGGTGAGATTTCGTATGTCCCATCCTCGAATAAGGCCATCTGATCCAGCAGTGGCTAAAATATTTTGTTCATATTTGCACCAGTCACACGACAGCACCTACAATATTTTTTTTTTATATGTCATATCAAAACAAGCATTTATTATTGAAATATTTTTATTTCTTGCATCTTAATTAAGCATCTATCTGTGATTTTTACTTGAGATATTGAAATATACTTTTTTTATAAAGTACAATCTGGAACTTTTTTTATAAAGTACAATTTCCTATCAACCAGGTGTCAGAATGTACGAGGCGTATCCAGAAAGTAAGTGTACTGAGGCTCTCACGACCGGATGGATTTTATTTTCGACATGTTGGCTACACTTCCGTGTAGCCTGACCCTTCCCCTCCGCAACGAGACCGGTTCGAGGTCAGTACGTTGAGAAGTGTCGACGCGACAACACGTTTCGTGAAAAATGTAAATCCAATCTCCCGCCAAGTGCGAAATTTTGTAAAAAGGCAAGAGTTTTTGAGGCACTGCAAACTCCATGGAGATGAATTTCTCCGCTCCATCGTTACTGGAGATGAAACTTGGGTTGCACACTACACGCCTGAAACCAAAAGGCAGTCTCAACAGTGGCGTCACACCTCTTCACCCTCCGCCAAAAAGTTCAAAACCACAATTTCAGCCAAGAAAATCATGGCATCCGTGTTTTGGGACTGTCAAGACATAGTTTTAATTGAATATATGCCTCAAGGGGAGACCATCAGCTCTGCAAGATACTGTGAGACCCTAAAAAATTGCGGAGGGCGATTCAGAACAAGAGGAGAGGCATGCTGACAAAGGGAGTCTGCCTGCTGCACGACAATGCAAGACCACACACGGCCAACACCACGAAGGAACTGCTCGCCTCGTTTAAATGGGATGTCCTGAACCATCCTGCGCATTCCCCTGACCTAGCACCTTCAGATTACTATCTCTTTACCTCCCTGAAGCTGCACATGGGTGGAAAAAGGTTTTCAGCCGACGAGGAGGTAAAGGAGGAGGTGGAGAAGTGGACGGAGGGGTTGGCGGGAAACTACTTCGAGGAAGGCATCAAAAAGTTGATACCCCGCTTCACCACCTGCATTGAGAGGAATGGCGACTATGACGAATAGCTTACATATGTACTACGGTAACCACGTAATTTTTTTGTTTAAATAAAAAAAATTGTAACCTACAAAAATTCAGTACACTTAGTTTCTGGATATGCCTCGTATATTATGAAAGTCCCATCCTGGAAACCTAGAGTCCTTTTCATTTCGATTCCATCGGAAATCAAACCAGAAACCCCAGTTTTGGAAGTCAAACATCCTATCAACTAAAAGGGTTTCAGCAGACATACATTTTAATAAAAAAAAAAATATCAAAGAGGAACATCAATGAAAAAATCGTCAATTCCTACTTTTTGATAGATACACAACCTAAAAGAGAAAAAGTTAATGAACCTAAAATTGATATTTTTTAACTTATAAAATGATTTTATAACTTCAACACAAAACTGATTTGAACACTTTTATACGAAAATATTTAGAACACAATTTTAACTCTTTCACATACTTGAAATCAAACATTTTAAACTAAATTCAGGTCATTGCTGATTCGGCAACAATTCACTGAGACTAGGTTTATTTGGCTGCAAACTTATGTTACATAACAAGGTACGAGTAGTTGGATTTACAATTGACAGAATGACACATTACAAAAGAACACAACTGATTTGCACAAGATAGCCTTTATGCATTGCAATTAACAGAAAAGTGGTAAGTTTATTTACTAATAAAACAAAATTTATATTTACTAATAAAACAAGTGAAACAGGTTAAGTGAAAATATGAAATATGCCCAATGTCTGCAAGAAATAAAATACTTTCCTAGACAGTTTCTTTGAAACATACAAGAAAGAAATATTGAAGACACTTTTCTGTCCCTTATTCCCTGCTGACCTAATATTAGCAAAGTAGTATGGTCAAAATATTTTTTAGCTATTGGTATCTGTAATGGTGTGGTAGTTTATGTAAAGGTAAATATAATGAAAATTGAAAATCCTTATTATTTACGAAAAAAAAATATGTGATGAATTTTATTAGCAATGGTTAACTAATGGATTCTTTTCAGTAAAAAAATAAAAACTTAACAATTACAGACAACACGAGCTTGTAACTATAAAATTTTGTCGGAAGTTGTTACATCACAAGCTAAAATCATACTTCCGGTGTGACCAGCCTGGGCTCTACTGACTCACAGAAGATACTTTGGCTCACTACTTTATATCATGTGGACGGCACCTAGCCGATGACTTGGCACACAGAAAAAAAATGCAAGTCAATTCGTACCATAAACCAGCTATGAGTTGCTCGCAGTCAATCAAAAGGCGGTATAAACATGTTTATCTAAGAATGCAGCTTAATTCTTTACAATTTGTATAATCATAACTGTTTGGGAGTAATATACAATAACATTTATTTCTTAAGCACTGTTGAATGACCGCTCCTATCAATTTATAACTTCTCATGATTAGTATCAGCTTGATTACACTCAGAGAAAATTTAACAGTTTATCCATGAAATTTCATTTAGATTTACGTTTAAAATAAATTTTGTCTATCATTATGATAAATATTTTATAATGAATCAACAAATAAATTAAAATACCGATTTTATAACATTACAAAACAACATGATAGTAGACAAAGTAAGAATTTTATTGCTTAGAAAATGTTTATTTTGTATGTACGTGAAAAGGCTGAGAATTTGTTATTGTTATCAATAATGCAAACCTTTTCAATTTTAATTGGAATTGTCATTCACTTTGGCAGCTGTTATAATTAAGTGTTGGAAATTTTTGTGAAAATGTATAATATTGAGGTATGTTCTATATTATTTTAATTATATATAACTATGTGTAATTAAATATTTTTTATTAAAGGTTTTACACCGAAATAAATATTTCGAAGAATTGTTGAAAACATTGTCGGAGTCTACTTCATCATATGGAATAGTTAAAAAGCGGACAGCCAAGTTTTAATGCAGACAGAATGATGTTGAAGACGACCCTCACAATGGAAGGTACAGAAATTCCAGAAAACGTCAACAAAGTCATTTCAGTTGGTTTTGCAAAATCGCCTAATTACCCATTCTTCAAGATTTCTGCTAAGAGATTATAAAGCCTTTTGATACCAGAACAAAAATGTGTTCATGTCCGACATTCACAGGAGTCTTTGATGTTTCACTGCCTCCGAAAAAGGCTTAGTCAGTTTTATCAGCTGGTAAGACGATGGAATCAGTTTTCTGGCATTTAAGGGAATTATACTACTTGCTAACTTTTTCCTTTTGAATGAGGCTGTTGTTCACTGTAGTTTCTAAAATCTTGGAATCAAACTAAACCTGCCCTCATGTTCCGTTCCACATTGAGTTATGAGCAATATTTGGTTTTTATTACAGCTACTGCCGAAAACTCAACTTTGTAGAGGTAAGCTGTCGCAAATGAAACTAGAATTCGCTGAGTTCTAACACTCAACAAAGGATATTCATCCTTCATTAACACGTTCAATGCTAACAGCGCGCCTAGTGCGTTCTTCTTCGCAACCGTCGGGTGCTAACAACGCACCTGACGCGTTTTCGTATGCAAACTGAAGTTTCGTTTCAAATGGAGGGGGTTCTACTAGACAACACATAATTAATTCGCACGTAATTTTAAACCTTTTTTTTTTTTTAATTTTAATAGTTAGTCAGCCACACGTGAATTACCTTAATAATTTGATCGCATTGAATGTGTTAATATCCGAAACTCGATCAGTTCCATATTGACAAATTTGTTTTTAATGTACTACGAATGTCTGGAATTGTTCAAATTTTCAAATATTCTGTGGCACCCCAAGGCACCGAGTTACACATTTTGAAAACGTCTGCTCAATTTTTATTTTTTTTGAGGTTACGTACTTTTCAGCCAACTCTCGTCTATGTTTGTCGAAAAAATATATGATTGGTGTTCAACTATATTGTTTAAGTTATATCTAACATAAATTATACTGTTGTTCCAAATAAAGAGAAATTAAAATAAAATTAATATGTATTATACAATATACACTTACCTCAGCATCATGTGCTTTAACACTAGTCGAAGGTCTGACAGTATTAACACTACTCCAAATCTTCATGTAACCATCCCCCGAGACTGAAGCGAAGGTATTAGGAATATGTGGTGAGAACATAGCATTGTATACTAACTGGGAGTGGCCTAAATATGTATTCAAAGAATTCTGTCTATTTGGATCCCACTAAAAACAGAAACGATATAAATTGAATAGACATACAGAGCTAAATTGCATATATTGTTGTACATAAAATATAAGTTAAATAAGAATAACTACCAGTTTTACACTGCAATCCCATGAAGCACTCAGAATATGTTGTTCTTGTCTTGTCCTTGTCCAATCTACAGAATACACTTCCTTCTTATGTTCCCTCAAGGAGAGCGGAGCCACCGAGGGACGAGACACATCCCATACTTGCAGCCCCCCATCTCCCGAGGCTGACACCACGGTATTGCTATCGGTTTCTGACCATACCTACTCAAGATTAAAAATGTTAGAAAAAAAAACATAACTGACATGGATCTCAGGCAAACACAAAAGGAGTTTGAGATTGAATGGGTATCATAAATGGTAGTAATTTAATATTTCTCCTTCATTTGAGCAATGTGACTTAAGTCTGATCTAAGACAGCATTAATACTAGTAAATCACTGGACATAATAGCTAATACATGATCAGGAACAGTGATTCCATTATTTTTTTGTTTAGAGGAACCCATGCCTGGCTAACCCATATTAGGTTCAACACCAGAAGTAATTTGGAAAATAGAAATATGAACGCTTTACTCATTATTTCGAATAAAATATAACAAGAGTATTTAACTTCAATAATAACCATCACGCAAATATATAACTAAGCTTAACTTTCAAAATGCTTAATTGTTTTAGGTCACATTAAAATATTAGTAATAAATTTTTTACTCAGAAAAGGGGGGCAAGTTTTACTTCTTTTGCACATTTTTGCAAATTTTCTCACAACATCCGACAAGGACTGACAGAATGTGCATTCTGCAGATACCGAATTAGGAAACGCTGCAATAAAATAATTTTATCTTTAATTATCATTTTTTCCTTTTTCAGGCTCAATTTACAAAAAATATAATGAATGAGGGGTGGAGAAACTAAACATAAGTTCATTTATGTACAAAATAAGGGAAAGAGCTTTATTTAAAAACAAATTGAGAAATGGAATACTAAATACAAACTACAAAAAATTCTTCAAACTTACTTAGAAGACATACTTGAATATTCTTACTATGAAACAGATACAAACTCCGACTTAATATTACCAACTACGAGTATATTTAAAACTTTCTTGATTCATTTGAACACCTTATTTAGATTTTATTGTTTATGACAAAAATATAATATAACAATATAAGGTCCTTTCAATAAAAAACAATGCTTTTTTTTATTTAGCTTATGTATGTAATAAATCATTTTTATAAGTAGAAGAAATACGGTGGTTCTTGTGAAATTTTAATTTTTAATGAAATTTATAAGTATCATGCTTATAATTTTAGAGATGTTCAATTTGTCACTTGAATGATATAACAAATTTTAGGTTATATTATTTAAAAATAATATCCAATACGAAAAAAACAAAGATGACATTTTCAGTTTCGTCAAGAAAAATAAACATACCACATCGAAAAGACCATCGCTCCATTGGAACGTGTTAATTTCAGCAATGCCAACTCCATCGGGAGTCAACTCCAGGTGGAAGAGGGTGCCTCCCCCGGCCAGGCCGAAGTACTGGCTCGTGGCCACCACCAGCCGATCCGGGTGGAACGGCGAGAACCTCACGCTGTACCCATGGCGGTTTGGTGTCAAAAACGTAGGCATCCTTGTATATTGAGCTGGAAATTCATAATGACAATTCTATTTAGCCAAGTCGCGGTGACAGATCGAAACACAATAAAACTGTATCGAAACAACATTTGGAAACATCCATCGGTAATTACCTTCACAATGACGTGCAGCCTGTTACATATTGCATTATGAATCACTGAAAACTTCATTAAAACTATTATAAAATGACGTACACAATAACATCTTAACAGCGGCAGACCAATACTACATCGGCCATATTTGATTACTTGTCATATTATTTGAAGTTTCAAGTTGACGATAAAGTTTCAAAACAAGTTTATCCTAATTTCTTGCATATATATTTTTTTTAATTTTACGAAATTTAATCTCGGAATATTGAAATATGTGCTGATATTTTGTTTTCTGACAATTATTACAAAAAAATATTTGTTAGTAATTCTGTTTTCCGAGTTTCACATCAATGAGGATAGATATGTTACTTTTAAGAATTGATTTCTTATCAAAGCCTCTTTATTTTAAAATACGATAACGCAGTAAGTTTACCCAAAAAAAATCACTTCCAATTACTTCAATTCATATCCAAATAATGTTATTAACATATCACTAGTTTAATAACAATTTAAATAGCCCAAATAGATATCGTCTATGTATTAGGAATCCAACTGGAATGTAACATAGTGGATTTTCGACCACTAACTAGAGGCAGGGGCTCATTCGGTTTTTTTAACATACCCAATTAGAATTATCCTACGTTATTATTTGAATATGATATTATTAATATATTCAGATATGAGGATGTAATGCCAGGCCATTGAACGGATGGATAGTAGATTTGTTAAACGTTAGTGGAAAAGAGTTTTTGTATGTATTATGTGTTTGGTTGACTTAAAAGATAGCTGCCATTTCAAAATCGTTGCATTTTTCATCTTCGAAGCGACATTAATAAATCACTTCAATAATTATTTTCAACTCAGTTACAATGCGTGAATATCTTCAAACACGTTTATTATTCATCCTAGTATTTATATCATGCTTTCAGATCTTAATCCACCTGTATTTATTTAGTTTTACGAATGTAAAATGTTTTTACAATTTCATCAACACATCGCTCTTGAACCAATATATTATTATGAAACAGCGCTTTAAAGGCATGTGTTTATTAAGATTTATGATTATAAAATAAAACTGACTTTTTCTATCTTACATATAACAAGAAACATGTTTCTATCGTATAAGAAAAATGTTCCCCAGTTGTCAAGGTAACAAGTCAACAATATGAATCTGAAATTTATATCAATGAAGTAAATATCGATATTTTAAGTAAACTCCTAGTATTTGATATTCGGTGATGTAAAAAATTATATTATGCATATAATTAAAAATTAAAACGGGCTGAAAACTTATCAAGTTTTCCCAAATACTTTTAACAAAATGGATTTGACACGTTTGAAACACACTCGTCTTGAATATGTAACATATGTGTATGCGTGTGAGTATGGATTGGTACATACACACATGTGAATGAAAGATAGGTGGAAGAAAGTACAGTCGCAGTGGAATATATGGCTTCGTCACAAATCAATATCGAATGTTTGTACTCTCGGGTGACGCGTCGCATAATCTTATTTAGACGCCCCCGTCAAAAATGCAATCCTATTACAGGTGATGATCGATCTCCGTGAAACCGTACAAATATTCTACCCTATATAAGCAAAATTATGGGCTCCAATCGTCACTTCTGGTGGGCTGAGTACACCAAATACATCTTCAGGAAAATTATAACATCTGTTTTTTTCTGAAATTTGAAATCACTTAAAGTTGTAGAAAAAATATTCGAGAAAAATGATTGATTTGTTGAGTTTGGTTTTGGTGGTGGCCGTGAAGGTGTTCAAGAAAACTACCCCCAATGGGAAAGTGACGGTTTACCTGGGAAAGCGTGATTTTATCGACCATTTAGACTACTGTGATCCTGTAGATGGAATTATAGTCGTTGACAATGATTACTTGAAAGGAAGAAAAATTTACAGCCAGGTATAACAATATGTAGAAATACTGTGTTCAATAAAATAGGTTTTTTTTATATAAAAAACGTGCGCCGTGGAATTACAAATACAAATTATATTTTATATTGCTAAGAGATTGATAAATTCCGATATAAGCATTTATTTGTATTTATCAGCGATTTATGTTTAAATTTTTATTTTCAAACGTATATTTTTTATAGAAATTTTGTTGTAATTTAAAATTGCACACTATCAATACAACTGTGAAAAATTCATAATAATTAATATTTAGAACAAAATATTATTTTTCTTAGAAACAAAACAAATTCTAAATTAACATAATCATGTCATGAGATCGAATAAATCTCGTATCTCCATACGACTTATGTTAAAAATATATTGTAAATTCTAAATAGATATGAATATTCTTTTAATCGTTTTAGTGTATTTATTACTCTAGATCATGCAATAATGCGGATTTAATTTTCATATTTTTTTATTTTAGTTTTTAAAAATATAACAGTCATGCTGTTGTTTATAAATGAACGTTAATTATTTAGAGAAATTAGTTATTGAGTAGACGAAATCAACTGAGTTCATGATGCGTTCAGATAACAAAAACATTATCCATTAACATTCATTTTAGATCAAATGTAAATGTTAAATACGATTCACAGTCGATTTACGAAACTGAAAACTCGTAAATCAAATGAGTCGTTTTTCTTCAACGGTGATAGATACAGAATCTAAATGAAATAAATATAATTACCATATATTATGATATATCTTGAAATGCTTAAAAATGTCTTTTGATTGAAATCGTAGATTTCTTTATAACAAAATCGTTAAAGTATAAATCTTAAAAAGGAAGATATTTTTTTACGAACACTTTAAAATATTCTTATATTACACGTTGAATTTAAAATAAATTAGAATTAATATTACGAATTATTTAATTAATTTAATATAAACGAAGATTGTAGAGCCATATAATTAAAATAAATGTCTGAAATATTTAATTCAATCCTGATTCCGTCTAAAGTTCTTTGGGAGTCATAAAAATCAAGTAAATCTTTCAACATATTGTGTATCTATGCAGATATACTGTCTTCATAAAATTAACTATCGTATTTTGAATTTGTTTAGCTCGTCACCACATACCGTTATGGTCGCGAAGAAGATGAAGTCATGGGCCTCAAGTTTTCCAAAGAGATGGTCTTGTGCCACGATCAAGTGGTGCCCATGATCAACAGCAAGATGGAGCTGACTCCGATCCAGGAGAAACTTCTCAAGAAACTGGGACCCAACGCATTCCCCTTCACCTTCGCTTTCCCTGAAATGTCTCCTAGCTCCGTAAGTATTGTGACTAAAACTTCCGAGACTTAACAAACATGACATCCTCGTATCTATCCAATTATATTGCTTTTTTGGTTTTAACTATATTTCTATCCATTAGTAAATTTTCCCTAGGTTTTTAATGAAAATCATTGTACATTTTCTTATATATGTTTACATAATATCATGGGGGATACTTTTTTTTCACATATTGTACAGCCATTAAAATGGCTTTAATGACCACTCTTATCGAAATAAAAAAACAGCAAAATGCATTATAATGCTAGTGTTGAACCCTTTCTTAAAAAAACAACAGGTTTAAACCCAATTAATGACCAAATCACGCCGCGACACAAACACAAACATAATCAAGGCGATAAATTATCTCAGGACTAGGCTGGTTGGATGGCAATTCAATGGGGTAACATGTCGTGAATAACTGAGTTACGCAACAATTTTCTCAGGCCATCAACACACAATATGACCCCTAGCACGATAAATATTTTCAATAGACAATGTGTTTTCTTGTATATGCTCGTTGGGGCACGTTGCCCCATAAAAGAGCGGTCTCTTGTCCTTTTATATGGTTTAATTATTAATTTAATATCTAAAATGATTATATAAGCAAAACATTTTATCAATCAGGTGACTCTGCTTCCTGGCGACGAGGACCAAGGCAAGCCCCTGGGTGTAGACTACAGCGTAAGGACATACGTGGCTGAAAACGAAGAGGACAAGGCGCACAAGCGTAGCTCTGTGACCCTGGCCATCAAGAAAGTAGGTTATCCACCTGATATAGAACCCTAACTGCCTTTCCCTACCTTGGGAGGTTTTCTTAAGACAATTACCGGTAGATGTCCCATGCATCGCGTAGTGGTGATGTTTGCCTTGATTTTCACATGTGAATATCATTGTAGAGCCATATAATTAAAACTTCTTTGTCTTCCCGACCTGAGAACCCCGTTGTACTTTTTACATTTCCCTGATATGGGAGTTTCTTATTCCATCTCTTAACTTTTTCTTAATCTTGTATTGTTTCTGAGAGTCTTCATACCTGGGTCCGCAGTATGTTTTTATTGTTCACTGGACATAATTATAAATAATTGTTTATTAATATTTCCCATTGCTCCAAAAACTAAAAAAAAAAACATTTGAATTGAATCTCCCTGAATGGCAGATAAGAGAATGATAGATAAACTTAAACTATAGGGATCCTGGCTAGATCCAAGAAATCTTATAACCAATCACGTTGGTGTCACATAATCTATAATATACAATACAAATAGAGAAAGACAGACTGATACGAGTATATTAGGGGAAGAATAAACAAATAATTTAAAATATCGAATGTTTTCTCTTATAATATTTACACAGGTGTCACACTGTTAGTTATTGTAGTTCAACTATCTTGATTGACAAATTCGCTTAGAGGAAATTGTGACATGATATTTTAAAATA
The DNA here is from genome assembly GCA_949825065.1 of Odontocerum albicorne. Taxonomy (NCBI): domain Eukaryota; kingdom Metazoa; phylum Arthropoda; class Insecta; order Trichoptera; family Odontoceridae; genus Odontocerum; species Odontocerum albicorne. Next base: position 43,581,928 of record OX463838.1, read on the forward strand.
ATAACTTCCTTGCCTTGCAATCTGAATTCGAAAGTAAAGTATTTGAGCTATGAAACTGAAAGGAGCTAATATATTTTTTAAAGATTTTTTAAATATAAAATGCTGTTGGCAATTAAATTCAATCCAAATCGTTTTCCTTTCATTTTGGAGTGAAAACGAATGGAGATATTGATGAGAATAGAATGTGATGATAAGTACATATTACAATACCTGTATCATATTAATTTGGTTATTAGTTCAGAGTTTTGAAATGAAAATTAATTTAAAATTTGAAACTTAAATGGATTAAATTGATATCCTGAGTGTCTTGCGTGGCTTTCCTTTTCCGCACGTTTTTGTGATAAACAGAAAAAATAACAAAAAATACTCAGATACATCAATTTACTTCATTACTACGAGTATATCTAGAATCGCTAAAAATATAATACATTGTCACTGTCAATCACGTTGTGTGTTTGTGAACTATAGTTATAATAAGGAAACAAGGAGATAATGAAGAAATGAATAATTAATTAATATATTATCCAGCTGCAACATGCACCACTTAACCGCGGTCGTCGCCTGCCAAGTTCCTTGGTGAGCAAAGGATTCACCTTCAGCAATGGCAAGATCAACCTCGAAGTAACCCTGGACCGGGAGACCTATTATCATGGCGAGAAGATTGCCGCTAACGTGATCGTATCCAACAACTCGAGGAAGTCAGTGCGCGGCATCAAGTGTTACGTTATCCAACACTGCGAGATCACAATGATTAACTCGCAGTTCAGCAGGCACGTGGCTTCTCTAGAGAGCAGGGAGGGCTGCCCCATCACCCCTGGAGCCAGTCTATCCAAGACCTTCTACGTAATACCTTTGGCCCGCACCAACAGGGATAGCCGAGGTATGTATCATTTTAATATTTATTCCTCTGAATATAATGAGCAAATTATTACATATCATTGTCCAAACGGCGAACTCGACGAAATTATTCTTGTCAAAAATAAAATGCCTTCACTTTTTAGTAGGTAACAATTTTTTTAAAAGCAATGCTGATAAAAGTCAGCAAATTAATTAATTAACTTGTCCTCGAAAAACACAAATCTCTTATCAGTTTTAAATTTGTATTTATCTACCTCCCTTTATATTTCATAAAATTATAGACAGAAAATTTATAAAAATAATCATTCACGATCGCTTCTCATATCGTTATTTTTTTGGATCTTAGAATTAAATTAAGCATTGGTTTAAATTTTTAAACAAATTTTTATTTGTATACTTCCGTTAAAAAACATTTTAACTAGAGTTTTAGCTTACTTTCAAATCGTAAAGTTCTATTACTTGATCATATTCACTTAAAATGGTGAGATTCTTTAATTAGTATAAGCGATCGATTACAAAATTAGACATATTTAAAAAAAATTGCAAATTATTTTGTTTCAATATGGCATTGCTTTCAAGGTTTTTTTTACTATTTTCTCAATTATATGTGATGTTTTATTCGAATAATAAAGTAGTATACAAAAAATATCACAAAATTGAGAACCGTACTTATAATTTTACACTCATTAAAAAAAGTAACCATGAAAGTACTAACAAGGATATTGTAATTTCATTGCGCCTTAACTACTTAATTGAATGATTTAAATGTACCTAACTGAAAGTTTTATTTTGGAATTATGTATGTTTTTTTTAATAATATTGCTAACATTAACAGTGTGACAGCTGTTATTGAAAGGTTTTTTGGTAGCAGAAACTGTACTCGATTTTTTGTCAATATTATTGTATAAAATTATTCATTAAAAATAATTATTTATCGATATATGAAAAAAGTAAGTTCATATACTCATGACAAGTCAAAATAAAGAAACGATTTTTGTGTTCTACATTATTTTTTTGGTACTATATAAATATTTCGATTTGGTTTAAACATATTTTTTACGTTTATTTATCTTATTACTTTCACAATTACCTTTCATGAAACGTTTCCAACACTACTTTTAATGTTTAAGAATACAAAAATCTTGAGACATTCATTTCGTTTTTTTTTTCAACGAACTATTTTAAATCTTATCCATACTTAAAACTCAATACAAAATTTAGGATCTATTCTAAATAGGGTAACACAATTGTGGGCAAGGCTTTTTCAATTACCATGTTTGTTCATGACATATTTTTTTCATTCCATAAATAAACGTTTGAATTCTTCCAAACGAAAATTACAATAGACTACCTTATCTGTGCATCCTTTTTGTAGGTGTTAAACTTTAAAAATATCTTCAAGTTACCTTATATGTTGACTGATTCGGAATGAATTGTTATCTTAGGTATCGCCCTGGACGGTCATCTGAAGGAAGACGATGTGAACCTGGCTAGCTCAACCCTCGTAGCCGAGGGCAAGTGTCCTGCAGATGCTATCGGTATCGTGGTCTCCTACTCCTTGAGGGTCAAGCTCAACTGCGGCACCCTTGGCGGAGAACTGGTCACTGACGTGCCCTTCAAGCTCCTGCACCCAGCTCCTGGTGAATATTATTATTAATTTATTGCTTTATATCTTGGAAACTAAGAATGTTTCATTTGAACATTTTTTAAATTGTTCATTTAAAAATACTCCTGAAAGTAGTTATATTGTATTTGGCCTAAATAATTGCTTTTCCAACAATATTGTTTCAGTATTGTTCGCTATATGAAAGAATTGTAATTATTTTGAATAAAAAATTCAGTTTATTCAGAATATTAAACGTTCAAAATAATACTAATTCTTTCCATCATAATTATTTTATATTTTAATTTTCCCAAAACAGTTGGGTTAAGGAAATGAAACACGAGATGATTCAGCCACATTAAAAAAACATTTAAAAACAATTGCAAATGTCGGAATGAACAACATAAACTGCTCGTCATCCTCTTCCATGATGTAACATAGCAATGCTTTTGACTTGATATACATTTTGAGATAAAATTATAAGATGACTATTACATACATTTAAAATACTTTGTCAATGCATAAAACGTTTTATATTGGAGACAAGGTTTCAAAACGACGCACAATAAAAAAATCGAGATTTTGAAAACTGCACACTTATTTGAATTAAAAAAGAATCAATATGTTGATAAATCAAATTTAGTTTCACTATAAATCTCTTTGTGTAGTAACGATGTTCTTATCAATTAGAAAAAAAAAATGTATATATTATAATCAACAAAAGCGTTTACAAGGAAGCTGTGTAAATAAAGCCAAGGTGAAACGAAATATTATTCACAAAAAAAAAGTATTCAGGGGTCACCACAGATCACAGGGGTCCATTAATTTGCATACATTTTGCCTACAAAGCGCCACCTTGTTCTACACCTGTCTTACTTTGTTTTGTAACAAGGTTAAGAATAAACATAAATTGGAATTATCTTTAATTTATGAATAAAATTTATATAATGAACTAACAAGTGCAGAACTAGAATAAAAGTTTACATTTATTTTACTTTATAATTTCTTATACATATATTTTTTTATGCAGGCACTATTGAAAAACAACGTTTCAACGCAATGAAGAAGATGCAATCAATTGAACGTCATCGTTATGAGAACTCTCTTTACACCAATGAAGAAGAAGACAACATAGTCTTCGAAGATTTTGCCCGCCTTCGTCTTAATGAACCAGAATAAAGAAAATCAAAAAGAATATCTAATTAAGAAAGATCAAGGTAAAGCATAATAACTTAAAGAAGAGTGGACATATCGAATAACTTACAGACGATGGAAGTAAAATGAGAACTACAAAAATGATTAAAAAAACAAAAAAAATGGAAAACTTAAAAAACACCAAAAAAATAAGAAAAAAATTAAAATATGAAATAAAATGCAACAAAAGTAAGTGAAGAACAAAATTGAAACAATTATATTATTGACCACCAGAAGTGTAATTTTATTCACCATTTATTTTATATCCAAAATTATATGTATGCTTTTTCTTCTCTTATTTGGCTTGTGTTTATTTGTTTTGATTATTGCATTACAAGCTTCTGATCTAAGCATAATAAAATATGAACTTTGTTTTTAAATTATATAAAATCTTCTGATTATTCTCAATATTAAAACTGAAAAACGTAACATTGGTTTTTTTATTTCTTGATCAAAATTTAAATAAAACTAAATTATTGACGGAATAATATTATATTTAATTGAAAGTGTATGGAATTTTTTTAAATATTATTTATTTCTAATAAAGAATGACAGCAAATATAACGCACCTCTTCACTTCTTATGATGTATGTTGATAGAAATACACTGGTTATTTGATACTAACACTATATTTAACAAATTGAACATTTAATTACAAAATCTGTCGCACACTGAATGTTTCAAAACTATAAATGAACTACTAGCGGTTCTAGTCGACCACGAAAACGTTATCCCCACTTACTAATCCCAAAAATACGTTGAAACGTTATCATGTCCTTATAACAATACCAGGTTCAACTATTTATTTCACATACTATTTTTTAAATCCGTTAAATTAAACCGAAATATAAGGAACCATGCACAGAATCATAAAGACGCAACAGACACGAAAAATGGTATTATCTCAGTTGTACATCCGATGTAGATCCGTCGTTTTGGCTATAGTTAAAAGTCCAAAATAATGACAGTCAATTCAGAGAAGGTCAGTGATTCCTGGTTGGTAAATACATGTTCAAATACCCTTAGAATAGTATGAAGATATGAGCATTTACTTTTAGACAACCACCACTTCGCTAAGGTAACCCTTTATCCTAAATCCCACTTTCCCATCAGTAGAAAACTGGACAGACCACTTTTGGCTATTCCTTTTACAACTATCCAACATCATTTTAAGTCAAACGAAATTCATCCCTTAACATTAAACATGTAAGATACAAATTCGTGTATCTTTCAAAAACGTGTCCATTCAAAGGATACTTCCTCGCAAAAAAACTTGGCTGACCGGTTTTACGAAAATAGTTCAACAATGAATTATTTTATTTATCCGGTGCATTTCTTTTTATAATGTAATCAGAAAATACAATTCTTCCTTGAATGGGGTCGCGATGTCCTATTCATCAGACAATCGCCCCTTTTCTGCATTTGACCATTTATTTTATAAGGAGTGAAAACCTGTTTGCCGCTACCTGTCGGAGCTTCGAGGGGTCGGGAAGGACGATTTATTGTATCGCTTCCTGATTTGCATGTCCGAAATTCACAAACACCCTTCTTCATATATGGGTATATTCTAAGCTGACTATCTGATTTAACAACAAAGTGAATATCAAACTGGGTTACCAATTTATATTGAAAATAATTTCATATGTGATGTTTTTTTTTTTGCTTAAATAAAATAACTTAGTCCGAAAATTGTTCACGTTTACAATCTTTAATGGTTTTGTAATATCGAAAATTATTATTTTTATAAATGATACTCGTATATCTAGACTATTTTATTTGGACTTATATACCTAGACTATTTTATTTGGACATATATATCTAGGTTATTTTATTTGAACTTATATATCTAGACTATTTTATTTGGACTTATATATCTAGGCTATTTTATTTGGACTTATATATCTAGGCTATTTTATTTGGACTTATTGCGAAGAACATTCGTAAGCATGCTATTTGTTTCATTAATATAGATATACAGACGGTCCATAAGTCTCTTTCGAATCCTATTTAAGGCGTTGTTGGGAATCTTGTGGCTTCAATTCTTGTATCAACTAGATTTTATACGATAAGAGGTGCAAATCGTTTCTCAAGATTTGTTGCAGTTTCGTTCGTGACAACTGATTAAAGTCGCTTGATGATTAGCAACACTCTCATGTACCCTCTGAATTGTTATCATTAGTGAGGATCCCTGCTGTCGAAAACATGTAATTAATATCCTAATCGTCGATCTTGCTGGGCAATCAGTAAAATGACGCCGATATGTCACTGTGTTCAAGCAATTGACTCTTGATTGCGAAACAATGTTCAACCATTTTTTATTGTTTCTATGTTTTTAAATTCTCGATAATAACACTAAGTATGCCTTTAAATTATCTGAAAAAGAACTTAAAAAGAACCAAACCAAAAAAATATGAATGTTTGAAACCGGAGCGCTACTGATGGGTCACCTTGTATTTGCAGTATAAAATTGAAAAACACTTCAAATAAAGTATTTTTACCGCGGTTACGAATCCCATAACAAGTTCACTGCATATCATACTCGTATGTCAAAACACATTCTTGACAGATATAATTGTTCGCCGTGAAAAAATTGAAATGTACTTCATTTTCGTTATACACAACACAACCTGGCGGGTTTACTGTCATGTGATAACCTCTTCCAATCAACCAAAATGATATTAAAGAAGTCTTAAGTAAAAACCAATCTTAAACCATAATTCAAAAAAATTGTAACCACGGGACCCATAACCCCCAAATTAGTAGACAAGCGTCCTGCCAACTAGGCATTGAAGTTCCTTAGAAATGTTCAAATTTTAAATAAAAGGAAACACATTTATTCTCATAAATCTAATGAGATTACGAATAGGATGATTTATATACAATAAGTAAAATAAAAAGTGAATTTTTAAACATAATTTATTGTAATATATTCACACATTACGTATAACAAACGATAAATACAAATTCATACATAACAATAACATACAACCATCACCATTCACACCGACTTGATAAAAAAAATTACAAAATTGGTATTCAGATTCATAATTTCCATCAAACTACAGACAGCTTTTGACAAGAGCCAGAATAAATAATCATCCTCAGCTTCCAATACGTTACATATTACAATTAGATATATTAAGTATGCAGCAGTCCATAGCTGGTACGACAACGGATTAAACTTCTTATTTTCATTGGCAAAAACTATTATTTGGTATCAAGTTATTAATAATTCGGTACGATCTCAGTCGACTGGCTGAAGAACGTATTTGCGGCCGGTCACTTGATCCACGATCTCTCCCGTGGCAGTATCCAGGGCTAAGGAGGGCTCTCCAGCAGGAGCTGGCTGTCTCTTCTTCCTCTGCTGGTCAGCCTCTTGGTAATCGGCGACCTGCTCGCTGCCCTCATCGTGAGAGTCACCGTGGCCGGCGTGATTGTAGTCCCAGTAATGCTCGCCGTACCCTCCGTGCTTGTCACCCCAACGGACCTATAAATTTTATACAAATTGATCAAATACTTAACTTTGCACTAAAAAATAATAAAAAATAAGTATTAATGAAATATTATTAACAAGGCATAATGTTATACGATGATGATGATAGGATCTCTCGTGATGGAGGATGATTGTCAGCCATCCTGTGGATGGAAGATGACTTTGCATGTGTTGTTTTATTGTGTACAACCAAAGTTTCAATGGTATGAAGATCCAAGTTCCATGACAATCGGAATATTGAATCTGCAGCAGCCTTTCGTTTGGTAGATTTTATATTGTGCCATTTTTGTGTTGTTCGATAGCGTTATAAGTATTTATGCTAAGAAGCTTATGAGCTACAGAAAAACATAAATTCAGATGAAACATGGTCTAAAAGTAAAACCAGTCCGGAAGTGAATACGCCAGGAATCTAACCTGAGGTGCCTGCTTGTTTAACGTGATTGCTAACCGTTAGATCACGACCGCCGAAATAATTAAGTATAAATATTTGTTATTAAAGTACGATGCATTGTTTTGAAACTAATTATCTGTATAAAGTAAGAAGTAATTATTTTAATTAAATTGGTATTTATATTGCAGAACTTCATCTGTAAGTTATTACACTGGATATGATGATTAAAACCAAAATTTAAAAAGAAATGGATATTTTGGAAATCTAAACATAATTATATGTTTAAGAAATTATTAACTGTGGCTACAAATTTACATTCAGTTTTAGTTAGATACAGTGCTTATGTTTAGATATCTGTTTATATAAGAGAAATGTGTGAATAGAGATTGTCAAGTAAATTTAATCAACCAAACTATTAAAATGATAGCCTACTTTTGTTTTGAATTCTCCAGCATGAGGGTGTGCCTTCTCGTGCCTTTCAATAAAGTGGTGCTCATTCCCTTTCCTATGCCCTGTCTCGTAGTGGTCCTTGTGGGGTACATGTGCATATCTTCATGTCAAACATTTACATCCACAGCCAATTCAAGTTTCGTGGATTCCAATAAGATTTGTTTGTATTCGTGATGGAACAATGAGATTTAAGAATGTGTTGTTGAAGTTGGATGCGTTGGACCATAAATGAGTTCACCAAATTGATGTTTAAGCACGTGTTAGTCCAGCATAGGAAAATTAGTCGGTTAACCAGCAAAGATCCAGCGAAGTGGAATGAAGCGAAGGTTCATAAAAAGAATAAGAAAAGAGGATTGATTAATAATTTAGTAGTAAAAAAATATACAAAGCAAGTAATAATAGTCAGAATTAGTATAAAAATAAGAAGCCTATAAATGCCAAAATGTTTCCACTACGATATGTTACATTCAAACTAAATCGTGTGAAATATAAGAAATCAGTTATCATAAGAGTAAAAAATGTTTACTTTTAAGCTAAATAGAGATCAATGAAGTGTTGGAGGATTAATAGCATAAACGAGTGGTGTTATTAAGAGCCCCTTGAAGTCAGAATGTTCAAATTACTTTTCCTTGGTCCCTGTGATTTTTGAAATCTTTCTTTTCGTATCTCTCCTCCCAGTCGTTAGGGTTCTCGCAGACATGACCGAACTCGATCTTGTGTGGTGCCAGTTGGGCTGTGAAAAAGTCCCTACAAAAACATAACGTTATCTTCATTGGATCTCTAACACATGATTATATTGGATACGAGTATAAATAATAATTATGCTATTTTGATTTATGCTAAATATAAGAATGAAATTTTTTAATTTTCAATAATATTTATAGTACGCCTCTCCACCTTAAGTTTGGTATATGTAAATGGTTTAAAATTTGTATTTTTATTATTTTTTTCAACATTCAATAATCCTAGTAAATAATTGTGAAGGTACTCGAGGTAACTCGAGGAAAAGAGATGTGTGTTATTTATTTTTCTTATTTCAAATACAGTTCGAAATTGAAAATTTAATTTAAATAATGCGAAATGTTCTATAAAAATATTTATTAAAATATGCTTTTCCGCAAAAATAGAACGTTTTATTACAAATCACTCTCAGCAGGGTGAATTTCCTAAAGAAAGAAAAAAAATACACCCTTCTAACGATCTAAAATTCCATATAAATGATATAGGCGTAGTACATGTCAATTGTGGTTGGATGAATTTGTCAACTCTTTTTCTGTGGATTTATTGTATTTACTTTGTCATCCTTATTTACTGTTGATTCATTTACGAGATGTATTTTTCATATCATATTTGAATAAGAATAAATATTATATTAATACATATTGTTCTTTTCTTTGGCTTGATTGATATAACGCCTGTCTTTCATCCCGGGGATTACCCCCGGGTGTTATCAACTCGGGGTGCTTGATTCCGTTGGAACCCAAATTATTTTAAAAAGGGTTCCAGTCTAGTTTTCACTTGATGCCTCTTTAACATATTTCTGGTTGGTTAGAAGAGATTGCCACATGGCAATACACCCGCCAGGTTGTACTGTCTAAGGTTATATAATACAATACATAAACTGATTAGAAACTGAATTCAATAACTTTTTCGTGAATTATTTAACAAGATAATGCCCAGTTCAGTAGATTTCAGTTAAAAACAATTTCTCAGAAAATTTGAGAAAATCATAGAAGCATTAAAAAAATGTAATTATTAATTAAACGAATTATCCATTGTACATTGTAGAACCTGGTGGGCTTATTAAAATTAAACTTTTTTTTTCAAACTAACAAGAAATATGATCATGTTCATGAAAATAGCAGATGAGATAGATTATATTGCCACCATCGAGATCGACCCCAAAACCACAGTATGGAAGACGAAAGCTCTATCACTATAATGCGGTGGTCGTTATTGTAAAATTTAAATAGCTTAATAGGTAAATTAATTAATAAAATACTGACTGGAAATATTTGGAATGAGCCTGAACTCCTCCGGCAGCCGCGCCCAAGAAGCCAGTGGCCTCGGCAGTGCGGTCCTCCGGGGTGTCAATCACAAGCCCCTTCTCCGCGCCCACCTGCCGTTTCTGGTTCACTTTCTCCACGGCTGCGGCGGAGGCGATCGCGGCCAATGTAAGAACTGCCACCCCCAGCTGAAAATAACAGTTAATGTATAAAATATGATTAAGTATTAAAATTTCTACTATTCCTTGAATGACTATTGTCAATGCAGCGCTTTAGATTTTTTTGTCACCAATAGTAAAAAAAATATAAAGAACATCAGATTGAGAAACCAGACGAATTGTGATATTTTGGAAGGGTTTTCAAGGCTAAGAGCCGAGGAAGCTTTAGAAGTGAAGACGAGTCCATCAAATTGAAATACACTGCTCATTGAGATGTTCTGTTAGGTTCAATGGGAGATTTTAGACCATATGGAAAAATGTTTCCAAAAATACGAAACCGATGCAATATGATAACATATGGATGAAGACAATGAGGGACTCGAAACGCAACTAAGGAAAGCAGATTTAGAAACTGTTTAGTTAGAGTTTGATCTATTTAAGTTAAATAACTTTTAAGCATTTTTACATGAATCATATTTTTTGCTGCGAAGAATTTAGTAATTATAGAGCTTATATTGGATTTGATTACATATTATATGTAATCAAAGTATTCAGTCTCACATGAAATACTTAACTGTCGACACACTGTTCACAAAATTGATCTCACAGCAAAAATATATTGTCACCTTACTAAAAATTATCTCACTAAACTATAAAAAAAATCACTGAAACAATGAATCATATTTATCAAAACTACTTAGATAATGTATTGAAATTGCTAAAACTATATCACTTTTATACAACTAAATACGCAATTGCTAAACGAGTATTTTTTAATCGAGACACGTTGAGAAATTTCTTCAAAGGTCTACGTGCTAAGCCTATGTTAATTTCAGTTCACGAATACGAAATTATTATAAATGATTGTTAAACATCTGACCTGGAGACACATTTTGTCAGTTAACTTCATGTTGACACTATTGTGAGAAAATAATAAATGTACGAAATGAAATAGGAAACTATGTATTTATACTTCGGTACTGATCAAACGAGTCGAAACGCGCCCACCACCGAGACTCGACAGTGGCCACCGGAAAAAGTTGATTTTCTTTTATTTATTTTGTCAATCGGAAGCACTAACCCATTGCAAAATGAAGAAAAAATAATTACAAAATAAATGTAAGAAGCGTGAAAACGTAAAACGTTGTACACAAGGCAAATGGAGCATTGCCACAATCTAAAGACTCTCATCTGCAGGGGTGTGTTATATAATATATGTATAGTGAAGGTGGTTTTTTTTTTAATTTAACTTACCATAGTTATGAAATTCATCGGTCTTCTTTCTTCACGTTGTCCATGCCGTCACTCATAAATCGTCTACTTAAAACTCGCACCCTCGTTGGCTTCAAACATCGACTTAAGAATCATTATATCTCCCTTCAATAATACTCGTATAATGTTATTTCCTCATTCCTCGTTCTGTACTCATCTCATATAACTTTTCCTTCCCCAGTCACTGGTGGAATTATATAATAGAATAAATTAACAAAATACATCAAAAACGTAACTGAGAAGAAATCGACCTGGTGCGATTCGAACCATATGACCTGAAAAATCAGAGAGATTAATCCTTCTAAGAAAACCTAGTAGGCCCATCAATCATACTCATTAACTTTGATCTGAAAACAACTTGAATGACTCAGTTGCCGGGGTAAGAACAACCTAGCGCATGCGGACTACAAGGATCTTCCTATGGTGAATATGGGAAAACGTTAAACTTAAGTTTCATGAGTTTTATATTTTATTATATCTTAATGATTGTCATTTTTGCATCTATTAGATTCTTACGGAGCTTCTTTAAGTTTTAATAGTATAAAATATTATTAAAAGTCTTCGCTAAATTTCCGAGCATTTTTTTTTTCAAATTGACATGGATCTAAAGTAGCATCTTTTTATCAAAAATAATATTTTACAAAAGTAATTTTAAAAACTTAATCAGTTGAAACTTTAAATTATCTAGAATTGTAATTTTTTTAAATGGATCCATTTTGTTTTAATTTCATAATGTCTTCAATTTGGTGACACAAATCATCCTAGTTTGGGTGGATTGCCTTTTAAAAAAAATGGGCACAGTATATTGTAAACAAATCCTATTTTAAGATAAATTGACAACGTTTATTCGATTTTCGAGGATATAAAAAAACTTTTCAAATTCTATGAACTTATTTCTTTACTATTAGAAATTGACCAAAAAACTTCACATCTCTTATACAGGTTATATGGTATTTAAGGGTTTTCCTTTAAATATTCGAAATGGAAAAAAAAACAAAATCATTTTGCTCACAAGAAGTTTTTAAATAAAATAAAATGATATGTAGGAAAATAAGATTAAATAAGTTCATAAATTATAACATATAATTAAGATTAGTTAAATAATAAATTTGTATATAGGTATAGCCTTGACAAATGTTTGTATAATAATTTACTTGTTTAATAAAAAAAAAAAAAAGAAGTTTTTTGTAAACTTATTTATATTGATTGAATATACGAAAGAAATATATTTAGTACCGCCTTCATACCATATTTGGACAAAACATACTAGGCAGCTCGATATAGAAAAGACTGAAGAATTAAAACAACCAACATATACTCGTACCATATATGCTACGAGTATGTGCGCTCTGCAGACATCGTGGCTAACTTCGCGCTATTCACGCTTATCTAAGGAATTTTGTGGATTAGCCTCGTTGTGTTAAAAATACTAACTAGGTTTTACTAAAACTTACGACTTACGTTTAAGAGTATCCACTAATTATTATTTAAAATTTATTGAAGACAACTGTTACAGAGGATCTTATTTGAATAAAAATGTTTTAAAACAATAACTATTCTGTTTTATTTATATATGATTTGTTTGTACGATAACTAAATTAAATAGAAGGCATTGGTGTTTGAAACACGCCTAAGATCATATTTTCTCAAAAATTATAGGAACATTCTTTGAAAAACTTTGATTCCTGTAGGTAACATGTTCAAAAAAACAAGGTTTTTATTTAAGAGTTTGATAATATTTTAAAAGGTTAGGCTAAATGTCATTAACTTTCTCGTTATTAATTAATTTCGATGACCAACGAAGTAAATAAACTGTGTTAAACACACACCCCTGCCGTGTTATAAGGTTTATTCATTTAATACAAAATTTACAAGCCAAACTGTCACGGTTAAATAGACGCATCTTACTAAATTCATTTTAAAGGTTAGGCTTAATATCATTAACTTTCTCATTATTAATTAATTTCGATGACCAACGCAGTAAATAAACTGTGTTAAACACACACCCCTGCCGTGTTATAAGGTTTATTCATTTAATACAAAATTTACAAGCCAAACTGTCACGGTTAAATAGACGCATCTTACTAAATTCATTTAAAAATTATCGCATTTACAAATAACGATATATTTTTTATGCTGATAAATTATTTTGAAAATTAATCCCAACATATTTTATGAAAAAAATCTGAAGAATCTCTCAAACAACTATTCATTCACTATAAAAAAGTGATGTAATAATTAAATCTTGAAGATACACCAATACAGCTTTATTAAGCAAGAATTGCGAATTGGAGTTTGTTTCATAATATTTCAATACACTTAAGTGACCAACTGATAATCTAACGGAGTCGGGTAACAAGTAGAGACAAGGCAAAAAATAGTTTTTGAACAACGCTTATTGTGTTCTAAATCGTGTCTGAGGTGGTGTTGACTGATAAAATTGTGATTACCTCTGTTGAGCATTCAAATGCTCGCGATATGATTTGCTGGATAATTTGCCACATAAAAAGCCTTGTCTATATAATTTTTTTTGGTTTATCAATTATTGTCAACTAATCATGTTGGAATATTATAATAGTTGGGGTTGTTGTATAGTAAGTAAAACAAAGAAACGAAACACAAAGCGTACTTTGACTTTACAGCTTTCAAACGAAGTGCACCGATGTCGTTCATGTGAATAGAACTAACGAGATCCTATGAAGTGGATATCACTTGACACTGGTGTATGATATACTCCTTCATATATAGGAGTTAAAGGCCGTTATTTAAGGAGAATAAGGTTCTCGCAAGCGTACTCTATGTTTGAAAAATATTTATACGATATGCGTGTAAATATATGATTTCCAGCAAATCAAAACTGTTACGAACAAAATTATTTTAATTACACGTACACTTATGTAAAAACATTAAAATTCCATGAATGGATTTTTTTATAAACTATCATTACAAATAATGAGCTTATAATGCAGTATCTCATTGCTTTCAACAATAAAACAAACCAATTTTGTTGACTGTTGTATTATGCGTTAAGTAATATTTTAACGCTCGTTTGCATGAAGCGTTAAAACCACAAATATTATCGCTTGAAAGGAACTTTCTTATTTTACGTCGATTTAACGGGTGTTAAATTGGCTGTTTTATAATACAAAACAATAAATTAACTTCATAATTATTTTCCGTATTTACACCATTCGCTTAATTTTCTGAGCAGTAAATGAAGTATAATTAATTGAGAGAATATCGTACACCAACATACTCGTACAAGAATATTGTACATAATTTAATAAAGAATCGTCATAAAAATCTAAATACGGAAAGAAAAAATATACTCAAAATTGTTAGATTAGGCTAGATCTCACTATGGTAAACCATGGTCATAGCGTGATCTGCTCACATGCGGCCTTAAGGTTAATCTTGAGCTCGTCGTAGCATTACGAGATGGCAAAGCTTGCATATATTTTTTCCTCACAGTGCGTCAGACCAAATTGTCAGTTAACCTGTATGTACCCCATTTGGTGGGGAAAAATTAGGAAAAAAACATAGCTCAGTGTCAAGTCAACGAACAACATATGTAAGAACGGTAAGTTAAATATTTTTAACTAACAATTTCCCTTCAATAATGACGGTGGTGGTAGATAAAAACAGTAAATATACAAAAAATTATAGACATTGTTATTTTAGGTCTTATTTTAATTTCATTTTAATCATATTAATATTGGAAAAATTTAGGTGTTTAGAAACATGTTTTGAATATGGGATTCTTCGCATTACTAATAATAATTATTGATACAATAAGTACCATACTAATAATGATATTTAGAAACTCAAAAAATCCTCAATAAAAAATGCGAAAAAAACCATATTCGTAACATGTTTCAGTGTATTTTTATTTCTCCAATATGAAAGCGGTGTGGTCACTTCTTGATTATTTTTCTTGTTTTAGTTTCTATATTTTTGTACTGTGGCCAACGTACAAACGGCTAGTATTATATTCAAGGAATATTTTAGAAGTGAAAAATAGTACATATGTATACCATCACGCCGTTTCTGTGTCGGAGTTTATTCTAGTTTTGTTTAAAATTAAATAAAACAATTTCATAAAATATATGTTAGTAAAACAAAGAACTATTACAATAATAAAAAAAATCAAAGTACCAATTCGACCAAAAAAATTGCAATAACCGCTGATTTGATGTGAAAAGAGCAATAACCGGTGATTTGATGTACTCGTAAAACTAAAGATGAGATTTTTTCAATTATGAAAAAAGACATCTGATATTGTTAGCCCAGTGCAATTAAGACGGCTGTCGATCTGAGAACTACGGGTTCGATTCTCACTGTTACCCAATCTTGTTAAAAAAAGGGTTCCAGTCTGATTTTTGCTTAAGTCCTCTTTAATATTTTTTTGTTGATCGGAAGATATTGTCACACGGCAATAAACCCACCAGGTTATACTATAACGATACAACGAAAGTGTAATTAAATAAATGTTCATATTAAAAAAAATATGTTCACTTTACTTCGAATTCAAATATGTTCAGTGTGTATTGACCCATTGTTCAAATTATTTTATTTTTATAGAGTGAAATAATTGCACATAGAATGTGGCTATGCGCAATTATTTCCATAGATGTGTCTATGTTCCATTATTTCAATTCTTTGCACATAATTCTTAAATAGCGAGAAGAAAATAAAAAGGGATGAAATTTTGAAATACCCAACCTTGGCACAGTCTGCAATGAATGGTACGATAGGGGTGCGGTGATTATTCTAAAGAAGTTATTCGTATTTAAGGGGGATCACATAACCGATAATTTATTTTCAAACAAACTACATCATACACCAATGAAACAATATTTTTAGTTGCTCGTTATGCTCATGTCACCCGGACTTATAAATGATAACCTGGGTATCCCCCAGCACTGGAATTTTTCACCATTTTTTTAAGAAGATGGAATTATTCAAATATCGTTGGCATTAATTTAATTAAAAACATCTTGGTGATACCTTATCTTATTAACACCGAAAATGAAGAAAGAGCACCGAACACCGAAAATGAAGAATGTTGACATATAATCTAACCTTACTTTAAGAAGTAAACACTAATTTTAAAAGTTTCGTGAGAGGAAAATGTATTTAAAAATGAAAAAAGACGAGCAATCAATAAAGAAGCGAATCGATGCTGAATTGAAAAAGGAGGTAAAAATATATCCTAATCCTAGAATTTTTGGAAACAAAGTGAAACTGTTTCAATATGTCGGTAGGTACTCGTATGACTTAATATTAGAGAAAAGGTGACGCGTATAAACAAATGAAGCAATAATCACATTCGTTACTAAGCCACTCGTACAAGTAACGCTGATGATAACCATGGTCAGAAGTACTTTTACTGAAGGGCTGGTCTTCAAACAAACACCCTTATGTTTTTTTACCATAAAGGCAATTATTGAAAATTAAATGCTTATTAAAATATTTGTATCAGATGTAACTTTAAGGAAACTTATGGGGACTCTTTAGGAGAAATATTATATGGGAGCAGAAACGCCTTTGATAGGGCTTTAGTCACTTAGTCTTATACACATTTTTTTAAATGAATTTATTCATTAAGGAACATAGAGATACAATTAAAAAAATACTTATAAAAAAACAAGTGTTGTCAAAATCATACAATATGATATACAATAGGTATTATTACACCCATCATCAATTTCTATGATTCATCTGCCATCATTAAATAAAGTTGTCTTGTGAAAAGACCTCCGAAACCTAGTGGTAAATTATCTACAATCCCAGAGATTTCGGGTTCAATTCTAATATATGTAAATAGTTGTTCTTAAGAATATTTTTTCATATTTGCGTTGACCTTTTGACATATATATTTTTTGTTGGAAAAAATGGCACGCAATATAAATCCCGCTAGGTTTTCTAAATTATGACAGAAGTGTTGTACAACAATACGTCATGATGTCACTTTCCATTTGTGCGATGTTATTCGTCTCAAATTAATGATTTTTTTATTATAAAATTAATTTTCTTTATCTATAAGTACGGTCCAAAAAAGCCCGAATTTAAACTCATTTGACACTTTTACACATAAATTTCAAAACTGCAATCGGACGGCTGTTGCCACGTGCCAATCTTCATTAAGTAATCTTTGAACAATTTAAAATAACCGCAGTTTTATTGGATTTAGTGTACCACTCGTATTATGAAACAACGCGAATGCGTTTATTTTTTTAATCGTGACAAATAAATAAATTGGTCACGGTTTGAGGCGAAATCGAATTAAATACATATCGTGTAAAAATAAATACGCTATTACATTTAATCAATAAATCAGTTAGTGTAATGTAAAAATCAACCAATTTATTCATTTGTCGACAGTAAAATGAAGAAATTGTTTTTTTTCCAGTCATTCGTGCACTTAGCATAGGGGATGGTTAGCCCGGTTTTAGATTTCGATTGATCTCGCATGTAGCAGCATAAAAAGTAGTTAGGCAGTAGGCAATAATGTTGACTGTCTTATTAGGTAATGTGCTGGTTTCGAAACTTGCCGCATTTATTTTTTCACATTATGTAAAGTAGACGTAAGGAACCATTGAACCTTGCTTTTTATAAACAAAAATTCTCCAATGAAAGAAAAAAACGACTCTTGACAGGATTTTTTTATGTGGATATATGACGTACATCCCACCACTTCATATCCCTTACATAATATTATGAAGTGAGATCTACTTTCCTAAACTTTTATTTGTTTAAGCAGATTTTTCTTTGTTTTGTGTCACTTCAAATGTTAAAATATCATATCATTTGATATACCTCTTTATAACTAGTTTTTATTTTCTTGTGTTTCACAATATTTGATGAATAATTTCTAAGGATCGTAACTGTAGATAGTTAATCAACCTGCATTTGCCTTTCTTTGGTAAAATTTGTGTATATTTAGAGAAAAGTAGAAAGTGCATATCTCTCTTTTGTTTTACTATAAGTCAGAATCCTTAGAAAATGCGAATATACTCATAGCCTTTAAATTTAGTGCGGCTAGGTGTATAGCGAAGTTTAAAAAAAAAGGATTTTAAGTTATATTTCTTATATACATATGATTATTGATTACTAGAGTATTTTCAATGGACATTTATTTTACATATTTCATACATAATCATAATTTTTTTATCACAGACAATTTTACATTTTAATCATTACTCTATTATTTATATTTGTACTTGATTTATATTAATGAAATCATGAAGTTATTTTATTGAATAATTTTCAAATATTTGTTGTTAGCAATTATCTTCTTAAAAGTCCATTATCCAACGGCATAACAGAAGTTGACCGTCATTTTGATGCAATTTATACCGATTTTGCTTTTATTTTCTTGCAACGCATGTTAGAAAGTAAGACTCGGAACAAATTAAAAATAAAATAGAAAATAAAAGTGATTGTCATCGCGGACAAGCATCGCGCCTTGTGAAGTGGAGGCGCGAGCGCACGAGTGAAATTTAACGCGCATTGGCGGCACGCCACGGCGCCCACTCAAGCGTTATATTGTTGGCGACAAAAAACCCGTGCTTTATCCATTTCAAAACGTAACCAAAAACTTCTGATCTTTTATTTCCGTTTCCATATTGCTCTCGTTTTATCCGAACAAGAAATCGTTTCTCCGCATAGGTATAAAATGAAATTGCGCCGATTTCATATACCAGTGGTTGAACAATTTAGTAGTTGTCGCGTCGTCGTCTCAAAGGCACAAACAAAATGGTTTCTCTCAAAATTGTAAGATAAAATTATTTATTTCCCTGAAAGATTTATCGTAAAAATATTTGGTTTTTCTGGATAATATATTGTATATTATTTATTTTTTAGTACTCCCTTGTCGTCCTTGTCCTGATGGCGTTAGTTTCACAAAGTTATGCCAGCATTTACGCATTTGATGGAGGTAAGTAAATATTAACATTAATGTTTTTAGAAAACCAGCAATGCATTTAGCTAATTCAAATTTCAGGACATTTGTCGTCACAATGAAAACTATAATTAATTAAGGAGCCAGATTTAAGTAATGTGAAATAAACGAAAATGCAAAATGTGGTCAAAATATCCTAATTCACACATCCCGCTAGTACAAAATATCCTAATTCATACATCCCGCTAGTACAAAATATCCTAATTCACACATCCCGCTAGTACAAAAATTTATATAAAAACTAATCCCAACAATTTATCTTTAAAAAAAGCTTTTGAATTACAAATTTTTTTCATACAATTTTTCTTTTCTAAGCACTGTCCCGCTAAATGAGTATTTGTTCAATTGATTCAAATTATTGATATGGAATATTTGTCATAATCAAATTAGTAATTACCTCATAGTGCATCAAAAATGTTAAATTACCAGAGAACAATAAAACTTTCTAAAAGTTTTTTTTTCTAAGAACTCTAAAAAAACAAATATGTATAAGTATAATATTTCTTTAACAGAAGATGGCTTGGCTGTGGCTGAAAGATTGATCAGAACACGTCGTCATTCTCCCGGAGTGACAGGACCTGTACACACCTTCGTGAAGACTGACAAGCACGCCAACTTCAAGTGGGGAGTTCGCCATCATGTGGGACACAAATATGCTGGACACTAAACAATAAAATCAGTTCTAACTTGTGACCACTCATGTAACGCTCGTTTTGGTGACGTTTTTTTTATTGATGTGCTCGTCTAATGGTTTTGGGCGAAAAGTCAAAGAAAAGTTCAAAGCTGTATATTGAAAAGCTTTCCCTAGTACATATCGATCCTTTTCAATAATATATATTTTCTTTTCTCATTTCTATGTCTTCTTTGTATCCTTTCTTCTTATTCTAATAACATAACAAAAATAAACGCTCTTTAATAATCATTTCATTTCATTCTTCAAACAATTTTCTTTTGTCTATTTTTCTATATAAATAACTTATATGAATGTGAATATTGGTTTGTGTTCATAATAATTGAAAAATTTCTTTAGTAATTAATGTTTCTTGCGTACCCATGCCAAAGTTTATTATGTAATTGAATAGCTTTGTAATGAAAAAATATAATTCATTTTAATAAATTTTGCTATTCTGCTTATTTATTTCTCTTTATATGAGTTAAGACCTTGTTAATTTATAAAAAAAGTATTTACATAAACAGAGAGTTTTTAATTACATATACTAGTAATAAATAATGACGCATACAGAAAATAATTATTTACAAGTATTTTAGACGGTTTAATACGTGCATCGTTTATTTTAGAAAAAAAAATGGTATGATCGTATATGGACTTGATAAACGGTTTGCTTCAAGATAGACATAAGAAGCAATCGTAGAATCAGCGAGTACTGAATTTTATGGAATAGATATGCCAAACCCGAATTCTAATATAAAATGCATATTTTATCGACTACATAGTTTTGTTTTAACAAGTAATATATAAGGTGTATTCTGTCGATTATTTTGAATAAATTCAAAATAAAAAAGGAGACACTTTTACATATGAACGTCCAATATAACTTCTATAATACCGTTTAGTGTCGAAGTCACTCAAATGATTTAATACTAGTACAGTTGTACTTCTGTGGTGTATATATATGTTGTCCAACGTAATGGAATGGAAAAAAATAAGACTTCCGTTGTGTGTATCTCTAGATCGGAAAAACATATTACCAACCTGGTTATGTAGGTCATCAATTCCGTCGTCACCATTATTCTTTTCACACTCCGTCGCCACCGGAGAAGGAGTCCCTTAGGGCAGTTCCTTCTTCGTTACAGTGTAATGTCACGTTCATAATTTTTTTTTTGATCTTCTAGTGTAGATCGCGCTCGATGATAATTATTCTGTCCCTAATAAGAGGTGGAGGGGGGATCGAACTGAACTGAACTGAAGGTCATCAATTCAGTTAGTGCAAAAATTTCAACCTAGTAAAATGTCAGCTTACTATATATATTTCATAATTAAAATCCTAAAAAGTATCATTCCACATACGTTCATACAAAGGGACTTGAAGTATTGTTGAATATCTTAAAACCGGTAAAGGTGGGATGGATCAGTTTTTTTTACCTATAAACGTCTAATAATACGGCCAAATCTACTAACATAATTTTTTTTATGATGCGCTTACTGTCAAATGCTAACTTGCTAATTTTCAGTTTTCATAAAATGTTAACACAACTGACATTTCGACATGTTAATATTAAAAAACCGATAATCTTCTTAATTTTGAACAATGGCCGTGACCACAGATAATAATTACAAAATATTCATACTGTCTAGTTACAAAAAAGAAAGCAAACATAGAGTTTCCGCTATTGATAATACATTTATTTTTCTAGCTCTCGTCATAAACGAGAAATTTAAAATTGCTTCAGCCATACCTTGTAATAAGAATACGAGTATATACTCGTATATGTATGAAATCCATAATAAATTGAATGTAAAATGTTTTGCGTCCTAGGTCCTTCACTTGATAGATCATAAAATTAATAAAAGTAATATTAAAGAGTTTTAGCTTAACTTAAATTTACTTTAAAGTCAGACGGGACTAGGCCGAGAAACATTAAGGACTGTAGGATGGTTGGATTATTAAAGTTCCTAAGCGTGAATAAAGTCGAAGTATAAAAACTTACTTTTAAGTTTGGCTTACCCTGGTAAGTTTTCTTTAATTTTCTTGCGTGTAGTTCTAATTATGGGAATTCAAGGAATTAAATAAATAAAGGCCACAGCCGATACCTTCCAGTCACTACATTTGCAGACGCTGTTTTATTTTTCCTTATATAATTTTCCACTGATCTTTAATTTTTCATACAAAATATATGTTTTAGATTTTTTCAATAACTTATTATTATTCGATGACAAACACCTGTCAGAAAATGTAATAAAAATCTAGCTTACATAATCAATTTATCTCCACTTTCATATTTTAGATGTGTATGAACTATAATATTTGTGTAAAATATTTCAAGATAGTAAAATGATTATTTATATTTCATATAAATTGATCAATAACATTTATGGCTGAGCAAAAAATGAAATTAAGAAATTTATCTCTTAATAAGATTCAGCGCAAAGGAAGAAAACAGTCGTTATTTAAAAAAACATGCTTTTCACTCACTGAAATTAATTCATTTGTTCATTTATAGTAATAGACTTCACAGCTTTATAAAAAGATAATTAAATTAAACTATAAATTATTCGTTGGGGAAATGGTGAGTGAAAATAAGTTAATCGTCGAAATATGATTTAACATAATTCATAAATTATATATTGTTTATAGTTAAGGCATTAACATTGTGGACGTTTAAAGAATTTGTAATTTGTTTTATCAAACACTGTTCCACTTTTTGTAACGGTATAACCCTACCGGTTTCAAGGCTTTCACCTCATAATCAGGGGAGCACAAACAAAACTTGTTTGTGATCCCTTGATGATGAGGGGACAGCCTTGAAACCGGTAGTTATACCGTTACAAAAAGTGGAATAAACAGATACAAAAAATTACAATGTCATACATTATACCTTAAATTAAAAAAACTATTGGAAACTAGAGAGAAAAATATTTTACTCAAACTATCTCCAAAAACAATAAAATGAACGTCATTTATTATTCAACCATCAAAACAAAAAAAAGGTGTCAATAAAAGATAAGTTTGTAAACATTTTTTCCATAACAAATTAAATGTGTCCATTTTTCTAAAGAAATAACAAACTTGGAGGGTTAAATATCTACGTGAGTTTAATAAAATTCCGCTCGATTAATATAATACAAAATGTCAATAATTTTAATATCGTTGAAGAAATCAACGCGTCTTGAATAGCGTATTTATCGTTCTCAGTGCAAATAGTTTCCCGTGTTTCTAATTGACAGTAATTGGATAAAAGCATAAATAAAATTAAAATTCAGATGACAAATTCTGCGGCTTAGAACTAAAAACTGTTATATTCGTTCAATTATGGATTAATTACTTGATTAATTTTTAATACACTTCTAGTCTATTGGTACATTTGCCACAAGAAAAAATATATTTGGGAGAATTATAATTTCATTTTCACAGAATTGTAATTTCATTTTATATAATGAATGAATTCTAAAACAATATAATTCTGTTTGATTTTACCAAAGTACGAGTATTTATACTGTTCGGTACTCGTATAATAACAACAATTCTATAGTTTAGTAGTTTACAGCTTAAAATAATTTTACAGTCAACTAAATTAGACGATTTATTACTTTAAATAAAATTACTTTCGAGACTTGTTAATTCGAAAACAGAGTTAAATATTGGGCTACAGAAAAAGGGATGACACAATTAGTACAAGGGTTGCTACTTAAGTTTTGAGACCGACAAGTAAAAACAAACATTTATCATCGAAAATGGTTTTGTTGTTTTTCAAAATACTCTCCATGAAGATCAATACACTTTTGCATGCGTTCGAACCAATTTTCGAAGCACTTTTTCCACTCCGAATGAGGTAACTTCAAAACATGCGTTTTGAACGCATCAACCGCTTCTTCAGGCGTCGAAAAACGTTGACCTCGCAATTTATTTTTGATGTTCGGGAATAAAAAGAAGTCATCGGGTGCCAAATCAGGGCTGTACGGCGGATGACCCATCAATTCGATGTTTTGAGTACTCAAAAAGTTACTTGTTTGAGCCGATGTGTGAGAGCTCGCATTGTCGTAGTGGAGAATGATCCGTCTTCGGCGGTTGATTTTCCTTATTTCTCCGAACACTTCTGGCAAACAAATGGTGGTGTACCATTCAGAATTGACTGTACGACGTTCCACTAAAGGCACTGTTGCGACATGGCCATTTATACCGAAGAAACAAGCCACCATTTGCTTCGAAGTGCGTCGTGCCTGTCACAATTTTATAGACGTCTTTTGAAGCACCGCGATTGATCTTTTTCAACATTTCTTTGGTCCAATCGACATGAGCCTTTTTTTGAGCGATTGCCAAATTATGCGGTATCCAACGCGAACAAATCTTTTTTACTGCCAAATGTTCATGCAATATTGAATGTATGCGGATGGAGCTAATGCCCAAGCATGCCTCAATCTCACGATAAGTCACATGATGATCTTGCAATATCAGTTCACGCAAAGCATCGATGTTTTCTGGCACAACAACTGATTTTGGACGACCTTCACGAAATTCGTCCTGGAGTGAACTACGACCACGATTGAATTCGAAAAACTAGCGAAACACAGTGGCCCGGGATGGTGTTTCATAACCAAAAGTCGAAGCGAGTTGATCGGCACACTGTTGTTGAGTTAGTTCACGTGGAAAATCATAAAAAATCATCGCACGAAAATGTTCACGATTTAATTCTATTTTTGGCCGAGATGAATTTTTCAAGTCACTGTAAACAACACAAATAGCACTCGTATGACAAAACTTTCTGAGCACGTATACCATTAAAGGCGCCAAACTTTACGATGCTGATGTCAGATTTGACGTATCTACACTAGTGTTGCCATATTTCAAAACTTAAGTAGCAGCCCTCGTATAATCAGGTATGCTAACGATGCAACAAACGTTGCTGAATTTAAAAAGAATATCTCCAAAAGATGCTGTATCTTTCATCACTATATGTTAAAGAAAACGAAATTTTTGACATTCTCAAAAAGATGGCAACTTATAATTGTTAGCAATTCTTTGAAACAAATCATGTAATTAAAACATTTGGGTGTCAATCTACTCAGCTACAATGGTCTCCGCATATAAATAATAGGCCGAGTAAACGAACGCCGCTGCTGTCTCTGTAGGTACGCCTAAAATATATTATTTAAAATGACAAATATATGGGAATATACAGTAAGATCCTCACTTACAAAGCACATGTGAGGCTAATTATAATTATGACTTATGGAATAGAGTTTAGAGCAAATACAACATGAATTATGATATCAAATTAAATTAAATTCCTCCTAGTTATTGCAGGTAAAGTATTTAGAGATCGAAAAAGAAACTTCATTATTCGAGAAATACGTGAAATAAAATATATTTTAAGATGTATTATAAAGGGCTGTGTTTTTCTTTATAGAAATATCATTGTAACATTTCATTCCGAAATTTGCACGAATCTGCGTAACTTTTGATTACCGTATAGCAATAAACTCGCTATTTGTATATATTACATATGGTACTTCACAATAAAGTGTCTAAATAACTTACTACAGAAGACATTTGCCAGACCATGTGAAAAGGATGCACGAGTTCCCTATATAACAATGCATGGAACAACCACTGTCAGTTGTCCCCCAATAAAGATCTCCAAATAGGTGGAAGGGACACCTGGGAATTAATATCTCAAGAGCGGCAGTTCTGATGACAGCAAACCACAAAACTAATTTAAGAAAAATAAGTTCAAGACAAAACCTCCGAATATGTAAGCAGTTAAAAGTCATTGAAATTTTATTTATAATTAAAATATAAATATCTCATAGAAAGGCGGATTTGTGTATTTGAAAACAATATAGGCTAAATGTCTACAATGCTCCATTCTAATCTTGATCTTAATATCAAATGACGGCGATGATTATTTATGTCTGTATCCGTCAGACTTTGTTAACATTTCCTATCCCAACATTTTAATTATCCGTAACTAAACGTTTACAGGCATACCTCACTTATACGGCAGATAATGTTCCAGACCACCATTGCAAAGCGAATATCGTTGTAAAATAAATCACAAATATTTTTCTCTTGATAGTGTATGTAACAAATCTTGAAATATATATTATTTTTATCCCGTATTAAATCTACAATAGAGATAAACAAATAAAAACCATGTGAAAGAAAGAAACTGGCCGCAGGAATCAAGTACATTTCGCCAGTATGTAAAAGGGAAGTATTATTTACCATTTTATGGTACCGTGTAGGTACTTGAACATTTCTCTCGAACAAATAACATTACTCTATTTGGAAACCCTTTTATTATATGATACACCTGTTATAAATATAAAAATATATATAAATAAACTTTTTTAACGGCGAGTAGTTTCGAAGTCTCCTGGTCATGGTCGAAGAAAGTGCATTGAAATTTTTCGAAAATTGCACCATGAGACCCTTTGCAGTAGGTAGTATTTCTATAAAAATCAAGTAACCAACAAAAAAATGCTACAATTGTAAAGTGCGTATTACTAACCGTAAAATATGTTCCACCTTTGCTTATATACACTGATTAATAGAGATTTTTAAAGATGTCACTATTGAGGGAAGGAAACAGTGATGGTTCATAATTTAAGCCTTCAATGACTTTTATCTCCGGTATTTTTAAGTCTTGAATTGATTTCGATGGTTGTTGAAGGATATGACAACTTGTCGATAAATCGCTCGATTAGGCTGATACTCAACGCATATATTCATCACTCCTGTAAGAGAAAGGTAAGCGCTGAAAACAATTAAAAATTAATATAATTATAAAGCGCCGTACTAGAGAAAATTCACAAAGCAAAGTGCTGTAAATATATGATATGCATAAACGTTTGGTAACGCTTTTGTGAGCATTAATAACAGTTCAATCCGATTAAATCATTTATTTAAATGAGACATTGATACATAACATAGCCTTTATTATAAATATATCTTTAGAATCTAAATATGTGATACTTAAATTTTCAAATATCAAGCGCATTTTATTTTTTTGTTCAAATGTCAATGTAAGCTATAATTTTATGACTAACGTGCTTTCCATTCGAAAAAAAACTTGTTTTTTCTATTAGAAGATAAGACTGCAAGGAAGATGTAAGGTTATCATATGCCGATTTTACTTTAGTCTATACAGTTTTAATTCTCGTTTAACATAATTTTACAAAAAAAAAAACAAAATGGGTTTTAAGATGCATTATATCTCGAAAAATTATTTAGATTTTTAAATAACTACAACAAATTATAAGTGAAACACAAAAGTTTCTTGACGCGAGACAAAACGCTTCTGGTCACATTCATTTGTATTCTATAAATAAAATTTTAAAAATATTCTATTAACAAATAACTGTCTTTGCTAAGAAAAAACACATCTACTGAACCTACAAAGATTATCACACCCTCGAATGAATATGGCTAGATAAACATTGTATTTACTTGCAAACCTATTTTTATTATGAATAAATAGTTTGCATAAAAATATTTTTACCTATCCCATATTAAGTAAGTTTTTTGCAGACTTCACTTCTGTTTGAAACATTATTTTTATGGGATATACTCGTATATTCTCCTTAGTAAGGAACAAACTTGAAAATGCGGGAAAAGCTGTATTTATGGGAATGCCTTCTTAGTAATGAATAAACTTAGAAATGCGGGAAAGGCTGTATTTATGGGAATGCCTTCTTAGTAACGAACAAACTTAGAAATGCGGGAAAAGCTGTATTTATGGGAATGCCTTCTTAGTAACGAACAAACTTAGGAATGCGGGAAAGGCTGTATTTATGGGAATGCCTTCTTAGTAACGTACAAACTTAGAAATGCGGGAAAGGCTGTATTTATGGGAATGCCTTCTTCATCATCATCATCATCAATGGCACTACAGCCCATTGTGGGCCCCGGCCTCCTCCAGCAGTCGTTGCCATTCCCCCCTATCCTGGGATGCACTCCTCCAGCCCCTGATGCTAATAACGAACAAACTTAGAAATGCGGGAAAAGCTGTGTTTATGGAAATGCCTTCTTAGTAACGAACAAACTTAGAAATGCGGGAAAAGCTGTATTTATGGGAATGCCTTCTTAGTAACGAACAAACTTAGGAATGCGGGAAAGGCTGTATTTATGGCAATGCCTTCTTAGTAACGAACAAACTTAGAAATGCGGGAAAAGCTGTATTTATGGGAATGCCTTCTTAGTAACGAACAAACTTAGAAATGCGGGAAAAGCTGTATTTAAAATTTCGCACAAAAGTCAAGAATTTTCAAAAAGGGCCAACCCCCTTGACCAAAGATAATTGTCAGCCTTTCTATCAATAGATGACACTTGTACGTGTATTTGAATAATGTGTGCTAACTGTTACACTTCAGTAAGAACAAAATTTTTACATATCAAACTCAAATCTTGTTTAGAACTCTCGCGGATTGGATCATTCAAGAAGTGAATGCATATACTAAAGAATTGAAATAAAGTAATCATGACTTACGCATATTTTGTAGCCCTATAACCAAAAGTTCACAATTTCTGAACTCATAAAAAATATTCATGCATATAGTTAATATATCAATAAAAGATACGAAAGAAAATGTGTTGTTGTTACAAAGCCGATATATTACAAACTGTAATTCTGCACAAACCGGTTAGGTGCGTTTTGATTTGACCCCAGACGAGTTCAGATCAGTGTTACAACACACAACCCAGAAATGCGAACAACATAACATACGAGTACGTGTGGAGTATTGAGATCGCGGATCACCAAATAAATGGTAGACATATTAAAGTAAAACAAATTGAATTTAACGAGAAAATTACTAATTATCTTATCGAAAACATGATGAGGTATTCTCAATGCTCTGAAAATATGGGAAAGTGTTTATCTATAGTATGTTACATCACAAAAATATGAAATTGTGTCAGTGTCAGGTCATTAACAGCACGAATATTCTTTATGACACTATGTTAACACTATCCACTCACGGAAGGCAACGGACAACGGGAGTACTTTTATTGGTACAGGTGGGTTTTTTTTCTCCTCTTTCCATGTGTTATTTAGGAAGAATACTTGACTCTCCAGGAGTGCTATTGTACACTAATACATTAAATAAAGGATGAGGATCGTACACTTATAAGTTAAATAAAGTCATGCAGCGATGAAAGATCTGCTCCAAAGAGAGCTTTTCCTTTGCAAAATAAAGTGTGAAAATATAAGTTGTGACGCTGATATGGTTTAAACCTTTACGGATGTATGAATAAGTAGCGGCTGCTGAAAATTGTCTTTGAATTCACCATAACAGAAAGATGGACATTTTCTAAGACTAAGCTTTATCTCTACATTTCAGATAATATTGCCTGGGCAAAGATCAGATGGGCGATCGACTTAAAATCCATTTATGACGTACCGGTTTAATCCTCATTTTCACACATTTGTCTTTAATATTTTATTTATATTTTATTACAAAACTAAACTTTATTCAGTTAATCAAAAATGTTATTGAAAAATTCCATTACTTCATATATACAATGGAAAATCTATACATTAATTGAACTATACTTTATTTAGATTAATGTAAACTATTTATGTAAATTGCTAACTGAAAATAAATTTGGATTTTAGACGAAATAAGTTATTTTAACTATGCCGGAAGAATAAGTGTATACTATATTAGGTTTATCAATTGAATAATTTTACCTAATTTATTCGTCACATTCAATATACAGTATTTTAGTATTTAATCGTTAGACATCAGTATTACAATACAATTAAGTGCAAAATTAGAACATCAGCATTATAAATTACAACTAAAGTACAACATCAAAACTACAATAGATCTTCAACCACCTACGAGTATATCGACTTTCCCCCGAACGATATGATAATTCGTAGGTTACGCAAATGTTTCGTAACCAAATACTAGCTTAATTAAAATAGCTGGGCGTAACTCGCTCACGGAGCAAAAATCGGCTTATAATTCGGAATCATTAGTCACTCTTAACTTATCCTTGATTTTTCAATCGGAAATAGTCACGGGGTAATTCGTTTATGCTGAGCCGGATCTATTACACGCCATGAACTTAGCAACTAGGTGCATTTTTTATTCCGGATATATTATAGACAACAATGATTTTGCAGCTGCACGGATAATAAAAATTCCTATCAATTAACTTTCAATCAAATCTAATTTCTTGATTTGGTGACGTGTGTTATATTAATATTAAATATAATAATATTAATATTAAATATAAGTTAAGTAGTAAGTGCGTAATATTAAATATAAGTAACGATGGAGTTTATAATTGAAGCTGTAATTAGTAAGAAGAAAGGTATTTTTACCTGATAAGATGAATTATTTAAAGCAATAAAAAATCAGAAAATGAACTCACTTTTCTTTCAAACAATGAATTAGTTTAAAAAGAGAGGAAATAGAAAAAAGGGATGGTATAAGCAAAACCGACGTAATACAAAACAAACACTGACAGGGAAGACCATTAACTAAAGCAGTAACTAGAGGGAGAGTTGTTCTTATCATGGGTTATATGGTACATTTTTTAAATTAACAAAAATTCTGAAAAAGTGTCCTTTTTCTTTCAAACTATGGATTATTTTGAAAAGGAATAAAATGGAAAAAAGGGATAATAACAGTAAATAAACGCTGACAGAAGAGGCCTGGGAAGATAACACAAAACCCCGCAAAATTATACATCCTTTTCTTACTATCTCAGGATTTTGCATCATGAAATATGACAATTTTTTTTCTTTCGTATGGAATTTTTCAAAATATCCTAATAGGAGATTTAAACATATCGAAAAAGGTCACCGGGAGGTAAGATTGTCTTCATCCTCAGTTCTGGAGTCTTCAGGTTTAAAACAACTGGAGTAGAGTTCATCATTGCACTTGTTAGTAGCACTACCGCACATTAAGAGAAAATAACACTGGCGCGCATACTGAGCGCGTGCGTTTATTTTTACCCGGCGAACTATTTTACCATACTGGGACCCATTTTTGAGTATTATCGGGAATCGAGCACAAAACCTCCTGTGTAAGTCAAATGTCTAACCAACCAGGTCACAGAGGTCGTCGATGGCTTAAAATATGACGGACCTATCTACCAAATTCTGTTTACGACGATCCTCACTTTTATCCTTTTGGGCATCTAGGGGTGCCGCCGCCACAGAAGTATTCTTGACTTAGTATATTCATCGGATCGATGATCAACCTATATCTCATCAACCCTTCACGCCAGTCACCACGAATCTCTTGAGATTTCTTCCTCTCTGCACAATCAATATAATACCAGAGAACCGGAGTATTCTTGCAAACAAATTCTAAACAGCTTGTCCCGTATCTCAATCTGCCAGAGGATAAAAGCATCGTCCCACTGTCGAGCGTATTCTCAGCATTCTCGTACGTTAGCAGTACCACATCTCGAGATCATCTTTTTTACGTGTTTGCTATCAGTGTTCAAGTTTTTCAGACATTAAAATAGGGAATATCAGTGAATAAATTAGTCATATTGACTGCCGTTGTAATATTTCGAGCACTCAAATTCGTTATGATTTCACCACCGAGTTTAAGGCAATTGCAATACTAGTTCGCAATCCAGGTCAATTCCAAATATTACAGTGATCGGAACTATATTCTTATTTTTTCCAGTAATAAACTGAAGTCATATTTTTGAAATTATGGTTTTGTAAGATATTAAGAATAATATTGACAATTCATCTATCACATTCATTTTCTTTTCAAACATCATTTTAATTTATTTATCTTATTCAGCGTCCATTGCGATATTTGTCTTCCAAAGTTCCAATTGACGTTATATTTATAAAAAGGAAGTGAAAAAGGTTTTTGTATAAAAAGGAAGTGTGGAGATGGAACACGCTTCGAGAAATTTATAATACTTACAATACTTTATCACAAATCATGTTGTAACCTTCAAAATACGTCCTTAGAAGTATTTATAATTTAAAATAATTTTTAAACAAAAGATAAAAAACATTTTATGAGGATTGAATGTTTTGTATAACTCTCAAAAATTAAAAAGTACCAATACTTGAATGGGAAGAGATGAACGACGATTGTAGAATTCAGGAATATGTCATTAATTTTCATCGAGTTTCTAATTTGGGTGAATTATGATGAAAAAAATATGAATCATTTATAAATATACATATAGTGCTTACGTATCACTTTTTAATTTAACCAAATGTTTCATTATAAATATCGATTTATCAAATTTTGATTTCAAATATTCAATGTTCAAACAAGACGAGATGATACAACACAGCTCAAAGCGGAGCGACTAGATCAACCTACATATCATATAAGATGAGAAAGAAGGAATGGGTTGAAAGTAACGAGCTAACGAGTTAACTTCCGGCTACTGCAACATATTCATGCAGAAAAGTCAAATTAAAATCCACGATATTAGTGAAAGACAGATCTTTTTCGAAATCAAGAGATAGTTGTCGAAATTCGTAATAAAGTTTATTATATTTTTCGATTCAATAATTTCGAGTCAATGATTCGTAATAGAGTATATTATATTTTTCCGATGATTTTTTTATACAGCTTAATTCCAAAATAATGACAATCAATAAACCTATATATTATACAACATATACCCTTACGCTATTTTACAGTTGGGTGTAGGCAGAAAGGACCAAACGTTAGACTTTCCTATCGCAGAATACATTTCTTGCTTCGTCTATATCTATGCACCATATTTATTGTCCTACAATTCATCTGATACCTTAGTTTAATTGTATTAAAATAGCATTCCCTTAGTCCAATTATACTTTCCTTCGTCTTCCTTTATCATATCTTCTATTTACGATCGTTATTGGAGATACGTTTTATCTGTCATCACCATAAAACCTAACCAAACCACAACAGCTTCAGGCGTTTGGGCAAATGTGGTTTATATATTATATATTCATCCTGCATAGCACATCAATTCTTACACATTTATGCGTAATTACGTAATTTAATGTTTTATTTCATATTTTTCTCAGTCAACGCATTTATTCTGTTCTTTTCATTCCTTTTTTACATCCATGCATCACTCCCTAAGCATGACTGTGGCTGGACTGACTGTTAACCATACGAATTAATGAATGAACATTTATTTCATCTTACTTATCCTTTTTACATCCATGCATCACTCCCTAAGCATGACTGTGGCTGGACTGACTGTTAACCATACGAATTAATGAATGAAAATTCCTATTCATCTTATCTTTTAACATCCATGCATCACTCCCTAAGCATGACTGTGGCCGGTCTGACTGTTAACCATACGAATTAATGAATGAACATTTCTATTCATCTTACTTATCCTAGCTTATTTATGTTTACTTTTAACTTAATATTTACATAATATTATTCGAAAACCAACTAAGCCGGCCCTGTAGAACATTTACACGTGAACCATATTATCATGTTACATGAACAGGCGTTAGATAATATTTCAAAGGGTCATTATAAAATTATGTTCTATTTTCTTGTGGAATAAATCTTTCGAGCAATTATCAATTTCCACAACCGCAAAACTGTCGCTCACCACAAAACGATCATTAATCCTTTCTCTTCTTTATATTTAATTATTTTCACACATCAATATTTAAAAGATTTACAAATATTCTCACCTCATACTGTCCAATAAGGGTATTTCAATATTCGTACATTACTACAAAACACCTTGTTTGATACATTAATTACTAAGGTGTTCCTTAATAGTTGACTAAAATATTTCAAACATATTTTTTTACATAATACACTAGCAAGGCTTGAGATAACAAAATAATAATGTAGCTTCTTACTGAAAAAAAAAAAAAAAAAAAAAAAAAAAAAAAAATATATATATATATATATATATATATATATATATATATATATATATATATATATATATATATATATATATATATATATATATATATATATATATATATATATATATATATATATATATATACAGGGTGTCCCAAAGGGCAACGCCAAGCCGATATCGAAGAAGAGGCCAGCTTATGAGGGTTCAGAATAAAAAAATTTTTTTTGAAAAAGCCTTATACTTTTCGAGTTATAGGCATTTCTTCGAAAATTGTAAAAGTAGCTACCCTGAACCGAATGTTTGTATATTGTGACTAAAAATTGCCATATTTTATGATTTTAATTATTGTATCGCAATCCTAGATAGACCTGCTATTAGTCGGAGTCGGATATAAAACAAAAAAAAAATTTGCACGTTTGAAAAAAAAATTGTTTTTGTCCGATCATAAAAAATAATATTTTTTATCAGCCACCTTTAACTCATCATACTGTAAAAATAATGTTCTACGCTAACCTGGCAAGTTACACCAAAAGTTGGCCTGTTTAATCAGGATTTCAAAATGGTACAATACATATCTACTACTTTTTTAAAAATAATTTTAAAACATTAACTTCTGAAATTAAAGATCGAATTCAAAAATTTTGAGCGAGACCAACGATACGGCGGATGAACGAGTTAGAGAAAGACACCATTTTTGACAGGAACTTGATATTTTCTATCAAAAATGGCGACACTAGCTGTATTACTCTAACTAGTGCATCCGCCGTATCGTTTGTCTCGCTCAAAATTTTTGAATTTGATCTTTAATTTCAGAAATTAATGTTTTAAAATTATTTTTAAAAGAGTTGTAGATATGTATTGTACCATTTTGAAATCCTGACTAAACAGGCCAACTTTTAATGTAACTTGCCAGGTTAGCGTAGTACATTATTTTTACAGTATGATGAGTTAAAGTTGGCTGATAAAAAATATTATTTTTTACGATCGGACAAAAACAATTTTTTTTTCAAACGTGCAATTTTTTTTTGTTTTATATCTGACTCCGACTAATAGCAGGGCTATCTACGATTGCGATACAGCCATTAAAATCATAAAATATGGCAATTTGTAGTCACAGTATACAAACATTCGGCTCAGGGTAGCTACTTTTACAATTTTCGAAGAAATACCTATAACTCGAAAACTATAAGGCTTTTTCAAAAATTTTTTTTTAATTCTGAACCCTCATAAGCTGGCCTCTTCCTCGATACCGGCTTGACGCTGCCCTTTGGGACACCCTGTATATATATATATATAAATTTCCATAAATTTTTATTTCTTAAAATACCATAAAGGTCTCTTTCAAATTGACCGGTTTTTTAATTCAAAAACCACTCAATTTGAAAGACCCTTTATTTTTTTACAGACTTTATCTACTCGTGAATATCTGAAGACTCATATAGTATAATAGTTTACCACAATGTTGAATTTTTAGTACTTCTGGATTTTATGTAATACTTGAGTATAACAATTTCTCAATAGTTCTTTAAAAAAAGACGATTTTAATCTTACGCCTTTTTTTTAATTTAATTTCTTCAATTTTTATTCAGAATATTTTTGAAAATATTACTCCTTGTCTTTGAAATAAATATGATCATACAGAAAAATGTTTGCTAAGGCAATTCGTGTAATATTTAACCATTTTTATAATATTTCAGATTATGTCATGATTTTTTTTACATTATAACAAATTAGTTTTTTTGTATACTTTTTTTATTCTTGAATACACACATACTAATATTTGAATTTTAAAAAGTTCAATGTTTTTATGATATACGAGTATGATACTCGTATATATATCTTATATAATCAAATTGAAATAAGAACGAAACTATTGTAAAAATAGTTCATGGTGACATACTCAGGCTATCCACTTCACAAGACACGTAATCTGAAAAGATAATCATACATTTTAGATCATAAGAGGATGGAGGTGTGGAATTATACGAGTATGCCAATAAAATGTTCACCAACTATTCGTGTTCTTGGACACAGAGTAGACCACCACTGAAAAATAAAAAATACAGAACAAAGATAATTCGTATGTGTTATATAATTCATATATTTTACACAATATACGAGTATTTATATCGGAATATCTTTCAAACTTCTTGATAACTTTTCACTCATGGTATTATTACGGCTGACGCGTTTTATTCTCATCGTATATCAATACCAAAAATAATCCAATTTTGATTTTTGAATATAACAATTCCGTGAGCGTTTATTTAAATTCATAAAATATTTCAGTTGTGCTCGCCGTAATAAATTCAGATGACAGTTTATTAAAGCACAATTACAACTCAGATTTTAAATCGAAATCAGGTTTAGCCATAAAAAATATATTGTAAATTAAATTAACCTACACTTAGTAATTTTTGTCTGAGATGTTTGGTTAGATGTTAGCGTTAATAATTTACTTTAAAAACGTTTGCGTAATTGGGTTTTATTCATATTGACTTTAATCCGAATTACTACAAAATGAATAAATATTCTAGCATAAATACATTAACTTAATATCTCTGATTTTTTTATTCTCTTCAGCTAAGGGGACTTATAATACCGATTAAACATATAAAGTTGATGTAATCTACAAATTCAATAACCATTCTTTGAAGCCTGCTGTTTTTGGTTAGTATATTAATTATTTAAAAAAAAAAATTTCATATTTAAAAAAATGTTTGAAAATTTATTGTCTTCGTAAATGTTTTATTTTTTTACCGGTAACTTTAATTTTACATATATGTAACTATTAAGGTTTCAGTTCCAATAGTTCCAAACCTTTAATCTATTATGTATTGTAGAAATACATCAACAAATCGAAATAAGTATTTTTTTACGAACAATGCACTTTGACATAAAGTTTTGACACTAGATTTGATAAAACATACACATTTTATTATTTTTAAAAGATTATAAAATATTTGCTAGGTTAAATAAAACAAGATATTCTTATTTTTCCATCCCAAATAGTTTGTTCCAATATATTTAAATTTTGATAAACTGTTTCGATGACTACGTGCGTGTCTGTCAAGCGTACCTTTTCTTCAATATACTCGTAAATACACTTATGATTGATTCTCAAGTAAAGTGATAAAGATATCGACTTCCGGTATATTTTCACCTCCTCTGATTTCCTTTCCGCTCAAAGCTCTGCATATGTCGCTCGCTAATGTGCGGCCTAGACACATGCAGCTGAACGAGCTGCCCACGACGAAAGTGAACTTAACGCCACAGAGTGGGGGAGGCTCTATATAACGTCATGCGGTATAATATGTGTATCAAAACTTCATAATCTTCCATTTAATCCGGTTCATATTGGTTTCCTGTTTTATTTCTTAAGTGATATTACATATATATACCTTACAATGAGGGGTGCATTCTTAAGTGTCGTGTGTTTGGTGGGGTTGTCAATGGTGGCTTCTCTCCCCTATCCTCAGCAGGTAAACATTATTGTTCAATTCTTTCAAAACATTGACCTTTCGTGAATATGACGGTGTGGTGATACAATGACTGTGAATAATAAATAATATGTTCAAAGTTCAAAAATTGCATAACCGTTAGAATTAATTCGTCACTCGATGATATTTTCATGGTGGTTTACGTCTTCGAAGCTATTGTTAATTTTATCAGAATTACAGTAATTATTAGAGTCGATAACTATAAAGCTGGTTATATTGCGTATAGCAGTATATTTATTATAATTTAACTTTGTTTTTGAAATACAATATAATCACACCAATTTAGTAATGGAAATGCTTTCAAGTACTTTTTGGCATAAAAGCTAAACTGATTGACTAATTATTTATTCATTATAGACCAGGCAATATTACCACCCTTCCTTTGATTTTAGGTGTTAATCTCAATAAAATTCTGAAATGTGTCACTTGGTAAAATAAATTAACACGTTTCAATGTTTATTAATTGATAATTAAAAACGTATTTTTTTAATAAATTTAATTAATCTGGTTTTGATATTTTTTAAGTAATTGACAATCAGTCAGAGAGCAATCAGAAATAAATTACGCGCTTTTGTTTACTTATATGATATAGCACATATTAATATTAATAACGTACGGAATTAATTGTTACCATTAATAACAGTATTCTTTTTAATTATGACACTAATTGTATATTTGCTAATATATCGTATTACACTTTCGTTATATACAGTACAGCCTTGGTAGCTTATTGCCACGTGGCAAACTCTTTCAGCCAATCAGAATGGTAATCAATGAGGCCTTAAGTGAAAACTAGACTTTAATTTAAAATATCTGTGATCCTACGGGAATCTAAACTGCAACCCTCGGGTTCGAAGATAAACGTCGTACCACCTAGGCCACGAAGGTCGTAGTTGTACACACATATTACACAATTCTTTATTTCTTATTATTTTTCATTGAATTATCCTTGCTCAATCTATTTTCATTATATTACTCATTTACAATATTGTTTTATTGATAAATGCAAAAACATTTGATTTCCTATAAGAAATACATTGAATAGTTTATTATATAACACTTCCGTAGTATATAGTATAACCTGCTAGGTTTATTGCTATCTAGAAAATTGTATCAACTTATGTAAATAACTGGAACCTATTATTGAGATCCATCAGAAATCATACATAAAACTCCTAAGTTAGAGATCAAGCGTTCAACCAACAAAGGTTGTCCATATTGGTTTTTAGATTTATTATTTTTTCCGTTAATAATTTAAAGATTACGACGTATAAAATATTTTTAATTAAACATTTTTTTAAATAATAAATATTCCCAAAGTCATAGATAGGTATATTTATGCCCCCGGAAATTAAGCTGAAAAAATATTGTTCTTTCTAACCCGAGGGAAGCAGCACAGCGCGGTGACCGGAGACCTTCTGAAGAGAAGTCCAGCAAGTTTAGTAAATGTACCATTCAATATGAACCCAGTGATCTGGTGGTATAATAATTGTCTTTCAATGTCAGTTAGCAGATTGATTTCCGATGATATCAAAATAAACTTGTGTAACACTGATATTTATTACACTAAGATATATTCACACCCTTTAAAATATATATACGAGTATAATATTTATTGTACATTTAATTCTTATCTTCAGACCAGTTGAAAACATTTCATGTCTTGCAAGTTCTTTCCTAGTAAAAACGTTATTTTGACTGCAATATATGGTTGACATTTATTTCATTTTACTGTTCAATATTATTATATTTATCTAAATACTTTAAAAGACACGGATATTTGAGCGAGTATTTAATAATATTATAAAAAAATGTCACAAATTAATCGTTTGTCTAGTTGTTGCCAAAAATCATAGCCCGAGGCAGACGCTGTCGGCTCACATAACCGCTTTTGGCTATAGTACAGGCTGTGACCTAGTTCTATCACGGGAAGCCCTGCATGTGCTCGAGAGACGTTAAATAATCGGCAATGGTGCGGTCGAAAGTGAAAGCAGCCTGGTTATTGCCAAAAGGTACTTAATATTCAGTGCTTAAAACCCCTTTTATATTCATAGTACTGTTTCATTTAAAGTTTAACACAAATGCAGATAACAACACTCACATAACAATACAAAGAAACTTGCAAATAGTGATCATCACATACCTGCAAAAAGACATAAGCTAATTTACTGAATTACAAATAAACATAACTAGGAAAATATTTAAAGCGGAGTTTAAGTATTTTAAATCGTTTAATATTCAAAGTGGACTGGACAAGAAATTTTAATATACACATAGTTTAATAATTTTAACATGTGATTTATAATAATTTACTAACGTACACAACACTCGTGTCATTCAATGCACAAACATTATAACAATCGTCTTATTTTGCTAACCAAGTACTAAAGAGCTAGAGGAGAAATCATTATGAACACGTCTTATTCTTTCAGAAGTGTTTGATTGAGTTCATTTACAGAAGGTATATTAATAAATACAATATGAGTATATCTATGGACAAAACTTATTCTAATATTCTTCAGAAATCCAGTTAATTGTAAACTAATGACAAACCGAAAGAAAAAGTGATGCGATTTACATATCTTGATATCTATATTTTTATTCATGTCACGATCTCCAGGAGGAAATTAAGGTACAAGTAAACAAAACTGCTGCTGTCTTAGGTTGTCTAAATGATATGATTGAGAAAATAAATATATGTGAACCGGACTATTAGAATAAGGATGTGCCACATCTGTAAATTGTGTAAACATTTGCCGCAATCAGACAATCGAGAAGATAATGTTTATCACAAATAGAAAGCATGGTTTACACTAAAATTTCATACATAACGATATATGGAAAACCAACATCCCATTTTTCCGGAAGATCTCCGAAAAAAATATGAGGACTTAATTTGTTAATGTATTATACGTCCCGAGAGTATGGCCAACCTGATTAAGTTATTGTATTTAAAGAATACGACTATTAATCATTACTTCGTCTTATAGACCTTCTTTAGAGTATTATCTTAAAAGTCATTCCTTGTTCAAAAAAATATTTAACTCACGTTGAAAATTTGGTACACCACCCTTTCATCGTTTTGCTGCCGTCCTCGATTGTCATTCAATTTAGGCTAATATTTCAGACGCGTTTAGTTTTTTTTCCGTAAGTTATTGACATTACCACCAGCAACATAATACGTTTACACGGTTACTTTAATAATAATCATAATGAATGCCTAGTTAAGGTTTACATTATACAAAAGTAAAAGTGTAACGCAGTTCTCATATCAAAGCGGGCGGCAAATTACACACATTCAGGCAATCGTTGCCTCACACCCATTTCACGGAAAGCCGACCAGACACGACAGCCCCGGGCTCGACATTATTTTTTTCAGAGCAAAGCCTTCGTGGGAGCCTGATTGTCGGGTCAGACATTCAGCTGTCATATCTGTTGTAAATTGTGACCTTTGTTCTTGGTGTCTATTAGATTTCGATCCTTGTCAACGCAGTATTTCAACCTCTTGAGACCGTGTTCAATTTTAACCGACAAATATATTTTTATTTAATTAAGATTGTTTTATTTGGAATAAATAAATAAATTCTGAATAACATGAAGTTACGTTTAGTAGTATGTTAGAACAAAAATAAAACGTAGAGACCTTATTTTTTTTTAAATAAAGTGTGTATATTAAAAGTAACTACAAAATATATGCAGGTACATTACAACTAAAATTAATTTGTAATTATCATTTTTATTGTTCTGAAAATATAAATACAGAATATATGATATTATATTAAACAATTCCTCGCAGATTCGTTCATCAATAGAAATTAATTCCAAGTTACTATAAGTCGTTCAACTTGTTGCAGTGTTCGTCAGCCATAATTGTATAATACATACATACCATCTTTTGGGGTAGGCAGCAGGACAGGCCTTTACGATTTTCTATCCATGCATAATTGTTGCCTCGTCCACATCCATACATTTTGTCATATATGCTCTCCTGTTTCTTATACTACTAACCTTTCTCTCAGTTAAAACTTCTCCAACTATCTTCCTTCCATTATTTTCTCAATCTACGCTTTCCTCGCTCTCCTATCATTCGAGACAAATATATTTATTTCGTGAGTATTTTACAACACATTCTCTCCGCTCTTAATGTGTCAAACATTATAATTCCAGATATTCCACGCAAGGTATACACATTTACCGTATTTATTCAGCTTTTTTCACTTTATTTCACTATACACCTCGGTTGGCATTGTATAAAGCTCTTAGATTATTTATCCAAGTA
Source organism: Odontocerum albicorne (assembly GCA_949825065.1). Lineage (NCBI taxonomy): Eukaryota > Metazoa > Arthropoda > Insecta > Trichoptera > Odontoceridae > Odontocerum > Odontocerum albicorne. Next base: position 43,623,608 of record OX463838.1, read on the forward strand.
ATAATCTACAGATAAATGAAAATAAAGCAACACCTAAATTTAAACCTAGCTCGGAACCCACCGAAAATCCACTCCAAAGAATATTTTCATACCAAACACGCGAATCCTTAAATATCTGGTGCTAACAACTTATAAATGACATATTTTAACTTAACTAGTTAATATAAATAGCAATAATACAGATAAAACGCTTCTATTATATTTTCCCATTACTACTTCACCAACTTCTTCGATTAGAATTGACCATTGAATCAAATTATGAAACATTCATTACACATTATAAAAACTAATTTATATGTATACAGCAATGTCGTTCCTTGTTACCAAATAAAAACGATGTATGCATACGCATAAAGATTGCTGGAATAGGTATCATATATATTTTTAAATTAGCATAAAATTTTATTAGGGTAGATATTCTTTATTATCTACAATAGATTTATAAAATATTATACTTACACGCACGCTTTGAAGTATAGTTGTATCATATTAAGTATGGAGTGTTTCTATCTCCAGCCAGCGATATGAAACCTTCAAGAGTCTTCATCTTATTATACAATTTAATATTTATATTTTACTCTCCGTAGCCAGTGGCGCTCCCACCCCATCTTCTGAGACAGTACCTGGCGCAACAGCAACAGGAGAGGCCTCGACAGCAGGAGCCGACCCCTATCTACGAGCAGGAAAGCCAAGCCAACGCTCAGCCACAATATATTCAGGTAGTTTTTATAACCTATATATATATATGGCTATCATCCAAATTTGAGTGTTCCCTAGCAGTGAGCATTGATAAGTTGATTACATACTCGTACATTGAGAATATATGTTCTAGAATCGATATCAGTCAGCTCACACTATCAAAATTTGGAATAATACCAGGTTTATCAAACAAAAATAATCATTTTATATATTTAATTCATTACAAACCATAAACATTCTTAATGTCGTCGTCGTCGTTGCTGAACCTCGTAGTCGAAGATCCCCTCGCCATTTCAACGTCAATTCGGTTAGATAGCGAAGCTATGTTGTAGAGTTTATTTTAAAGGAGTGAGCTGTGGCACACCAGCAAACTTACCGGCCACACCACTGTACTGGATCCGATGGCTCACCGAAGTGAGACTATCAGATCCCACCGGCATGTTTTTTCTTTCCTTTTTTGGTGAGGTGCATGGCCGCACTGAACTTGCGCGGAACGTCGTCGGTTCGAACCCCGCGCTGTGCTACTCCCCTCGAATGACACAGATATTTTTTTTCGCCTAGAATTCGAGGGCATAAGGATACCTATGACTTCAGTCATATCTATTATTCCAAAAAAAATGAAAAAAAACATTCTTAACACTACAACTGGAGGGACACAAGAGTAATATTAGGTCTTTCTCTGACAAGTGTGTTCCCTCTTAATCTCCACACCGTCAAAGAATATTATTTTCTAGCTCTGCCATAGCGTGAGCATGATGCAGTCAGCTCACGGTCGACCCTAAAGCAGCTTGTGAGTTAAGTAAGAATCAAGCCTTTGGTTAATATGAATGGGGTAATATTTTTCAGCGAGAGCAGCCAACTCAACAGTACGTGCAGCAATACGTGCCCCAACCTCAGCCCCAGCCTCAGTACGTGGCGCAACCCCAGCCCCAGTACAGCCCCAAGGCGCAGCGGCCCCGCCCTCGCCCCGCCACCCAACAGGTGCCCCAGGCCCTGCAGGAGGAAGATCCCGCTGACTATGACGTAAGTTATATTTTTACCTGTAAATAACGTTCAAAACGTATCGACGGTGCCCTTTAAAACTACACATTGTTCTCCTTTAATATTACATATATTTTGTTACTTAATAATTAAAATAGCCGTCTTTTAAAAATGTATTTCCAATAAAATGATCAACACTTAAATTAACATAAATGAGAATACTGTATTCGTGAAATGATTACACAAATTACACAAAGTATTCTCAACGGGATGAATTGTCTAAAACAACAAAAAATCAAGTGACAACTAAAAATAGTACTATATTTATTTTTGATAAAATTTTATGTTGTGCACTATTTAATTAATTAGATTCACTTGTGATGTATCTTATGGATACATGAGTTTTAACTCATTAAACCTTCTTAACCTCCATATGATACAGAAAATGGTTTTCGAAGAAGCTACGCTCAATTGAAATCAAAGATTTTTCTGTAATTTTTACTAAAATACTATCTAAATTTCTTTAGAATTTTAAATTTCGTTTCGTGAACTAGTAATTCGCACTCATTACTTACTGAAATCTCACTAGAAGAGCAATTAATATGTACTTACGTTCAAATTCTGCTTACTTTCATATCACGGAGAAATATTGCTCTCAATGGCTTATGCTACCACTTCTTGAGTCAAATAAAAAAATCCAGACTATTTATTTACCTCTTTCGGTAATATGTAACATGCGTTAAAATGCGTCTACATTCACTTCAAGTTGTGCAAACTATCTCAAGTGGTTTAGTGTGGTGAAACAGGGCAACGCTGCGGGCCACATTTCAGGTCTGCCATTTAAGACAATTTTTTTTCCATCAATCGGTATTGTCCCATTTATTTTACTATCTAATTTGTAAATGTGATCAACTTTTCGTTTTTGAGAAATCCAATATAATGATTCGTAAAATACAGCTCCGTAATAAATCAACGCAAAGTTTAGCCGAGTAGAAGTTCAAGGATTTTCATGAATTGATTACGCGTGTCGTTTTCCCCAATTCTGTATGTCAGTAGGAAATTTCATACACGATAGATTTTTTGCACACAAATCTTATTATATCCACATTATATAATATCTTTAAAAATCAATTCGTCATTTATTTCTTCATGAAAATAGTGAATTTCCTTTGGCCTGCTTTCAAATATTGTACACCCTTTTATGGAGTACACATTTTTCAAATATATTTTAGATTTTTTTAAATTTAATTCTTCAAACTGAATTGGCTACCTTATACCCAAAGGACGCATATTTTTAAGAATTTCAACAGATTCTCAAATATACAATTGTTTATTGAAGTAATATATATATTGTGAATCAATGTTATACGTTTAATTTTTTACGGTTTTAATTTAGCCAGAGGACAGATAATATGTAGCTTATTTTCTGTTCTGTAATTAAGAAAGAGCATTATTATGATTATAAATATCCATAAACAAAACCACGGTATAAAATAATAATCGATATCAACTGAATGTATTTTTTGTTTCAATATTTTTAAGCTTTTTTTGTAATGCTTCTTCGTAGCTGCGTAATACTAATTTTCAATATTGAATTCTGTTAGTTAACACCGTTATATAAATCACAGTTTTTTTTATATACTTTCGTTCTAAATAGTACAATCTGGGGAATCGATTGCTAAGTAGCAATCTTTTCCAACCAACTAGAAAGATGTAAAGGATGCCTTAACTGAAAACATACTGGAACCCTTTCTAATAAAATTGGGCATCAACGGGAATAGAAACCGTAACCAACGAGTTGGAAGATAGGTGTCTTACCATCCAGGCCTCGGAGGTTTATTTGAAGAAAGCAAGATATTACAAATTCATTGATAGTAAATTTAACTGTATTTACATATACGATTTGCAAGACACCATAGATATTGGTGTATACTCGTAAATATCTATCTGCTTTACAGGAAAATGTTAGTCAGTCTCAAATAACACGCCGTGGAACTACAATACTCTTTATTAGAAAGTTATGGAGAACATGTCTACGTAACGTGTTTATGAAATGCATGTTGTTTTTCCAGTTAATCACTTTGTTAAGCATGACATTGGGGACCGTGGCAATACTAAGTAAGTTTTATTAAAGGTAGAATTTTTTACTCATCGACAATTCCAGCATTTCAGTGTTTCCATAACATTTTTATTGCGATTCCCCTTAATAATTTATTCACTAATGATCGATTTTAAATCAACGCTGCAGATTCGATTAGCAGTTTTAGTAAGTTCATTATGTTATATTCTGAGACCAGTTAGTTACCAAGTAATGTTAGACTCGCTCCGTTATTGGCATGTTTTAAAAATCGAATGATAATACTGTTAATTTTATATCAAGTATGTGTTTTATTTCCGATAGTAATTTGCTTTTCAACATATCTTACTTTTTCTATGCGGTATTGAATCAAGAGCGAATTTCAATAAAAAAAATCAATACTCTTTTCAGAACAACCGAGTTAATATAAAACACCAAAATAATACAAATGTGTGATGCCGAAGAAATTGTAAGATATTCATTCATCCTTTTAATATGGTTAAATCATTTTTTATTATGTAGGGTAACCATTAAAAAAACTGCTTTGAACATGATAAAAGGATGAATGAAAGTAGAATCTCTCACTTTTACTGGAAGAAAGTCCCATTTGCATTTGACTTCTAGACAGAACACCTAGAAATTTATTTGTAAAATAGCACAACTTAACCGATAACCATAGTATAATAATATAACTATGCCACCGAATCGATTAATGATTTACACATGACTGAAAGCAATTTAAATGTTTTTTTAAAATTCTTCTCCCCTTCGATCTGTCAAAAGGCAAGAGCACAATATTTGATATCCTTCATAACAAGAGGTAATTTTAAGTCAAATCAATGAAAGTCTGAAATTCAACATGAATTTCAAGCGTAGGGCTTAATTTTTTCATAAAACGGAGCCAAAAGAAAAATGCTTGAGAATTCAAAGTTGTCTTATCTTAAATTCTAATTAGTAAATTTTTGAGACTGTGTATCTTCATTTAACGCCAATATTAAGTATACTAAAAAAGCAATGCCTTGGATACTTTCACGCGATTCTAAGTTTAGAATTCACTACTTAAGATCTTAATCAGAGAACATTGATACTTGAATGCGGTTTTGTTTGATAACTTATTAACAAAGAGAAAACGTGTTTAAAATCTAGATTGATCATTGTACATAATGTAATTTCTATTACGTTTGTTAATTTCTCTTTTGAATCAACAATATTATAACTCCATGCTGTGATGACCATTTGGATACGTTCTGTTAAATACAATTTGGAGACTTCTTGAGTATAATAATCACATTAAAGTTTTTAAATCTGCTTAAACCGTAGATGTTGAGTATAATTAAAACATTTAAAATAACATAAATAACTACAATATTATTCGAAAAGAACACTTTAAATGAATGTCATAATTTAATATTTGACACGTCTAAATATCCCACCCGACCACTATAAGACTTTTTTTATGTTTTGTCAAAGGTGTAGTTTAACTTAGCAGTAAACCTTAAACCCAAAATCGGATGAGTGGCTCTCAGGGGAATGCAGGCAGATAAATGTCGAACCAAAAATTTGAATATTTTTATGAAAAGGACCAAAAAATTTATTATTTTACATAGATAAAAGTTATTTGTCGCTAAAAAGGGTTGTATTTTATTGTATTACACTTTCGTTGTATGCAGTACAACATGTAGGGGTTATTGTACAAGAAAGACGTTAAAGAAGCCTGATAGTGAAAACCAGACTGAAATCCTTTTAAAATAATCTGGATTCCAACAGCAATTGAAACGCAACCCCCGGGATGGAAAACAGGCGTCTAACCAACAAGATCATGGAGGTCCTCAAATCATACACGAGTACAATAACATGGTTAACCTTATAAGGCTGACATATTTGATACCCAAACAAAATAATAGATATAGAGTCCACTATCTCCTAGTTCATCGATAAATCTTATATAAGATTTCAGTAATGAGATTGTATGACGAGGATGGTAATACGAAATACGACCTCTGGATAGGATAAATTCCAGCCCAGAAGTAGTATTTCATGACTGCTTTCCATTTCACGAAAAATCTAAGTGCCAATTAGAATGATTTTCAGTTTTATAATATAATTTCACAACAATTTAAATTCGTTTTGAAAATGGTGTGAGGACTCGACTGACAATGCAGTCGGATCAGCTAACAAGCATTAACTAAGCAATTAATTAAATCTTGACAAAGCTTGCTCCGTATTAAATCACGCCGAGAGGAATTGAGTCCGTTAAATACCATCAAAGATAATAATGTTTTTTTTTTCTCATACCAACAACGAGGCGATTTGCCACACAAACCATGTACAAAAAAAATACTGTCATGTGTATGATATACTCGTATATATGTTACATGCCGGCCGATTTAAAAGTGAGTCCCTTATGCAATATCGATTTACATTTTTTTTTGTTTTTGTTTTTAATCGTGCTCTTAAAGATTTATTTGGTTATACGAGAACAACGACTACCTTTGTGGCCTAGACTTCCCTGCCTGCCAAAGACTTTCAGCCTGGGGGTTGCGGGTTTGATTCCCGTTGGTAGCCAAAAAAATACAAAAATGGTTCAATTCTGGTCAAAGTGTTCGTCATTTATTTCAACAAAAGTTCCTACCTGGTTTTCACTTAAAACCAGTATATCATATTTCTAGTTGGCTGGAATATATTGTCATATGGTAAAAAATCCGCCAGATTTTGCTGTATTCAACAAAAGTGGAATACAATACATCAACGACCAATTAACCTTACGCAATAATACGGATGTGACGATTTCGTGTATAAATTGATATGTCGAGCAGAGTCTGTGAGTTAACTTTCTCGGTTGCACAAGAGGACGACCACACCGGAGCAGTTACTGCTCCGTGATCTGCTTGTAATTGTAACGGAATATCTTGCAAGAAGCGACTTCCTGTTATTAAATAACGAAGCAGCGGGCAGTGTCAGACGTAATCTGTTAACGATACAGCTCACGCGAAGTTGTGAAATGAGGTTGTCTACGATCCTGGTATAGCCATAGACATCAAAATGTGAATCACCCTTTGAATAAATTTGGTTATGTTAAAATCACCGATTAACAATACAGGGCTATTTTTTTATCAGTGGACTAATAGTTACATGATCAATGCTACGGGGATTGTTACGCTGGATCCCGTGGTTTTTACTTTTAGATATTTTATTACAATTTATTGTTGTAGTACTGGTAAATAACTGGTGTCATTTTTTTAGCTTAACAGTGGTATACAAATCATTGCTTTTCACTAATAACTTAAGAATAGGTTTTTTTATAAATTAGTTTATTAGGTCCTTACATATGAAATTGGCGTTTTGCCGTACTGGCAACTTTGATCTCAAATATCTTCTCTTTGGTTAGGAATTCCAAATTAAAATTTATACAGCTATTTACTCAAGTATTTGTGTTTCGAAAATTATAATTCATTTGTTTTTTCCTCAATTGTTTTTTTTCTTTGCGTCACTCAGTTTACAAAATGGAAAACTTGAAATATCGCGTTATTTACGAGTACGAGTTCCACCGTGGCACCAGTGCTGCAGAAACGGCTCGAAGGATTAATGATGTGTATGGCGACGGTGCCGCAAAAGAAAACACAGTGCGTTTTTGGTTCCAACGTTTTCGTTCTGGAAATTTCGACCTGCAGAAAAAGCCCCGTGGACGGCCGGAGACCAAAGTTGATAATGAAGAATTGAAGGCTATTGTGGAAGCGGATCCATCGCAAACCACGTCCGAGTTAGCTGCAGGCTGCGGTGTTAGTGATAAAACTGTTTTAATCCACTTGAAGCAAATTGGGAAGGTGAAAAAGCTTGAAAGGTGGGTACCTCACGAATTGAGTGAAGCAAATCAACAAACGCGCGTTGACTGCTGCGTTGCATTACTCAACCGGCACAATAATGAAGGGATTTTGAATCGAATCATTACCTATGATGAAAAGTGGATCCTGTATGATAATCGGAAGCGCTCATCGCAATGGCTGAACCCTGCCGAACCAGCCAAACCATGCCCCAAGCGAAAATTGACTCCAAAAAAGTTACTTGTGAGCGTTTGGTGGACTAGTGCTGGTGTCGTTCACTACAGCTTTCTTAAATCTGGCCAGACGATTACGGCAGATGTCTATTGTCAGCAACTGCAAACCATGATGGAAAAGCTAGCTGCTAAACAACCGAGGCTGGTTAATCGCTCTAGGCCACTGCTGCTTCATGATAACGCTAGACCACACACTGCACAACAGACGGCTACCAAATTAGAAGAGCTTCAATTGGAATGTCTAAGACATCCACCGTACTCTCCGGACCTTGCCCCAACAGATTACTATTTTTTTCGAAATTTGGATAACTTCTTGCAAGGGAAAAAATTCAACTCCGATGGGGCAGTCCAAACCGACTTCAAAGATTTTATTGATTCCCGTCCGAATGGTTTTTTTAGTAAAGGGATCGATGAACTACCTATGAGATGGCAAAAGTGCATAGATAGCAATGGTACATACTTTGATTAAATAAATATATTATATTAAAAAAAAATCAACTTTATGTTCCTCCCAAACAAAACGCCAATTTCATATGTGGGGACCTAATATATTATTATGGCTCTTAACAGATCACAAGTATTAGAGAGTTGCACAAGTAATAGATATGCGCATTTTTTACTTATTGATCTAGTCATCGTGGAAAGCGGAAACTATATTGTGCCATTTTTAAATGAAAATTCGTTACTTCGAATTTCAAGATCGCCATAATAGACGTTGTTTTACTTCAAAAGGAAATCTCTAAATTCACATTACTTTTCCCTTCACGAAATTGTACGTATTCTCACCAGCAAGTTATTTTTGTAAACATACTTTTTACAAAAACTGACTTGTTATTAATGACTTGTTAATGGAGTTGTCAATGTCTCAAAAAAATTAACATGGATATTTTAATTTTCAGAGAAAAAAAACGCTCAGTTTTCGCTTTGCACGGCGTTGTGTAAAACGTCTCATTAAAGTTTTTTTTCTAATAATATCTTAACATATTTAAAGTAAAAACACTACACATACTGATCGAAATTTCGGTGTACCCTATTAGCAAGAACGTTTATGTTACGAATATATATTGTAAGTATTTGTAGCTCATTGATCCTTCAATCCTTGGTATGCTTTGGAAGTTATTTATTTTAATTTTTGCAAAATGGAATTAAGTATTTATTTCGAAAAATATATTTGAATTTTGGTAATTACCTAAATCCTTAAATAAACTCTTTGTTTTAAGTACGTTTTTTACGTTGAGTTCTGTAAAAACAATAATTTACGGCTTAGAGCAGCACTAAAATAATTATTTTCGCGTTTTGTACAATAACTTCCTCAAAGACCATTGGCGCCATGTTAATTCTGGGTAGTTATTTAATCAAGTTTAATAAATTTCTCATTGTATAATAGAATACATCGTTTTTACGAAATATTGTTTTCAATTTCTTATATTTTAAATTAACAACGATACAAATTTACATGAATACCGAGAAATATCTTAAAGCTTTGAATAAATTTCCAAGTTGTGAAATAATTATTACCTAGCTTATTTAATATCACCTTGGCAATCATTTTTTATCAGTTGACATAAAACACCTATCTCACATTTACTTTTTCGATTTGAAACATTAATTGTATCATAGCACCACGAATATATTTAACGTCAAATATATTTGTTTACCAGATTGAATTTCCATTATCAACGTTGAATTTCCCGAAAAACGTAAAAGGAATTTTTAATCAGAACCTGAAATGATAGAAAACTTTTAAAAAATGACTTTTTTAACGAGTAAAATGATTTTATGTTTTTTGTATCTTTCAGCCTAATCCATCATATCAGTTTGGATTCGATGTAAATGATGATCAATTCACCAACTACCAAAACAGACAGGAGGAGAGACAAGGAAATGTGATCAAGGGTAGCTACTCCGTAGTGGATAGTGACGGCTTCATCAGGACAGTCACCTACACTGCTGATCCCAAAGAAGGTTTCAAAGCCGAGGTAACCATTATAAATATCTCTATGCAATTAGCTTGCCAATATTCCAGAAAACGTCTATTTATATGTTATATTGCAATATCGAATATAATTTAGCAGAATTAAAAACTTAAAGGAACTTTGACAGTTATCTTAAGCGAGCTTTTGCACTTAAATATAACTTACACCTCCTAATTCTGAAGCAATCATATGAAGATTTCCTAGTTATATCAATCAACCTAAGTGGACTAGCTAGGGCACTTCTGGAGTACTGCAGTCTGGTTATGAATTTATCGAAGGGATTATTGTTAATCTATGCATGCAGTAGTATTGCCGACACGTACAACAATAAGCATGTTATGTACCGAATCCAGTGGTTCTAAATCTGAAAGCTCAATGTAATTAAATATAATATACGTTCTCGATCCCATTCTTCAACATACCCGCATCACCTCAACTTATACAAATATCTTGAAGGATATCTTACGAATTATTGACCAGTCATATCATGTTAAAAGAATGCCTTAAAATCTTGATCCCACCTCAAAAGCATCCTGCTAGTCTTATATTAAAGTCCCTCTTACCAATGTGTACAGAATATTTAATATTCCCATAGTTAACTTAGTATACAAGTAATTATGTTTTATAAAAGAATGAGTAATGTAAAATTTCAAGTTTCAGATTGGAGTTGTGTAATATCAAAGGAATCTAATAAGGTTTTTTAATTTATCCTAGTTGTAACGAAATCCAGTTAGAAACTTTTTTAGGAGAATAAAAAATATATTTAACCTTTTCCACTCATAATGTATTTCCAGCAAGAATATAATCAACTTGAATTCATAATTTTCTCCTAAGAAAGAAATCTAATGATGTCAGATAAAAATCAAACTTATGCATATATTAAATAAAGGTCAATGTTGGTAACTGAGACTATAGAACTACAAGCATCAATGTATGCTTAACTCAGATGGGACATCCTGGTAAACAAAAGATAATGCTGATTTCACTGTTTATCCTCTTTAGTTCTAGAAATCCTTTCGCATAATTTTTAATACTTTAACTAATGTTTTCCTCTGTCCCTAAGTGTTTTGTATCACATCAGAATTTACATGATGTGATGCAAAAAACGATAGCAACTATGCAGCTTTTTTCAAAGAATAAATATGATGAGACTTCCTAATCCGAATAACGATTGCTTTTATCCTAATGGGATATCACAAAAACAGGTTTCAAAACAGAGACTTACTGTACAAAACTCCTACCCTCTAACCACATGGCATTGTGCAATGTTTAATTAAAAAAATATCTTTAAAAAAAAATTACAGGTTGTGCGTAAGCCTACAGACATTGTAGTTAAGGTCCCAACACCTGCACCTCAAACAGAAGTAGCACAAAGACACCAACCCCAGCAATATCTTGAATCCTCACAACGCCACACACAGTCTCCTCAGTACTTGGAAGCAGCATCACGTCCAGCCTCGAGACCTCAACAACAGCCTCAGCAATACTATAGATATCAGTAAAATTTATCATCCTAATCATTATCCAACATCATTTACTCATTACGTACTTCCAAAAAATTTCATATAATGCCATTTTAAAATAAATTTTCACAAAATTGCATTTAATTTACTATAGATATAATAGTGATTGTACGTAGTTGAAATAAGTGTAATTTAATATTAGGTCTTAGATCTCTAAGAATGTCACTTATTTTTGTTTATTAAATTATTTCTTTAAATATTGTTTCCTTAGTATTCCTCTGAATAGAACATTATTAATAAGATGACCTCCGTGGCCTGGTAAATACGAGTAAGATACATATCTTTTAACCCAGGAGGTTGCGGGCTTGATTCCTATTGGAACCCAGATTTTTTAAAAAGAGTTCCAATCTGGTTTTCACTTCAAGCGTCTAAAACATCTTTCTGGTTAGTTGGAAGACATTGTCACATGGCAATAAGTCTGACAGGTTGTACTGTATACATCAAAAAAGAAATAAAATTTAATAATTAAGGTAAAATGCATTAAAGCGTCTAATAGTAATTCTTTGGGGAAAAAAATGTACATAAACATAACATATTTATCGCAATTATTACATTTATAAGAATACGTTGACTATATATGTTTAAGGAGATCAAAAGAGATAGCTCGGACATTTTGTAAATCCAAATTTCAAAGCCATCGATAGGTTGAATCTACAGAAGCAATTCCTAAGGAAGTGTTTTATGAAGGAGTATTTTTTCTGTTTCTTAATAATACTATAATAATTGATTGATAAGTAGCTTATACATTATAGAGAAACATATTCAGATGTAATTTTCTGCATGTAAACCAGTCCTGAAGTGGATCCACTAGTAGTCGAACCTGGGGTTAGCTTGCTTAACATGAATGCTAAATGTTAGACCACAGTCACCGACTATGATATAGTAGAGGATGTGGAACACATTCTTAAAAATTGCTAGTAAGTGAAATTGCCAAATGATAAATAATTTCATAGTATTGTCAAGCTTATTCGATCACTTGCGAATGAGACAAATTTACAGTGTTGTTAAAAGTACAATATTTTGAAAAATTTGCAATATTCCAGCTGCTTTCCAATCTAAAGGAGCATGCCACTCAAGCATCATAAGTTAAAAGTAGTAAATGCTCTACTTTACTGCTACTCTTAGGACAAAGTGTGCTACTTTTAATGTGTTATTTAACAACACTGCTTATTAAACAGCATAAGTTTGTAAGATGATCATTAAAAAAATTGGAAAAAATCGCTGTACATCAATATTGCTTACCTAATTGGATAATTGACCTCTTACCAATGAACATAATACTCAATTATAAAATTATGTATGACAACAAAATATTCAAGTTATTTTCCTAACAATATTTAAATATTGATATCTTCTTTCATTGTTTGTTTTTACATCAAAAGCGCATTAAGCTATGAAGCCTAATGGTCAAATGTTTGAACCTGGAATTTTTAAATTTGATTCTCAATGCTAAAAAAGTAAATATATCACCATTAGGTTTTTTTAAGTCAGACCTCACAATAATCTCCAAATTAATTGTAAAAAATACTAATGACAATAAGGCTGATAAGTAAATATATTTGTATATACAATAAAAAATATATATAACAAAATCATATAAAGACAACCCCATGATCTAGTTGTAAAACACCTGTCTAACCAACCAAGGTGTTTTGGGTTTCACTTCAGATGAGACCAAAAAATATCAAAAGGGTCCCACCTTTTATGGTTGCTGTATGTATAAAGAAATTGACACTTGGCTATAAGACACCTGCCAGGTCATAATGTATACAAGGGAAGTATAATACAATAAAACTAATTAGATAAAAAATTAAAATATATATTTTCAAATACAAAAGTTTATTGACTATATTTTGTCCAAATTCTTAAAATTAGGAAAACATGATAAATATATCGTTTTGTTCAATAAATTAAGTATAACTTTATGTAAAAATATCAAATATATAAAACATTAAGTCTCATTCTCACAATTGAAAGTATACCTTAAAGTAGTTAATATAAAAAAATGCTTAAAATTATAATTATAAATTAAATTAAATGCACTTTGTTTAAAAATAAGGATCCTCTACTTTAAAATATAACAACTTAATTTTTACATTGTTATTTCTGAGTATATAAGTGTAGTAAAAACAAAACATTTTAACAATACATAAAAAAAATATGAACATATCAGGTTAATCAATAAGTTAAAGATATACATACTTTTTTTTCACATAAAATTAATTCATCAAGAATGCCCCTATTGATATATCAGTAAAATAATAATGGTTCAGACATAAGATCTTCATGCTTTATGCGAAATTACCATACGAGTAATAGAGATGTTCATTGAAAATGTCTTAAGTTGAAGCTGTACACAGAAAAAAATGATGAATGAGTAATATATTATTAGGAATATCTTTGAGTGATTGACATATCCCTCGTTTGGAATGATACTGCACTGTGACCATCTTAAGGTATTTATGAGATGTCAAACTGTTTCAATAGATACACAATATCAAAATCAATTATTTTTAGTATTTCATCAAAGAGAAGAACCAAATGTTATATATGAAAAATTTGAATAGTATCAGCTTTTGAATCTTCAAGAATGAATATCTCTCAAGTGAGTTTAGTAGAGAAAATGATCCATATGAAAAATGAGTTTTTCACTTCACTTTTTTTTAAATTAATATTTAATGCCTCATTTATATTTTATAAATATTACATACCAAATATTTATTATTTTTATGTTATTTTAAAACATTTCATACCCATTCATAAAAAGTAGCCATAAATATATATTTTTTTAAACTTGTTTTATTGATATTTGTATCAAAAGAACAGCATTTTTTATTTAAATATTTACAAAACCCTTAAGTTTCTCTATAATCCCTTTAAAATATTTAAATAAGAACAAAGATACTATTTTTTATTGCAGGATTCATTTAGTTTAATAAATATTACACAAAATGAGTTATGTGATTATAAAAGTTAGATATTATGGTCAAACTATTAAATTAAATAAAATTTTATAACATCATGATCATGCCAATGTTTTGATTATAATATGAAGTTATAGGAATAATAATTTTCTGTCTACACCTGTAATTTATGAACAAATAAAGAAACTTGTTTCGTAGTTGCAGGCAATTATTATAGAGTAGGTTTACTTAGTGATTAAATGTTCAAGTATAATCTTAAGAATAAGAGTACTAAAACAAAGATTTTATACTAAAAAATTGCTAACGCTTGTAAAGCCACATTTAAGTCATGTAGCAAATAATAATTTTTTTACTCAAAATTATTAACAGTAATTTCCATGTCTTTAAATGTTTAATCTTACTTATTTTGAGTAGCGAAAACTATTAAAATCATTCTCAAATGAAACCAGCTATTTTACTCATAACTAATACATGCTTCTATATTTTTTTCTAAAAATATAAAATAAACACATCAACACAAATTTTCTAAAAATAGTCTACATAGCATCTATAAACATTTTCAATTAATCGAGTCAAACTCAAATGAGAAAATAAACAATATGAATCCTGTTTTTGATTCTTCTATTAATGAAGGATACAATAACGAAAATTCAACAAAATACTTTTGCTGACTAATTATAAATAAAGCAATAAAACTCTGTTTACATGAACTAGCAACACAAGTCAAGTTACAAGTTCTTTTCTAGAATAATATTTTTTGAAAATGGTCAAGAAAATATAAAAAGAAGCTAGATGATTTCCCAAAAAGTACGTATCTAACACCTCCCTACTTTTAATTTGATTTAGAAACCTATGAAATTAACCTTAAAATTCATGAATAGCGATGATAAAAATCCTTAATTTTAAACAATAGTGTTTTTATACACATGGGGGGAAACTCTTAAGACTGAAAAACCTGAAAATGTAATATCGCTTGTTACCTGACTTTCTTATGTCTTTGCTTTGTGTAAATAGAGTATATGTATTCATTCCATTTGTCTATCTTCCATTTGCTTAATATCATCAATTAGATTGAAATCATCACGGAATTTCTGAAATATCATTAGCTTCAGGTGCATATTTAGAAGCATATTTTGGTTTGCAAACACATCCTGATTCAACCAAAACATAGTCTTGACCAGTGAGAGTGACGGGTCCTAAGGGAATCACCAAAAACAGATACGGAACATATGTCTGAGTGCACTGGCCGTGTACAACGTCACACTTTGAAGATCTGAAAAAGAATTAAAATAAATAGCTTAGAAATATATATCGTAAATTAAGGTTTTGAATTGATGTATTAAAAATAATTTATCCCTGCCTGATGAATGCCTCGGGTAAGATAAGAGAAATGATTTTTGTAACGAACTAGTGTTTTAACTGGAATAATTTAACATTTAAGTTAACGTCCGTGATACTAATAATAATAATTTTGAAATTTTTTGAATGGTCTAATTCGACATTGATACTTATTTGATGTATTTATTTACGGTAGAATTCGACTATTAATAATTTTTACAAAATGCAAGTGTCAGTGAAAATTAATCCGCCATATTGTAGAATGTACAATAAAGTTGAAAATAAATAAATTATCTACCAATCTAGAGTAATATTAAAAAAGAATAAATTTACATATTTTGTAAATAAAATGGTCATATTACACAGAAATAATATTATTCAAAACATTGATGTACTTACTCGCAAACTTCAAACACTACTTGTTGAAGTAAATCTGGAAATTTCTGTACAATGGTTACGGGCTGACCTGAAGTCAGAGAAACTCCATACATAGGAGCAGTTGTGTTATACCGGGTACGGCACATACGAGAAGGTGATTCACTCCTACATTGAATGGGATCAGCAGATCGTCCTAAAAATAAAAAAAATTATAAATAAACATACTTTCTAGAAGGTATGCACTTGAAAAGCAATGCAAAGGTTTCCATTTATTTTAACATCTTATAATTATAATATACGATATAGGAATTTGTAAACCAATGAAAATATGAAATGGATATTAAAATGTTCCAGGTAATAAGGAATAACTATCATTGTAAAATAAACATGAAGGATATTGCGAAATTTTGAGAAATATAATATAAATCAGTTAATAAAATCAAATATGAATTCAATTAAAGATTTTAATCAATAAATATAAAATGTAGACAAATAACTAAATAGTTATTTGTCTACATTTTATAACACTATACAAGTCATGACAAAACAACACTATACAAGTCATCTTGCTAGAGACAAATGAGATATTAAGATTTCCCTTATGTTATTTTTAATAAAATTTTATAAGTTTTGATGTCCCTTCTGTTGAATTTCCATAATACGCCTGGAATATATGAACATAAAAATCAAAAACGCTAATTTTTAAAAACCTTATTTAATATTCAAAATTTCACACTAACCAAAACTTCACTATTAATCACATTATTTAAATGAATAATTAAACTAATTATCTTCTTGAATAGTGGCCGTGGACTAAATTACAGATCATACATCAATACTTTGAATTCATGTTACTTTGGCGCGCCGCCATCTTTTTCAACAAAATAAATTCACATCGCCTGTTATTGACACGTAACGCTTACCATAGACAATCTAGTTGATAGGGATGCTAACAACGTATCGATCGGATAGGTTAATTATTTTATGAAATTATAGATTTCGAACATAAATTTATACAATACTAATAAATATTGATTGCGTTTAAAACAATGTCAAGATATTAAACATTTGATTAAATTATTTTACGTTTGTATGCTGAGTTATATTTATCTAAGTGCACAATCGAAAATTCTACAACATATGCAAAAATGATATACTTTCAAATTAAACGTTAAATGTAACAAGGCCACATTTTTATTTAAGAAACGTAAAAATCCCACCCATCATGTTTTTTTAGAAAAAAATATTCAATTAAATTTTTATTTAAGTAACGCTCACTAACATTTATATTTTTTTCTAGAAATTATATAAGTGCACAATGTATTATAATGAAAATGTCACACAATTACGTTTCTTACATCAATATATATATTGATGTGAAATTTTTTCTAGCTCCATATTCTAAATATGCTCAAATTACTACTATACATTATTTGGGCTCGAATTACTGTTTTTGGTTCAGCTTTTTTCTTTCTGTCTATTAATAAGATAGAATGTACTTGGTAAGAAAAAATATATTCTTATCAAAGTTTATCAACTTTCAAATGGATCAAACATATTATGTATAAAAAAACACCTTTTCTAACTACCTATTTCATGAAAACATTGAATTTCCCTAAATATTGATTTATATAAAATACTATTCTGCCCATCCCTAAATTAAAAAATGCGAGTTTACTAACAATGTTGTTCTATGGCAGTTTGTGACGTTTCTTTCGGACGAATTCGTCGCCATGTTTTTCATTCGAGCTCCTTGTTTTATTTCTGACGTTCTCTAGACATTCCACTTATTTGTTTTCAGTTTTAAGTGAAACAAAAAAAACGTCAAACTAGTTCCCACAAGTCCGGAGTGCGCGAAAACCAAAAACATTTATTTCCAGAAATTATTGATAAAAGAACGTGGGAATCACAAATGGCTTCAGAAGTTGATGAATGCGAAATATTTATCAACGAAATACGCCAAAGAACAGAACTTTGGGATAAAGATAATCCAGATATAGCAAATCGTTCGATTAATGAAGCCAAGTGGGAAGAAATTAGTAAAAAATTTGGAGTACCAGGTTTGTGACATCTTTTTATTTTGTTAATAATTAAATGTTATATATTTTTTAAAATAAGAATTATTGATGTATTATTTATTAAATCAAATAAAAGTAACAAGTATATACTAATTTCATTTATAAATTGATTGTTTGGTTCAAATGAATTATTCAAGAGTATATCAGTATCACATCAATAGAAAATATCTATTTTTTTTAGGAGAATTACATATTAAAATTATTCCTTGGATGCTTAAGCAAAAAAGTTATGTTAGGTACTCCATTTATTCAATATTAAAAAAGTCTTATTCTAAGGTGTTAATAACAATAACTTTAAAGAATTTTTTAAAATAGATACCTCGAATAGTTTTATGGTCATAAATATTCTATTTTACATTGAAAAGAAAAATAAGTAAAAAGGAGTTTTAAATGAGAATACGTAGTTTATTTTTAATTTGTTCATATGTAAAAAATCTCCATCAATTCAAATATATATTTCATTGTTAAATTTAGCCTCATAAAAATGCAATTCTTGACAAATGTATACACGGCAGACTTATGTGTTTGTGAATACTTTAAAACAGATAAAGTATGTGTTGGATTTGTATTGAATGTATATGTCAAATTATCTTTATATTTCATCCCTTTTCATATTCAAAAAACAACTATTATTAAGAAAAATATGTTGATATAAAATGTGTCATTCAGATTTTTGAAATAAATATTAATCGATCATAATTTTCCAAACAGATTCTCAATTTGCAATGTTAATCCCAAAGTGTTGAATATTTTCATGGATTTACATAAAACTGATTCATTTTATGAAATTCACCCAAAAATAAATTCCCATGTGAAGCTTCAAAAATAAAATCTTTTCTTGACCATTTTCAAATTAATTGGAAGAAATACAAAAAGTAAAAAAACTCCTTTATCATCACAAATCAGTATTAGAACTTGTATTCAAAAGATTGTAATTTTTTTTTAAAGATATTTGATACTCATCGGTGTATTCTAATAGTCTTAATTATATTTTGTTGAGCCTTTAGTTCATATTGTTTTTGTTTTTTATTTAAGTTTATTTTGTAATTTTAGAAAAGAACAATTTAAAATCACTCGAGAATTTTTTTTCAAAAGACGATTTAACGTTTGTCATATGTAGATTTTAATTATTGTAACGCTAAAATTTAATATGAAAAATCAAAAAATATTATCAAATATCATTTTTGACCCTGATCTCTAATCTGTTATAATCACGTTTTTAGTATATGTTTGACTGTAATATATATCAATTGAGTCTCAATATCTTTTATTAAAGTGTAATTTTTATTTTCTAAAAATATAGATATTTTAATAAAATGTTTGTAAAATTTATTATTTATTTACAGTTGAGAATGTGAAGAAAAAATGGGGTATGCTCCGTATTCAATTTCGAAGAGAGCTCCGGAAACAAATAGCTCATCGCTTAGCGAATTCAGAATCATCATTCCCCACAATACAACCGTGGAAATATTTCATACCAATGTTATTTATTAAAGATCAAGTTAATTTTGTTAAACCCATTGCATCAGCAGGAGATCGCCAATACAAACTTGACTGGGAAAACAAAAATTCCAATTTTGACCAAATAATGAATGAGTTACAAATGCTTGAAGGAACGTATGAAGGACCAATTTATGACAGTATACCTATTTTACAAAATCTATCCAAGACTCCAAAACCAACTTTAACATTGAGTTTTGAAGACATAACTGGAGAACGGAGAAGTGCGAATAAGACAGAAACACCTTTTACAGTATTATTAGAAAATTTTCAAAAGGAAATCATCAATTTAGAAAAGGAAAAAATTGATAAGGTTTGCATGACGAACAAAGATGATGATATCCTCTTCTTACATAGTATACTGCCTTATTTCAAAGCATTAGAACCCAAAAAGAAATTTATTCTTCGAACCAAAATTCAACAACTTGTATGTGACTTTGTGACTAATGTGGATGATAAAAATCCAACAGATCATTCATATGCCTCAAGTACACAATTTCACTTTCAAATTTAACTTACTTGTACATTACTTTTTAAGTTTATGTGAAATAAAACATGTGCCAAAAAACTATTAAGTTTTAAATATAATTATTCTTCTTAATCTGTTACATGTCTTTTTATTTATCTTTAAATATAATACTTGTTATAAAAATATGGAAAAGATCTCAACATAGAAATAAGACATCTTATTTATGGTAAAATTTACAATTCAATATTAAAAGGTGTTACAAAATTAACTAAATAAATTAATAGTGAATCCTCTGTTTAAGATGATTTTATAATGGCCAGCCAATTAAAACAAAAGAGATTAGTTCTTCTTCTTTTGTATCTTAATATTATCCTTCATATGTTCAAATTGGTGATTCAGACAGTGAAAAGCACGGCCAGGAGAAAATATTGTCTTCAGCCTCAATAATCTAACCTTCAGACTTAGAACCACTGGAATAGGCGAGGAACTTGCAGTACTCATTGCATATAAAGAGGCAACAACACTCACACACATACTGGTCATGTATAAGTATTATTACCAGATGAACTATTTTTACTAGACTGGGACCTTTTTTTTTTAACAAAGTTTTAGTACCATCAGCAATTGAACTCGAAATCCCCGGTAGAAAGTCAAATGACTTACCAACTAGGCCACGGAGGTCATCTTGAGGGTAGTCATTTTTTATGTTAATTTATATGACATAAAGATTATTGCAGGGCAATAAAATAACTTCCTAAGCAGGTTTTTGTATCATACAATTACCTACCAGTTCTGTGGGAATCCAATGATGAGTCTTCCATACTCATCTTATATGATTCAAGTAGGGCTTTTTGTGTGACGGATGGGTCAAGTGTTTTGAGACCAGAGCGCCCTGTTCTGGCACTCATTCCCCATGCACTCCTGAATGTCCTTTGAACAGCAGCTCTGAAATTGAGACAAATGGAGTTGTTTAATTTTTGTATCCTAGTTAAAATTATAACTGCTTTTAATATATAAATTAGGAGTCTTCATGTTATGAAGAAAGTATATAACTCTGTAATATGTTGCAATCCTTATTTCCTTTTTACGGTTTATTCTTGACAACCTCTATGGCCTAGTTGAAGAAACAGTTGTTTTCCAGTGTTTGGTTTGAATTTCTAGAAGTGACCCAAAAAAGATCTTATTTCATTTCAAATAGACTTTTTTTTTAATATTTCTGGTTAATTAGAAGAAATTTCTACATGACCATAAGCCCAGGAATGTAATACAATAAAAAATCTATTTGAATATAAAAATAAAATGCAGAACTATGTCGTTGCTGGGCTTCGTAGTCGAGGATTCCCTCACCATTCCAACGTCGATTCATTTGGAAGCGAAGCTGTGCCGTGGAGTTTATGTTTCTTTCTTCCGTTCTCCTCTTTAATTGTGTGAGCTGTTGCACCCCAGCAAACTCATCACTGTATTGAATCCGATAGCACACCAAAGTGAGACAATCAGAGCATACTAGCATGTATTTTTCCTTTTTTTTAAAGAATAGATATGACCGAAGTTATAGAATACTAGGCGGGAAAAATGCCTGTGTCATTCGAGGGGAGTAGCACAGTGTGGGGTTCGAACTGGCGATCTTCTGCACGGAAGTCCAGTGCGTTACCGCACAGCCATACACCTCGCTCTATGACCTGTATCCAGATACTTGTGTGGTCAAAACAATTAGGATGTTTCGACCATGCTGATTAGGTCATTTTCATTGCATGTAAGATCAAGAAACTGTAAACTCAGCTATTCCATTTAATATAAAACCAAAGAATGAGTAGACCAAAATGAAGGTAAATTGATAGTGATGGGGACACATTGTTGTAACTGAGACTCAAAATTGGGGTTTATTTAAATTGTACTAAATTGTTTTAAAAATAAAACATGCAATTATTCATACCATTAATCAAAGAATAAAGTATAGATTGGGAAGTATAATGCAGTAAATTCTGTTTTATCAGAAAATAATTATTGTTATTAATTTTATTATAACTATTCATTCTAATATCGAGTTTTGATGAAAGACTTAATTTCGAAGTCTGGACCATCAATTAATTATTCCACGCGTTTCCAGTAGGAGGCAACAGAGATCTGCCCTATCATTGGCATCAATCAGGTCTTGTCCCGACCATTTAGTTCCGATGTTCGGACAAGTAAGCATGTGTTGTGAGTCCTGTATAACCCCACAATTACATTCAATACTACATTTGTTCAAGAAACCCTACCCCACCCCATCTTTGCATTTTCACCTTGCATCTAGTCACTTCTATTCGGATTCTATTCAGGGCTCTCCAAGTAGACTTTGCAAGTAATCAATAATTACAATGCATTTAACAAAAGTAGGGAAGTACCAAAAGGAGTTTTTTTATCTTTGAACAATTGTTCTAAATTCAAATTATTAAATTAAATATTTTTTCAGTGCTCGATTTTCAACTGTCTTCGTACATTCAGATTGAAATTTAAAATTTAATGGTCTATGCATTTTTTTTAAACTTATTTTGGTGTTATTTAATAGTAAAAAAGTATATACTTGTAACCCAAATAAATTATTAAATAATTTTAGTGACACACAATTTCAGATCTGAGAACAGTGGTGCAAGTCCAACTTTTGCAAAGCATTTTTTTTTGTTGTATTGTGTAACTTCGATTTTATATAATACAAAATGAAAAGTTTATTACCATTTGTCAATTTTCTTCAAACATAGAGTTGGTTAAATAATTAGTATTATATTAATTAGTTGTAAGAATTGTTATCTAGTTAGTTACTATGTATGTTAGGTGTTAACTATATCTAAGAAATAAAATATTAAGATAATTAAAAATAAAAATTACATGGAAGTTATTAAAATTAAGTTATGATATACAAATAAGATTAGTTCTTAAGAAATAAATCTGTATATAGGTATAGCCTTTGGCCAATGCTTGTATATATTATAGATTACTTTATTAAATAAAATAAAACATTCATACATACATCCCATCACGCCATTTTCCCTCGGGGTAGGCAGAGTGGACAGAGTGCCATACTTTCCTAACTCGACACACATTCTTAGCCTCTTCCACATCCACACACCTTCTCATACAACCTGTACGATTTCTCTGACTTTTTAATTTTTTTCTTTCAAAATATCATTCACTTGATCCAACCATATGTTCCTTGATCTTACTCTACTACGCCTTCCACTCTCATTTGCACTGTATATTTGTTTTGTTAGTATTTCTTCATTCATTCCATCCACATGCCCAAACCATTTCAGAGTTCTCTTCTTTATTTTACTCAACATATCAGCGTTAAGCTCACATTCATCCACAATCACTTTATTTCGTATTCTGTCATACATTGTCACCCTATGTATTCTTATCAATGCACGCATTTCTTCAGCATTTATTTGGTTCCTTTCAGTATTTTTCCACATCTTTATTTCACTCCTATACTTCAAAGTTGGTACTAAAATATTTTTTTGGACTATCATCTTGGAAGATTTTGATAATGTCCGGTAAGAGTATATATGTTTTAGTACCCCGTTAATTTTGTTTCCTAACGCTACACGCCGTTTGATATCCCTCTTAACTCTTCCATCATCTGAGAACATACTACCCAAATAGCAGAATTCCTCAACTTGTTGCAATCTCCAATTTTTCACCCATATGTCACATTTCCTTTCTCACTTTTCCATCACCATTACTTTGGATTTTGCAACATTCATTCTCAGATATTTCTCTTTAGATTGGTAAAAAGTTTAAATATGATAAAATAAAACTAAGACATTTTGTTTTGGTACCTTTTGGGATTTACAAGTAAACTCAAAATTCACAGATGAACGATGTGCATTCTACCACCTGATCACATAAGGTGTCAATAAACAAAAAATGGTGATTCAAGGGATTGTTTGTAGATATAATTAAATTTTAATAATATATTTTAAACAATGTTATTTATTACTGTGGTATAAATAACGCATTTCGTTTGTAGAGCAGCTTTTAATTAATGTCACTATTATATTTTACTAAGTTGTATTATATTACATTACACTTTCGTTGCATACAGTAAAACCGGGCGGCTCTATTACCATATGGCATCTTCCAATCAACAATAAAGATGTTTAGGTCTAAAGTGAAAACCAGACTGAAACTCTTTCTTTTTAAATTGGGTATCAACAGAAATCCACCTTACTACTCTCATATTGTAAGAATGTAAGATAGGTAACTTATTAATATGGACATGGAAGTCATCATATAGCGTGAGTAGCATTCTATTTCAAATTGAAAGAAAGCTTTAAAAGTAGCATAAAAACAGGACTGTATATAAGACTGTCCTGTCTGGAGCAGATCAAGTCACGCTGGTCAGGTGGATGTAATCCTTAATGATTGCTCCTCAAAAACTCAGGAGAGACGAACCAGATAATCTTTACATAACCCCCAGCCCCTAGGTTGGAATCCAGACAGTTTTATAAAGACCATTAAGCCTCTAAAACAACAATTTGATGTTACTAGGATGAATAAATAGAGAGGAATATCAAACTTAAACGGGGGGGGGGGGGGGGTTTACCTGTGAAGGCATTACCACCTGCTTCTGAACTGCCCTGAAGGACCTGGAAATTTCTCAAAGAATTGGAAGAACATGATGGAAAATTACGAGATGGGTCGACTCTCTATAACTGTGGTGAGGAACATTCCATGACTCTTGCTGCAGTGCTCAATAAGCCCAGTATATTGGCTAGAAGGACTTAATTCGTGCAACACCCACTGCGGTCCAGGTGGCAGCATTTTAGGCAGAAATAATTGAGTACCTTAAAAAGACTGATGATTTGAATACTTTTTTATATATTTTCCGATTAGCTTCTTAATTAAAACAAGTTAATCTAATATGTAGTGTTTTTCTTAAATCCTAAGTAGTATTTATTCATTGATTTACTCAGATTGAAAACACTAAGAAAATGAAAAAAGTCATGGATGTAAACAATTATCTACTTTCCTAAGTAGATTAAACTGCTCTGTAATAAAATTTCATACCCAATAATGTCATTAATTATACAGTTTGACACAAATTGAGTTGATTGTATTACGTTTACATAGATGTCATAAACAAAAACATTTAGCAAATCACAGACGATGCGGAAAGATAAATACGAGACTTAATAAATGATGTAGCAGAGAAAATTCAGGGCTGGCTAAGTGTAGCAGAAGTCTCATTTCCTTTGATGAGGAACTTATAATATAATTTATTTGTTCAGATGCTTCAAAAACCGACAATCAATGATTACCAGCCTCCGAAGGTATAAGGTTAGTTAAAATATATTTTTTAAAACCGATAATTTTGACTTGCGTAAATAAATTTCATAATAAATATTTAAGACTTATAAATAACGCAACCTCAATATTTTAACTACATGACTTGTTTTCCATCAAGTCGTCGTGCAAAGTACAAATTATATTATTTCACTTTTAGATTTAGGTGTTATTTTCGAAATTTTGTTTAATTGGCGCTAAAGAATATCTATCAAATCACATTACTTTTCCATTTATGCAAAGTAAATTAAAATGGTATGAAAGGATTTTAACTATAATATATTATCTCAACATACTTGGGGAAAAACTTGTTCAAGTCTTAAACAGAAATAAAATTCAGTACAATATATTTCTTATATGATGCCTATTTAAATTCAATACAATATATTTCTTATATGATGCCTATTTAAATGTCCAACAAATCTTAAAAAGTCTCTTAAACAGAAATGATATAGTTTGCCTTTAGCCGGAAGTGAAATATAAAGGGTGTTTCAAATTGAGCGGTATTTTTAATTAAATTTTTTTAAATTCTTGAATAAAACACACAATTTGCTTTGATTTCAAAAACCTTTTTATTGGTCATTGAGGTATAATGTATGACATTTAAACACAAAAAACAATATCCGTCAAAAGTCCACCTCTTGCAGTTCCACAGATATCCACTCTTTTGTCAAAATTTTCGATGACATTTTGACATAATTGCGATTGTAACTCACCAATAACGCGAATAATTTCGTTCTTCAGCTCAGGAATTGATCGGAGGGCATTCTTATAGGCCTGACTTTTCACGTAATCCCAGAGAAAATAGTCCAATGATGTCAAATCACATGATTTTGGTGGCCAATTAACATCACCGTTTCCGGAGATCACAATACATAAAATAATTTAACAATTGGAACGCGTTGTTGTATTGTATACGACTCCATTTTTATAAATGTCATACATTACACTTCTCAAATGTCATAAGACCCAGGCAAGTTCGCGACGCCATCTGTGTTTTATCCACGAATTAAAAAAACCGCTCAATTTGAAAGACCCTTTACAATGTTATAATAAAAGTAAAAAATAATTTTCAGGTTGAAGATATTTTCCATTAAATAGGTATCATTCGACATATTTGTAATTATAGAATCGTCCACTTTGTTAAAAAAAATACGAATATTAAAAACGACTTGATACAATGTCAGTCGTAAGTCGTTTTTAGTGTACATTTTGCTAAAAAAATTAAAGATAACATAATTAATTATTTGAAACGTTATTTTTAAGTCTCAAAATGTATTATTCTGTCTATGATTTCATAAACTTTTAAGAATGAATAAATTTATTTTTTGAGTTTCCTCAATATTCCGTTCCTTTGCAAGACATTGAAATGAGGCCAAGTTGAGTCACCGACCAAATCTATGTCACAGAATGCGCAATAGGAATACGAAACGGATAACTGCAAATTCCGGTGTTCTGGTTGCTTTCCGGAAACGGACATACGACGCGGCCCCAGCAATTATTAGATGACGTTATATACAATACTTAATTAATTTGAGATTTGCTGACGATATAGTCCTTGCCGATGAAGAAGAACCAATAGCCACGAAACTTAGTGAAATCATTTAAGCCTTGTGCCGAATTTAATTTAATCAAAAAATATTTGTATCACAGGTCAAAGACGATATAAAGAAAGCCTTGAAAAAATGTATTAGTGGCATACTGTTATGCTTGAAAAAAAATCACGAAGCCGAAATTCAAAGACGTAGACTTTCTGTTATCACCAAAAGATTCAGTATACCTAAAGAAAAGTCTATTTGATTCATATGTTCTCCCAGCTCTCAAATATAGACAGTCGACAGCAACACTCGCCAAAAGCATTTTGCAGTAACTAAAAGTAGAGGAGAGCGCAATCGAAAGAAAAACACTACGGTTCGAAATAAAAATTAATAGATACTCGTAAAACGGCGGACCCGAGTGAGTGGCGTGGCAGACAAAGTTGTCAATCAAAAATGTCATTGAATAAGTCCACGAGTGACAGCGTAGAACTAGTAAGAGGAGTGTTGATAGGAACTGAGGTCTAATGCTATTATAAAAATAGTTTGGAGAAACCGGAAGCAGAATATCCGAAATAGGGAATTGTGCTAAGAAGTTCAACTCAATAATGGTCAAATGATAAAATATGAATAAATTAACCACTAATGTATCTATAAAATAGTGTCTGAAATCAACAACTCAAGTTACGTGTAGATACGAGTATGTTCATATATTTCAGAGTTTTAGCGATAATTTTTAAATTGTGTAGATATATATTTTTTCACACAATTTTGTTCAATATTATATTTAAAATGTATCTTTCATGTGTTCAAAACAGAACTCAAATTCAGAAATATTCTAAATACTCGTATAAATAACATATGTATTAGAAGGGAAATGATTTATACAAAAACTTGTTAATTGTCTGACCCTTATAACTTTGCGAATGCCACCAAGAAAACTGGCGTACTGTAGAAAGTGGGTAAGATGAGAAGTTATTCAGGCCGAAGCTCTCATACGTTTAATGGTTGCTAATTGTTTTTATCACAATTAACTGCGATTTCTATCATACCGTATTTATAAATCAATGACAGTACAAATAAAAATTATCTTTAATTGATTGTAATTAGAATTAGTTTTGCGCGTATTGTTAAATGATTTGAATATTCTGTACGTTTTTTTTTGTAGTGGCTAACTTACTTGCAATACCTTCGCTGCTATCGATGAGTAGCGGCTGCTAGAAACGTCCTCAGAGTGCTATATATCTCCCCTACATGATTTATCACCTAGCCTTATCACAAGATCTAAATACCTATTATAGATATCTGCCTACACAATGGTTAAATTATCTGATGACGCCGCATTCAACACAGCCCAGGACTAGGAAGGTGGTGCACGAAGCTGGTGAAGGAAGTTCAAGACATATGGTAGAGGAGGATATCGACACTCAGCATCGAGCACGCGGTGAAAAAGAAGAAAACAAATCTAAATCCTTTTCCATTTTTCAGCTTTGGTTAACTCATTGGCTTTATTTTTTAGAAATATACGAATCATAAACTGATTTCATTTAAAAATCACGTACTTAAGTGGTTTCATATCATAAGTTTTATTCATTTACAAAATCATGCAAAATTATTACTTAAATTCTTAATTGTTTATTATCAATCGATAGTAAATAATTAAGTATTTAATTTTAGTTTTATAACTGGCATTATTTTACTATTGCTTCCGGTTTTCTAATATTTATAGTAAAATCATGATTTTTAATGACTTGCGATATATTAACGCATACAATTTTTTTATAAAACCATAATAGAAAGAAAATTGTTCGAGTGAAATGGTTAATCATTAAAGAAAAATATTCAGAATTGCTGGCTAATTATACATATTTTTCAAGAGTGGATCTGTGTAGAAATCGTTTCGTGAATTGACAAGCACAAAAACAACAATTAAGGTAAATTTCGAGTGTGGACGTGTCTTATTGTATGTATTATAATATATAGTATTAAATATATATATATATAAAATACAGGAGAAGATCGGAAACAATAAGAATTAAATTTGTTATGTTTCTGAAACACAATGCAAAGTACTGATCAAAACGCACAAGACGTTAATTAAATGTTTTTGATAACTTATACCTCAAAATATGACTTGTTAAAAATAACATAACTCAAATCATAAATATTTTTGTGCTCTCAACATGGATATTTACTACAAAATTGAGCTAGGTTTCGAGCCTGTAAGTTCAATGTGTTAAAATATATAACATAATATAATATGAAATCCTACCAAAAACATATGCCAAAGCAAATTACGCTCAACTGTAAGAGAACTCGTAACATTTTTGGTGTACATTAAACCAATTGAGCGAAATACAGGCTATCCAAAAATGTTATCAGCCCGGCAACACTTATCAGTCAATAACTCAGTATTTTTTATATTTTTGAATCACAATTTAGATGACAGACAATGGGAGATACCAGACTTACATTTAAACAGTGGTAATTTGTCAGGAATTGATAATTTTGTTAGAAGTTAGAAAATACCAACGAAGTCTTGACAGTTTAAAAGTTAATACTTTCCATTCATTCGTTTGGTACCCATCAACATATCTAAATTAGTACTGTGAACATGTTGAAGATCTTGGCTGGGAGACAATACTTTCATCGGTTCCAACAGTCGAGTCTTCGAGTTTAGAATCACTGGAATAGGCACGTGATTCACAGCTCGTGATCGCACATGTTGGATATATTAGGTCCCCACATATGAAACCGGCGTTTTGTTTGGGAGGAACATAAAGTTGATTTTTTTTTAATATAATATATTTATTTAATCAAAGTATGTACCATTGCTATCTATGCACTTTTGCCATCTCATAGGTAGTTCATCGATCCCTTTACTAAAAAAACCATTCGGACGGGAATCAATAAAATCTTTGAAGTCGGTTTGGACTGCCCCATCGGAGTTGAATTTTTTCCCTTGCAAGAAGTTATCCAAATTTCAAAAAAAATAGTAATCTGTTGGGGCAAGGTCCGGAGAGTACGGTGGATGTCTTAGACATTCCAATTGAAGCTCTTCTAATTTGGTAGCCGTCTGTTGTGCAGTGTGTGGTCTAGCGTTATCATGAAGCAGCAGTGGCCTAGAGCGATTAACCAGCCTCGGTTGTTTAGCAGCTAGCTTTTCCATCATGGTTTGCAGTTGCTGACAATAGACATCTGCCGTAATCGTCTGGCCAGATTTAAGAAAGCTGTAGTGAACGACACCAGCACTAGTCCACCAAACGCTCACAAGTAACTTTTTTGGAGTCAATTTTCGCTTGGGGCATGGTTTGGCTGGTTCGGCAGGGTTCAGCCATTGCGATGAGCGCTTCCGATTATCATACAGGATCCACTTTTCATCACAGGTAATGATTCGATTCAAAATCCCTTCATTATTGTGCCGGTTGAGTAATGCAACGCAGCAGTCAACGCGCGTTTGTTGATTTGCTTCACTCAATTCGTGAGGTACCCACCTTTCAAGCTTTTTCACCTTCCCAATTTGCTTCAAGTGGATTAAAACAGTTTTATCACTAACACCGCAGCCTGCAGCTAACTCGGACGTGGTTTGCGATGGATCCGCTTCCACAATAGCCTTCAATTCTTCATTATCAACTTTGGTCTCCGGCCGTCCACGGGGCTTTTTCTGCAGGTCGAAATTTCCAGAACGAAAACGTTGGAACCAAAAACGCACTGTGTTTTCTTTTGCGGCACCGTCGCCATACACATCATTAATCCTTCGAGCCGTTTCTGCAGCACTGGTGCCACGGTGGAACTCGTACTCGTAAATAACGCGATATTTCAAGTTTTCCATTTTGTAAACTGAGTGACGCAAAGAAAAAAAACAATTGAGGAAAAAACAAATGAATTATAATTTTCGAAACACAAATACTTGAGTAAATAGCTGTATAAATTTGAATTTGAAATTCCTAACCAAAGAGAAGATATTTGAGATCAAAGTTGCCAGTACGGCAAAACGCCAATTTCATATGTAAGGACCTAATATTTACTTAGACTAGTTGAGTTTCGGTTGAACCTACTCGTACAGTGTTCCTTCTTCATATATTTACCAAAGTTGCCAGTACGGCAAAACGCCAATTTCACATGTAAGGACCCAATACTACCGCACGTGGATAGACGACAACGCTCACACGCATTTAGCTGCTGCAAGTATTGTTAATACGAGTAGACAAATTCTTAAACCACACTGGGACTTTTTGTATAATTGTTTGGGTACCATCGGGAATCGAGTCGGCCACCTAGCTGTCACCCCCAGTTGGAAGGCAAGCGTCTTACCGACTAAACTCCGGGGTCACCTAGTTAGTAAACAACCCCCACATTTAATGGTACACTTGATCGTCACAATTGTTCGTAATGATCAATCTATAGGGTGTTGCATTTTCATCTAAGGGATTTTAATTTCACGCCATTTTCGATCCGTCTAGCCTAAAATTGTTTTATTTGCATCTATCATCTAGAAACTAGGTTGTCGTCGTTGCTGGGCCTCGCAGTCGAGGATCCCCTCGCCACTCCAACGCCAATATTGAACCGTTCTTCCACGTCGATCATGTAATCTTCTGTGAGAAAACAGCCCGATCCTAGATGCGCACTTCTTCCGCAAATGTCACAGACATGTGGACTCTGCTGATGTCTCTGCCTATTTTCGTGGACATTTTAAAATATTTTCAATATTACCAAAACGGTTATAAAAATATTTTTTTAATATTTGTGTGCTGTCTGGGCAGGAATCGATTTTAAATTGATATGTCGTCATTTTTGTCGACAGATAATTTTTAGCCAACATGACCCAGGCTAAAAAGAAATATAAGCAGTATAGCGTTGATTATTTGAAGTTCGGCTTCATTCCATCCCTGTCGGACAAACATCTACCCATGTGCCTTTTGTGCGACAGAGTTTTAAGCAATGACGCTATGAAACTATCCAAGCTGGAGGATCATCTGGGAAGGTGTCACCCTGATAAAACAAGTAAATACAATATTTGACATACTTTAAAACACTGAAAGAAAAACTTCTGAAGAGAACCACGGTGGGCAGTATGTTTGCTTCAGCGTCAAAAAAAGGCGATGATGGTTTGCGGGCGTCTTTCAATATCTTACTACTCATAGCAAAATCGAGAGTCTCACATTATCGGTGAACAGCTGATTTTGCCAGCCATTGAAGAGGTTTTAAAAACTGTTCTACACAAGCCATACACATGATATACTCAAAATAATTCATTTGAGCAACAACACAGTTCGAAGATGTATTGATGAAATGAGTCATTGTGTTGAAAGCTTCTTGTCTAATTATCTATAAACGAACCATTTCTATATTCAACTGGACGAGTCAACGTTATCTGGTAATGAAGCACTATTATTAGCATATGTTCATTTTGTTATGGACCAAGAAATCCATGAAGAACTGCTCTTTGCGAGAACTTTGACAACTGACACTAAAGGCGAATCAATATTTAATGTTTTGAAAGATTATTTCATGGAAAAAGCGATCCCTTTATCAAATATAAATATCAGTGGCAGCAGATGGAGCACCAGCCATGTTTGGGCGCTATCGCGGTTTTATAAACCTTTTAAAACAAAATATACCCGGGTGTTTGCAATTCACTGCGTCATTCATCGACAACATTTATGAATCTAATGAAGCAAAACGTTGGACAGCGCGAATTTTCTGAGTTCCTCAACTTGTCATTGACGTCCAAGATTATGACGTTTTGGTCTACGTTCAACATTTCAATGTCCTTCACATAGACTTTAAAACCAGGTTTGAGGATGTTTTGACTATAGAAATACCAGAGTGGATTATCAATCCATGCGGTGACATTGAAAAATTGGATGTCATATTACAAGAAGAACTAACTGATTGGAATAAGCACAAACGAAGAACTTAAGGTGCAGTTCAGAAAGGGGTATCAGCAGTTCTGGCTTCATAAAGATATTCCTGTTGCTTATCCTGCATTATGGACTATCGCAAAAAAGTTTTTGTTAGCTTTTCAATCTTCATACCTCGTGGAAAGAGGTTTTAGCGCGGTTGACAATCTTCTTACGAAAAAAAGAAATCGAATGCAAATCACTGAACGCGGAGATATTAGACTATACCTCACTAATTTGAAGCCAAATATTGAACCATTGCTATCGGAGCATCAGGTTCATCCCTCTCATTAACAGTATTATTTGTGTATTAATTTTATGTAAGAATTTTACTAGGTTTTGATTTGTTTCGTTCGAAAGCCAAATATTTACTTGCATTTTGTGTATTTTCAATGAAGGTATGAATACAAATTGTACATGTTTTTCTTTTTTCACAATTGTCCACTCTACAAAAAACCTTATCAAGGTGAACAGCACTGTGTCAGCTGTCAAAAACACATTTGAAGTTAATAAGTTTAGAAAAATTCATTATTAGGCAGGCAGGGGGTCTACGGAAAACAAAAAAAATCGGCAAGTGGTCTACGAGGCGAAAATTTTTGGGAAACTATAGATTAGAGCATAGGCACCGTTGTATGTTAACCGATTGGATTCTAAAGCACACTGCGGGTGACGCTGAATTTTGTAACAAACTCATCTTAAGCGACGAAGTCCATTTTCAACTCAGCGGATATGTCAATAAGAAAAATCGTGTTTATGGAAGTGAAAACTTTTGAGTGTATGAAGAACAACCAGTAAATCTACGTCGAGCTACATTATGTTATGTTATGGTTTTTGAACTGGAGGTGTCATTGGGCCGTTCTTTTTTTAAAACAAGAATGACTAAACGGTTAATATCAATGGTGAACACTATTACAACATGCTGGTAAACTTTTTATGGCTCCAATTGGAGGATATTACTCTCGAAGATATGTTCTTTTAGCAAGACAGTGGCTTCATTGCACACGAAATTTTTTGGCCGTGTCATTTTCCGACACGGTGACGTCAATATAGGGCGACGAGATCATGCGATCTAACGTCTTTATGCATTTTCTGCTAGAGATTTGTCAAGGGCTGAGTTTACGCGATTATTCAGTAGTCGATCGATGAGCCCATGAACATTATTCGTCGAGTTATTGATAAAATTGAGCAGTAATTATGCGAAAATGTAAGTAAAATTTCGACAAAAGAGTGGTAATTTGCAGGAATAACAGAAAGAGACATTTGGAATATTTTATTTCAAACATGATTCGCGTGTTTCCACTTTTCGGTAAAATAAATCAATTTGAGAGTTTTTAAAATTTACGAGTTTTTTTTTTCGAAAAAGAAAACCACAAGTTCAAAATGGGACACCTATAGAATCCAAACGTTACTGAAGAACATCGTGTGAATTTACTGGGCATTACAGTGTATTGTGGAGTATCATCCTTGAGTTTGATTAGACCATAGGTTCTCAACGTGGGCGATAACGCCCCCTTTTGGGCGTTTGAGACTTTCAGGGGGGCAGTAGAAGACCCAGAGAAAATTAGGGGGCGTTGAGATGGCACGGAGGGGCGTGGGCAGATTAAAAAAATATAGTCTAAAAAAGACACGCTAATCACGTACTAACTAAAGTAAACTTTAATATTGGTTAATTTTTGTATTTTAATCATTTTTATCACGTGTGCGAAAATTCACATATTTCGGTAGTTCGGGAAGTGGATGAAAATTGAACTTAAAGATTCCATTACATTCAGATCTACATTAAATTGGATGATATAAAAAAAAATTTTTAGATTTGAATTAAAAATTTTCAAATCTTCCAATTTCACGTGAAATATCTCATATTTAAATATAGGTAAAGTTGACAAAAGCCTGTTAATAAAAAATATGCTTGTAGCAATTCAGTTATAACAAGTTTTTGTTAAATAACGTGATTTTTGCAATCCTGCAAGAATTGACAGTATTATCTGTGCTTGTTCTAACCCGCACTCAGCTCCCGCATCACCCTTGCCCCCGCGCTTTACTTCCGCGCCGGGTGTTATAAACGAGTCACTGCATGTTTATCTTATTCCTGTCGATGCGTGTTATATGTCTCCAACCTATATAAAGGCAGTGATTGTTTATTTTATTTTCATTAGCATTATCGCGCGCAATTGATGACAGGGTTTGTTTTAAAAGTTGATCTTTTCACTACTACTACTCACGTATCTGTAAAGTAAAAACCATGTCGGAAGCAAAAAAGAAGAAACGGCAGTATAGTGTGGATTATATTAAATACGGATTTATCGAAAATCCCACAAATCCATCATCGCCAATGTGCCTTATTTGTCAAAAAACATTTTCAAATGAAGCGATGAAGCCTTCTAGGCTTCAAGATCATTTTAATAAAATACACCCGGATAAGAAAGACAAAGATGTGACCTATTTTCAAGACATGAAAAAGAAGTACGAAATTCAGCCAACTATATCAAAACTTTTTTCATCAGCTTCTAATCAAGACGATGACAGACCTCGAGCTTCGTACAATATCTCATTGTTGATTGCTAAAACAGGCAAACCACATACTATTGGGGAAGATTTAATTTTACCAGCAGTAAAAGAAGTAATAACCACTGTACTACATAAACCAGCTGCAGATATTATCCGAAAAATTCCTTTGAGCAATAGTTCTGTGCAAAGACGAATTGATGAGATGGCTGAAAACATTGAAGAATCATTGTGCAATCATCTGCAGACTTGTCAACTTTCAATTCAACTGGATGAGTCCACTTTACCAACCAATGAAGCATTGTTACAGTGGAACCTCTCATAACGAGAATAATTCGTTTCAGAATCTTACTCGTTATGCGAAACACTCGTTAAGCGAAACAATTTTTCCCATATAAATCAATGTAAAATACGATAATGCGTTCCATGCCGAAAAAAAATTTCAATTTTTTAACGTTTATTCAAATAAAATTACATACTTATAAATTGTTAAGGAGCGTAACAACCCGGAATGCGATTTCGATTTGCAAAAAACAATAAAAAAAATCGAAATAACTAGTTTATTATTTATGAATTTATGACAAATAATTAATTCTTTAAAGTAAAATCCGGTAACCCTCAGAATCTACGAGCTTCTCATAGTCGCTGATAAAGCTCTCAGCTGCCTTTGTGTCAGAGCTTGCTGCTTCACCGTGCCTCACAATGCGTGCTGTGGAGGCCGGTTCTTCTCTTAAATTTCTCGAACCATTCATGACTTCCCTTAAATTGTACTTCTTTTTCGGCAGTTGATGATCCTGGCGTCTTCTTAACGAGGTCGGCTAAAATAACTTTTGCCTTCTCATAAATGATGTTTTCGTTAATAGTATCTCCTTGGAATTGCTTTTCGTTTATCCATATGAGAAGCAACCTTTCAACATCATCAAGAATAGGTAACCGTTTGGTAGACATTCTTGATACTCCCTTTGAAGCATTTAATATTGTCCTTGTTCTTGAGGATAGAGCAAATCGTTGATGTAGACCGATTGTATGTGCGCGCTAGATTAGCCACGCTCACACCTCGTTCTCGCATTTCAATGATTTTACGTTTCATTTCTAGTTACTTTTATTCTCTTATGGCTGTGTTCTTGTGGCTTTTTTTTTCAGGGACATTTTTGCAAGGGTTATTAAACTTGCACAAAAAAAAATACAAATAATGTTTGAACATAAGTTTGCAAAAATGTGTGATCACATGTGACACTAACGTGCTAGCGGAACGAGTGCTAACCAGAGACTGACGCACTGGCGCGGAAGTCCCGGCTCACAAGTGAGTGACGTGAAAATGGGACTTACCCTTTCTGCGTCACTCGTTATGCGAAATGTCGCTCGTTAAGGGAGCATTTTTTTCACAATCTGTTTAGCTCGTTATGCGAATTACTCGTTATGAGAGGTTCCACTGTATTGTCATACGTGAGGTTTATCAAAGATGAGAAAATATGTCAAGAACTATTGTTTGCTACCAATTTGGAAACAGATACAAAAGGAGAAACCATATTTAATACACTGGAAAAGTTTTGTGACGAAAAGGAAATTCCTTTTAATAATATTTTGTCAGTTGCTACGGATGGCGCACCGGCTATGACAGGGCGTCACCAAGGCTTCATAGCGTGCTTAAAAAATAAAGTTCCGGACGTGCTTAGCGTTGCTGCTTTCGTGTCCAAACTGCTATTATACAAAAGAAATATCGGTAGACGCGAATTCAATAACTTCCCAAATTTATCAGCAGTATCATTCAAGCACGACGACTTGCTTGTTTACTGTCAACACTTGGAAAACCTCCACAGTGATTTCAAGGAACAATTCCAGGACATTAACATGGACATACCAGACTGGGTTTTGGATCCTTTTTCAAATGTCAACACAGCAGGATCATCCCAGTTAGAAGAAGAACTAATAGAACTGACGACAAATGAGGAACTAAAAATTTAATTCAAGAATGGCTACCAAGAATTTTGGCTGCAGAAGCCGATTTTGCAACTGTACCCAGGAATTTGATCGATTGTTCAACGATTTCTGATAGCATTCCCATCTTCCTATTTAGCTGAACGTGAATTTAGTGCTGTAGCAACATTGGTAACTAAAAATTGAAATCGGCTCCATGTTACTGAACGCAGCGACTTACGGTTGTTTTTAAGTAAAATCGAGCCTGATATTAACAAACTCCTTAAATGCATCAAATTCAACCTTCTCATTAGATAAGTTATAAATTCAATGTCTTTTGAATGTTAATAAAAATACTTTTCAATATAATTAAGTATGCGTTTTAATTGTCCTCATTGAAACAGTCTTCTTTAAACTCAGAAATAGGATAGGGTCATATCCTATCTTACGACTATAGTATATAATATTACGCGTTTAAATATAATCGTGGCAATAGCTGTTTCATATTCGCAAGTAAAAAAAAATGGGGGGCTTTAGAAAAAAAAATATTCTCAAAGTGGGCGGTGGGCAAAATAAGGTTGAGAACCTATGGATTAGACTATTGAACTTTCTAATACATTTTCCGACTTCCAATACCACTGCAACACAAATTTTCGCTATTCAACTTAAGGCTGTTATTTTTCATAATTATATCAAGTTCCAACTGACAAAAATACAAATATGGACCGAAAAAGTGTATACACATTTTTGGACACCCATAGTTCCAAATAACTTTTGAGGGTAATTTTACACCGTTTTAATGTTACGATACGTATCACGTCTTCATGATGTTACAACTACACAATAGAATTATATTCCCACAAAACTAACTTAGTTTGCGAGTATTTTCTATGATATCCGCTTAAAATTTTCTTTAATGCAATCTTAATAAAAAATATGAAATAATAATCGTAATAAAGAATCTCAACTTTACCCTACAACTACAGGCAATCACATGTAACAAAAGTAATGGTTAGTACAAAAAGTTTTTTTTAATTGAGGAGTTAACAAAATTTAATACTTTAATTAAAATAAATACTATTATATGGAATTTATTAACTTCAAATATTGTAAATACATTTGTACACGTAATTGTTTCCGAAACGTATTCATATGTAAAAATTTACGTTAAAGCGATCTGGAGGATGAATCCGTTGTTTTGGGATATATTGAGTTCTGGTAAATTATAATTTAATGGATTATTTGATATGATGGGATGTGGTTTGTTTGACGAGACTATGTTGATCAGCAGCACAGTGCAATGGATGTAATTCAATTGTGAATCGGCTCTTTGTATTTTGTGTAACGAAAAATGGAGCATCGTTGGTCTTCATAGAACAGGCCTTCAAATTAGTAAGATGCTAGTATAATAATATGCATATTTTTATGTGCTTTGTTAATTTCGTGTATTATATTACACTTTCGTTATATACAATACAACCCGCTGGGTGTATTGCTATTTGGCAATCTCTTACAACTAATCAGAAAGGTATTTTTAAACAAGAATTAAGCGAAAACATGACTGGAAGTCGTTTTAAAAGTGGTATATTAGGAATCGAACCCGCAACTCCCCTGTTGGAAGATAGGCGTTATACCAACTAGGCCGCTTATGTGTATTGAATAATAAATATGAAGTTTCAAACTTCTCCAACTGTAAAATGTAAATTTTAATATATCAGATATCAAACAAAATTTGTTTGATATTTAATATCACGGACAGTTATGAAAAATCATAATATACCTGGGATATGGAAGATTATTAGGCCCTATGCAGTCAGGAGGATCCGTGAGGGCGTCGCCCCAGAGGTTTTTGAGGCCGTGCCCCCCGCCCCGGCAGCGCGGGCCCCCTTGTGCCACGGCCACTGCCAGCCACGCTATGCACGCCGCCACCACAAGCACCTCACATCTCGACACCTGAAACAAATAGTTAATAAATTCGTATGAATATTAACAGTTTTCTTAATGCATGAAATCTACGAATTCTGAAAAAAATACTATCAATCTCAACCGGATCGATGCAAGACTTCGACGACCTCCATAGTTTAGTTGGAAAGACGACCCGGCGGTTGAAGGCTCGATTATTTTCAAAAAGGGTTCCAGTCTTATTTTCACTTAAGACCTCTTGGAACTTATCTTTGGTTGGATGGAAGAGATCGATATGCCAACAAACCTACTTGGTTATAATGTATACAA
This sequence comes from Odontocerum albicorne, assembly GCA_949825065.1. Lineage (NCBI taxonomy): Eukaryota > Metazoa > Arthropoda > Insecta > Trichoptera > Odontoceridae > Odontocerum > Odontocerum albicorne. The sequence goes on from OX463838.1 coordinate 43,663,019, forward strand.
CGAAAGTGTTATATTGTACAATGTAAGACTTACAAATATGTTAAAAATTTACTCAAAAAGCCATCACAATTAATAATACTAAAAAGAACACTTATACAGCCTTGTTTCGTAATAAAATGTCACCTCAAGAGCGCTCATAAATGTCACTAATTAAATTCCTTGGTTTTAGATCTGAACATAGGATATACAAACCAGGATGTCAATAATTAATCAAAACTTTACCAGCGCTGATGGCTCTGATGTTTGGACATAAATCAACATTATTACGATCAAATAATGACGTAGGGTGATGAGTCCAATGTACCTTAAATAGAAAATCTCGAGGCGTTTTTAAGAGACCCTACGTCTGGTCAGTGACCAACCAATTGCGGTGACTTGACTCGATTAGAAAAAGGAAACCAAATGTACTCGTATAATCATCAACACAGCTGGTTGCTTCTCTACACCATTATTAGCAAAATTTGAAATAAATTCACATCTAGGTACTAACTGCCACGCTAATGAACTTTCTTTCGATAAGCTCAAATAATAACTCGTTATCAATTTGTAACTAAGTGCTTTAAGTTATAATAGCTTCGACGTAAATATGTGAGTATTTTTTTATTGAAATTGTCTTCAATGTTGGGTTGGTTATCAAAGGGACTACTTTCTTTTACACCGAATGGAGTAGATCATGTGGGAATTTCCTTAATGGATAAGTACGGTACGGTCATAGTTCCCACGTACGTTGTTTAACCCGTTACATGATTTTATAAATCAAGTCTGGTTTTTGTATTTCGTCATAGTCAATAATTTTAAGTATTAAATACAATTTTCGAACACCATCCGCACAGTATAATAACTTTACCTTAATATTATAATATTACAACTTATTTTTTATAATAGATTGTGTATAAAATAATTAAATGATAAAAGTATAGTTCCTAACAGTATGGTTTGTTGATAACGTGTAGTTTGAATAGTTAAACATCACGCAAAAAGAATTTGTCTGTAATCTATTCTTTGTCACTACTGCACAAAAACATTGAAAAAATCCATTAAATCTACGGTCTATTGTAAGGATAATAGAAGCAACGCTTTCAAGACAATGTCAGTCGAATTACAAATACAGTGGAACCTCGGTTTTTGAACTTAATCCGTTCCAGGGGGCTGTTCGTAAACCGATTTGTTCGAAAACCGAATCAATTTTTCTAAAGGAGTAATGTTGATTGGATTAATCCGTTCCAGATCCCCAAAAATACACAGCGTGGTTACAAAATAAATAGATTAAATAAATGAAAACTTAACTACACTACATGTACTGAGGAGAACTAATGGCGTAAATGGAAGGTGGTGAGGAGAAGTGTTATTGTTTGAAAAGGGAGTCAGTCACCTTGCATAAAAACGACAGGCGACTCGGTTCTTTCTATTTCCTGTCCAACTAAAAATGTCCAATGAGGTTAGTTTTTGCTTGTTCTTTTTACGTGAGACATGGCATTGTTATTGAAAACGTATGTTCGAAAACCGAATCAAAACAATATGTTCGCGAACCGAGATTCCACTGTATTTGTAATGTTTAAAAAAAACTGAAAATGCTCAAAAATGTCTTCCAAAAAATACAAAAAAAATTAAAGATTGCCAGATCAACATTGCCAAATCAATATAAACAGTCAAATTTTAAATAACTGTCCTGATTATCAATTTGCCCGCGCTTTAGCTTGTAACGTAACAAATCCCTATGATATTTGATAGGCACGTTTGTTAAATCAACATTGTACGATTTTGAAGCTCACACTGCCGGTTATAGTTTTTACTTCCTTCTTCATCATATTTTAATATTACTGAAAGAAGTGTATTAAATAGTACCTAAATACGCGAAAGTGAAACCCGCGAGTTAGTGTTTTGACAATAACGTAACGGTCGTAATGGTTAATTTTACTGATCGATAAATATATATTTAAATGAATATTTACAAGAAATTCATCGGAAATATAAACAAATTGTCCTCACACCGACTGTTACGCTCACTTCGATACTGTTTGCTGGCGAGTAAGAGACTTGACGGGTATAATGACCTCACAGCGCCATGAGTCAATTACGGCGCGTTTTCAATACTTTTGGTTTCATAAGACGTTTTAAATTATTCATTATGTGGAAAAAATCAAACAAATATGTGCGATATTCGGGAAAAGCTCATACCATTTCAAATTTGCTATGTATTTAAATCGATTTGTCGTATGCTGCATATACTATATTGTATGTTACCTTTTGTTTTCTTTGGAACCCCTCAGAGCGAGTATATAGTATAGACAAATATTTTACAATAAACTAAATATTATGTTGATTCGAGTTGATCTTCACCTTACAACAATTTTGTCTTACTTTATGTGTAGAGGATAAATAAAAAAAACGTTTAAATTATGATTTATCTATCATAAAAACGTTTTATGATAGATATGATTTATCTATCATAAAACAATGTAAAAATAATTGAAATGCAAACAAATGCATTTAGAAGAACAATTTTCCACCTAGTTGATTAATCAACATGCGTAAGTCGGCTGCGATAACTTGATACGCTTTTGAGTGTACTAGAAAAATACTGAAATTTGCATACACACACTAGACGTTAGATAAATAAATGTGTTTTGTTAAACATTGTCGTCTTTATCTCGTTCTTGAATGCACTAAAGGGTTAATGATGAGTTGCGTAGAAAGAAGTAAATATCGATGGCATGGAGCCCCACATTATGTTATGAGTGCAACACTCCGGCATGTATCAATTTAGAAACTGGATATGTCGGATGCTTCGCTCTTTGTAGGGCGTGCGGCTGCGACTGCATGTTTCTTGACTTGTTCGCTATACGGTAATCTCCCGCTTGTGGGGATCCAAATTACACCATTTGACGATCCGATCGTTCATTTACGAGAAAGATATAAAGAATAAAACACTTTTATGGTGTTGTTAATAGTACTCTGGATGTCTAAATCAATCGTAATAATACTTAATCGTATTGCTACGTGTGCCGATGCATAAAGGTATACAGAAAATTGGTCAACGTTGCGATACGTCTATCCATACTTTTCTAGTCGAGATAATTGCACTTTTGGTGTGTATCCATTGCGGTGTGTCTTCTAATTCCACCTCCATATCTCACGTCATCGTCAATTTGGGATCCAAGATTAACAAAGTAATTTAATACTTCCGAGTCGTGCAGCATATTGTTGTAAATTTTTATTAGATGGTTTTGTCAGTTACCATGATTTTAGTCCTGGGTATGTTGATTTCAATGGCTAAAACAGTTTATTGGTCGACACGTTGGAGAAGCTCAGTCATTTCTTCAGAGCTACCAACTATGAAAAGTACAAACCTTATTGAAATATGTTTATTTACTTTTTGCCTTCAGTAAATATGCTCATATAATGAGTACATTTATTCGACAGCAGTGCTTTTCCTATTTTTTTGTGTTTATGGACCAGTTTTATTCATTCCGACTTATCACGGGCTACTATTTTTGTGGGATCAAATAACAATAATTTCAAAACGAAGATAACGGAGACCAAATACATTTTTTAAACTTAATTGTAAGAAAAATACTGTAACAAAAACTAAAATTACAAAACAAATAATAAGATTTATGTATATAATATATATGCTATGTACATAAACATGACCATAAAAAGTAATACAATTACAAAACTTTTAAAACAAGTTGATATATTATTTTAATGAGACAAATGAGCTTGTTAATTATTCGTTCATTTGTCTAATCCTGGTCAAACGAACATAATAAAATAACATGTTTATAAGAGATATTTTTAAACGTTTTAATGTCGTTTTATTAGCATAATATATAAAATTATGAAATTTTAAATGAAATCTCGTCGCAGCTCACTAACAAACTGTTCGCGGACCAGGTCGGGGGACCATAGTTTGAGTAGCGCTGTTCTACAATATATACAATATAGAACGTTATATAAATTTTACATATAAATTCTATCTCTATTTTTAATGAAAATCTATTTCGATGTTAAAAATGATATTTGGTTCATCTAAAAGCTTCATTCTCCTGTCTTAAAAGTTAATAAACTCAATGTCAAGGTCGTATTTGAAAGATTTTTCTTCTTGATCTTGACTCGATACTTATGTTCCTATCGATTTTATGAAAACTAATGATACGTGAAATAATATGTCGGTTTGTTTTTGTGGTAATGAGTTAGTGAAAGCTTTATAACCGATGAATATGTGAATGCATTGTACATATTATGTAAAAAGAATCCGACCCACAAAAACATTTTTGGTTTATTTGAAATGTCGAAAGAGCGTACGTGTGTATGAAGAATTATATTTATATTTCATCATTAAATTCAGGCCTAAAAGTGTTCCATTTCAAGCCTATGAATTGATTGTATTACAATTTTGTTGTATACAGTACAACCTAGAAAGCTCTTGCGGCAATTTCTTCGAAGTAGCCAAAAATATTTTAAAATAACTTAAATGAAAACCAGAAATAAAATCTGGGTTCCAACGGAGGTCGAACCCGCAACCCCCAGGTTGTAAGACAGACGTCTTATCGATTAGGCCACGAAGCTCGTCGTGATCTTTCCTCAACTTTCTCAGAACAACTAAAACGTGAGTTAAGTCTCTTTGCATATATAGATCGATTTTTATTAAAGTTTAAAAAATCAATGGTTTTATTTAGTGTTTGTTTTATTAAGTGTATCTATTAACATATATGACATAACAAAAGTCAACAAAAAATTTAAAAAATACTGAAATGAGAAAGACTCGATAAATAAAAAGTGTTTTAGTTTATATTTTAAGTTAATATTATATGTACATACTCGTATACCCGACATTAGTGTCGCGGGGTAGAATATCGGAAGTTAAATTAATAAACTTTCGTATGCTTTTAAAAGTCCTTCATTTTTAATGAAAAGTCATAGTTTTATTTCGTTCTTTATTCGCATAAGTGTTATGAAAATTATTGTGTTTTACTTCAAGAAATATTTTTTAATGCATACAAAAAAATCGCTGTATGTAGAACTGAAATGCCTAAATAAAGAAAAGGTAACATAACAAAATATTTTTAAATAAATATTTTACAGCTCGCTTTTGTTGAGGACAATTCGAGAATTTGTGAAATTTATTGTTTTTACATTAATGTTGTAAAAAGTAAAAATAGGTATTGATTTTAAGTTTTAAATATTTTTCCTCAAGTATAACAATAATTCATATATGTTATCTTCGAATTTAACGCTCCTTAATAAATCAAAACAGCAATTTGTCGAGAATGGATCTGTTAATACGGTAGTCGAACAGTATTAATATTTTATACATGAAATTTAATAAGTAGGGATGATTTCCTCTTGAATTGAATGTAATTATTTACCATTTTATTGATCAATGAAAAATAAATAAATACTGATTTACATTTTTTAAAAGTCAAAATGACAATCAATTATTAACATTTATTTGTTTATAAAATGATACACTCAATTTTTATTTGAAGTTGAATATGGCGCATAAGCACAGTTAAATGTCCACAACTATTTGATTTATTAACATATTTTTGTAGAACTATCACGATTTTATTATCAATTCAATGATCGATTTAACGGTAAATGATGAAACCGCCTTCGAATTCATTACCATATTTTCCTGAATGGGTTCATCAAATAATGAACAAACAGCGTTCAGTTTTGACAAATTATTTTTATTAGTATACATTTTAAGAGTAAAAAATACCGTTTCGAGTGAAGTATTGTATATAAAAATGTTACGTTATCAGATCATCAAAAAGTCTTAACGAAATAATCTATTGTAATTATTACTGGCAACCCATGCACGTAAACTAAAAACTTAGATGTTAAGTTGGATGAAAAAAAGCACGTTAAGGTGGCTTGATTATCTACTCGTACACATTGAACAGGTATATGACAAAATACTTAATAAACAAATTTATAATTCATACATGGGTGGTAGTCGGGGTAGAGGATGACCGAGAAAAGTATGTTAACATTATATCATTTTAAAAGAAGGAAAGGTAAAGAGTTAGAGAAACATAAAGGGAACTGTATGAAATGTATAGATGTGGAGGAGCCGAAGGAATTATGTTGTGATAGGAAAGTTAAGCGCTCTGTCCTCTATGTGTACCCCGTCAGGAAAATAGTGTGATGGAATGTATTACTGAAAACTTCAAATGTACTGTGTTTTTATTCTGTTTGCATATTCACAGATTTAGCGCAAGATAGATACAAAAGTGTAGATGAGATTAAAAAGGGTGATTTTTTTCCAGATGTGAAATGGAGAATAGTAAGTAATACTTGATAATGATGGTTCCTATACCTACTACACATACTCGTATTATTATTGTTAATGCACAACCCTTGATTCGAATTATTTTCCAACATTTAATTCTTGCTTAACGGTTCAAGTTTCCTTCCAAGTTCTCTAGAATCAGGAATGTCATCCCTTTTCAAAGGGTTCTCGATAATTGCGCACGCGTAAACCACCTCTGTCGTCTAGTTGATTAGACGCCTATCTTTCAACCCGGAGATGCGGGTTTGATTCCCGTTGTTATCCATTAAAAAAGAGTTCCAGTCTAGTTTTCACTGAAGGCTTTTTATTTGGTAGAAAGTGCCACAAGTCAATAAATCCGACGGTATTATGTATAACGAAAGTGTGAAACATTTATAATATAACATTAAATTAAATATTATCTAATGTTCAGTTTATAAATTTACCAACTAGAAGCTTGGTTTCTAGGACATTTAAAAATGTTCGACACGATCTAAAATGGGCATACAATTTGCCAAATTGTAGATTATTTTAGACAACTCGCTAATATTTATTTATTTCATCCACGATCAATGCCGAAATGATTATATTCATGCGTCAATACCGAAAAATCATACAATTTGTATGCAATCAACCAGTGAAATACAAATTGAATGGGAAATTGCAGTGTTTAGCAGGTATGAGGCACTAAATTTGGAATAATGAATAGAAACAGTTTTAATGGAACCAAAATATTTAGGAATTACTAGTTTAGTTACTACTACTAGAAGTTACTAGGTGAATAAAAAATAGCAGGCAGAGTATGAAGAATGACTTAATGGTTCTTCTTTTCTCCAATGAACTATGCGAAAATTACATCCTACACTAACTAGATAGAAGGTATAATACTCGTTTGTATTTGTACTTTTATATAAATGCGAAAAATTTCCAAGCCACATTTTATCTGCATGGAAATATTTGAAGAAACATAACATCACTTTGTATAAGTATTCATCGAATGACACTTTTATATGAAATTTAACCATGAATGACATTCAAATTTTACTGCCTTGATATTTAACTGGCATAGTATCTCACTCGTTGAAACTTCAAGTGGGAAGTATGATAAACAGAAAAGAAAAGCATGTATAATAAAATTTGTGAATGGAAAGGTGTAAATAGCTGTCCCTTTCGCCTACCCCCAAAAGAACATGGCGTGATGGCATGTATTTATGTGCAATAATATCTCTTACTGAAAAAAATCTAAAATTATAATTTAGGAACGTTTATATTTTCTTGACGCAATCTAACCGTGCCAGCCCGACCCTGTTTCAGACGATTTATGGAACAAAACGGGACCTTATGAAATATACAGGCAAGTAAATATTCTTCTTGTGAATACGAAATTATATCAAGATACGGATTTACCGTTTGAACTTTCACTACAAATATTTTTTACTGTGTCGGAGATAAAGACAAGTGCATCAAAGAGGGTTGTACCGCATATAAGTTGACGAAAATATCGCGTATTGTGGAATTTTTTAATGAATGGGCTTTAGAGCCTTAAGACTTGGGAAAATATCTCAGTAGGTACGAGTAACTGTACTCGCGAGGCGGTCATTTAACCCAACATCTGATACGCGGACAATCCAACAGTGCGCCGCGCGGCGCGCGCCTCCTCTGCTCGTACTTCCTCGGCTCTCTGACACTTCAAAAAGGAATGTTATGAAAATTTGCGCGCTAGGAACTCATTTCAAACAACGGTATTTTTTTCACTTCATTACTTATGACAAATGCACCGTGACCTCTTTTCAACATATGCTTCAAGGAATAATATTAAACGAAACATTAAAAAATAAATTAAATATCACATTCAAAGAAATCAAACAATTTAAAAAAAAAGTTAATATTTAAAACAAGACATATATATAATTCAATTAATATAAGGATCATGATAAATTAAATTAAGAGATAAACATCTTACCCTCGATATTTTCATCAATATATTATTTATTTTCATAGCACAAATTAAACAGTTAAATTATTATTTTTGGTAATAGCTTTCGTTTCGCACAAATAAAATTTATATCTAATTTAATTTAGTTTATAAGTTATCATTTTTTTTATAATTTGTTAATTTATACACAGCTAACACATCCACTTGTTTCGTAAAAATGCTAGCAATTACTGACAGAAATCGCCTATCGTACAAGACGAAATTTGAATCTACTTCCACGAATTGACTACTTCATACATGAACTTGAGTTCCGTTCACACTCAGCATAACGGGATATGCGCGATATACGATTGCTTTCTGTATTCCGTATATTTATGACGTTTTGTAACACACCATCTATTGTAGAGTGTTTGAAATATTATCTCAATGTATATTTTCCTTTCAGCTTTAATAAGCTATATGATAGCGCATTATATCTCAACCCTGGTATAAAAATAAAGCATCTCAAACTAAAAATATTTTTAATGATCTATAGAAAACATGTTGAAAAAATTATAAATAAAATTTTCAAATAAAAAATGTGTGATGGTTTAGATTATACAATATAATAATTGAAAATAGAAGCTAGTCCAAATTATGCTCAAAATATATCAATAAAATGTATGGCTGCCCGAAAAGTAGTTTTATTTTTTTTAATATATGTCGTTAGTACAAGATTTTCATTATAAATTTAATTTCAAACGTACTGAATGTATATTATTATGAAGTGTAATAATTAAGCGCATTTTTGCGGCCATTATTTACCCGAATTGCTTTAACAGTTTTGGGCGTAATTTTGAAGGTTGAACAAAATAAGTTTGTTTTAAGGTATTGAATGCTTTAAACTATCGCAAAGGGAAAACAAACTAAAAAATACATGCCCAATGTATGGCGACGATGCACTATGATATCGTGTGTCAAACGTGATTTAAAAAATCGGAAATGGTGGTACGACACTCGAAGATAATATTCCATCGTAAACATGAACACGCTCCGTTCTTAACATGCTTCAAGAAGTGACCGGAAAAACTCTTAATTTCTAGTTAGTAAAATAACGTGTTTAATTTCTGATTTTTCATTTCCTTTCCTCTCCATCATCCTTTCATTTTGTTTGATTGGTGATATCTCACTTTATATGAAAAATAATGTTCGGGTGATTATCCGTCTTTGTGGAGTTCGTGGGCATATGCTCACGAATGGGTTTATGGATTTCGTGGGGATGGATAGTCATTTGAATGATTTATGCGACCACGTAACTTGCTTCATTAACTTTTGTCTGGTTGGTTAGAATGGATTGCCGCCTGGCAATAAGCCCGCCAGATTGTATTTGCAATAAAAAGTGTTAAATAAACACGTTAAAGTGAGAATTTTTTTTTTGTACTTGAATGACGTGATTCAGATAATGTTGACAATAACTAGGAAATATTGACATAACCGACATTTTATGATTAGAATTAACATACATGAAAAAATAATGAATAATTAAAATTTAGACTAATCGATTTGATTTAATAAACTTTACCTCAAAACATCATCTTATTTATACTTGAGAATTATTAGTATCAAAACTTTTATACCGGTTATAAATATAGTTTTAGTATGGAAATAGACAATTTTTTTATTAAAAACATTTGTGTAAGTATCGATGTAATTTCTCAATTAATAATTTTAATTGCTTAAATACTGAATTTCTAATTGACCGTTCGTTTCGTTACTTGTATTAACTTCACAAAAATCACTCAATAATTATGAAAGATGTACGCATGATTTGACGAAACCCTAAAAAATGTAAGCATGCCCTGTCGTTGCGAGAATATTAATTTAAATCAGATTACGGTTGACTCTTAAGGTTATTTGTGGTTGACCTAAAGGTAGCTCGCGATATGGCCTCATTCTAGTTGGAATCCAACTCGATCTGCTTTTTGGTGTCAAGTTTTAAGCATCTATTTTGTTTACACTAGGGTTAATGGTGAAACAGAACGAGGATTTAAATAATATGCTTTAAATGGTATACATTTATTTACATAATCCACTTCATGCTCTCCGTTTTAAATTGTACGATATAATTATAGCTCTTAATGGGTGCTATGGAGTTGATATCTTATGACGTCTGAATACACCATCTATCGCAAACTGTTGGTATTAAAATTGCTCATAAGATTGAGCAAAGTGAAGTTGGTGCAAACATGGCCGGTTGGCCGAACGTGAAGACGGAGGAAGATATCAAAGAAATTGATAGAATCGACAATATTTACGTTTCACATGATTTACAAGACTGCATAGATGATAGCCTAGATCTTTCCGAGTTTGAAAAGGCATTTGATGAAATACCAGTATCCAATAATTCTGAAGAAAATGCCCTCAGAAGAGAGGTGACATCCGCCGAGAAATTGGAAGCCGAAAATGATTATCCAAAAAAAACCGTGGAAAAGAAGAGAAAAAGGTAGGATTACATTTAAAAAAATATTATTTTCTCCGTTTATTATACTCTATTGATGAGATGAACTAAAATTTTGACAGCTTATTAATCCTATATGCAGACATAAATAACATATCCTTTTCTCTTTCCCTCTTATGTTTTTCATATGTTTTTCGCATTTGCACTTCGAATTTCAGATTCCTATTAAGTTTTTGTTAAAAATATCTTCCAATGCCCATTTTAATAGGAGATTAAATATCAGGTTAAAATACCTTAAACTTTACTTAAGCTAATGAGAACAGACAACATTTTTCATATAAGATTTTCATATATCAATGAATATGTTGACACCTGGCTATTGAAAATCATGTTCTGTCAAAATTTTCACATAAATTTTAAAACATTCAACGTTTATTTTCTATAATTTTTTCCACTTGAATCTTAAAATTTCCCATTTCTGACCACTATGATGTATTATTGGACTTGTAATGTTTATCATGTTTACCAGTGCCTTATTTCATATCATTTAGTGGTCAGTTGTTTTGTCCAGAAATTATTCCCATTTCTTGGTAAAATGCCAATTTCGCTTTTTGTAAATCTCTTATACTAAAAATGTTTTATTTTCGAAGTGTGATGTAATGCACTTCAGAATTTGGGATAGACAGCATGTAAATTGAGAACACATATTAAGTTTTTCTTTTATTTGGTTTTTATTCTGTCTAATGAGGATGACTGATGTTTCAATATTCAACATTTTATTAAAATATTTACTGTTTGGTAGGGTTATCAACGAACGTACTATATATAACCCAACTGACTAACCTTAAAGTGGTTTTACAATGCAAATAATGTGATCATAAGAAGTAAATTACAAAAAAGTACATATCAAAATAAATTATCAACATTACCACCACACCATTGGGGTACTCAGAGAGAACAGATCCCTACATTATTTTATGCTGTCTCAAATTACCTCCTTATACCTTGTCATGCATACACTCCTATTATAAAGACCTAAACTTTTCCCCTTAGAATTTTATTAATTTAGTCGGCTACGTTTAACTAGGTATTCCCAAACTTCTCATACCTTCTATATTACTCATAGATTATTTCTGTAAATCTTTCATAATTTTCATTTCCATTATTTTATTTGCATGGTTAAACATGGTACATCTGGCAGCCTTATGTTATATAGCAATTTCTTCCAACCAATCTGCTCATTTTGGGTACACCATGACATATTTTACAAAAAAATATATATTCGTTTAAATTTAAGTATAAAAAACAAATATTTCAGTAATGTTAGAATAAGAGGAAAGGAATTCATTCAAGGATAAGAAAGGGAATCAAAGGAAAATTAGGATATTCTGAGGAGTGATGTTATCTTTTTTCAATTTTTTCATAAACTACATAAGAATGGTGCATATCTGTTAAATTTGGGAAGCACATTTGCCTGATCGAAGAGAATGTCCGTGTTCTGAAAAAAAAACTGGAATTTTTTGCAAAAATATTTAGTTGAATTGGGATTGTAAAACATGCAAAAAAATATTGACAGAATGTGAAAGTTTATTCGCTGCCCGATTTTAAGCCTTTGAGGTCTGTTCCGAAACTCTGATACGTGATCAGACTTCTTTAGGTTAAATATGAATTGGACACAAAAATTTTGTTCTCTCCAATTTATCCAACATCTCGTTGGCATCCAAATAACATATGTCACTGTAATCAAGTAATGGAAGCATAAGACTTTGGGGCAGTAGTATTCGACTTAAAACAGTCAGAAAATGAATTATCTTATTAAGAAAAGTAGAGAAGCAAAGATCTTGGGGTTTAACTCTGAGACGTGATTACACCAACTCAGATTTTCATCGATAAAGTTCCCAGATTTTTGACATGTTATGAATACGGAATCACAGGATTATCGATTTTAATAGAGGAAATGTATTGGAAAGTCTTCAATAGTAGACATCAACTTCCCACAACAATTTATTGTTTTAGTTGCGTATCGTAATGTTGGTACTTTTGGACTCACATGCACTTTTTCTTCTCTTGAAATGTTCTGATTGGTAAACAAATGATACAATCTACCATTCACTCTATTGCTTGCTGCTGCTCTTCTTTTAATATTGTACTTTGTGCAGATATCCGATGTGAACATGCTAAGTAAAATATCGGAAATGACTAAAGTACATCGAGTAAATCAATACTGATATAAAGATTTCTAATAATAACACACCCAAATATGGAGATATGAATAACAAAGGGGTGATTTAAAAATAAGGTCAGATTGTAATATTTTTTACTTGGACCAATTGGAATAATTTGACAAAACATGAAATATTTTACTGATCATAAATATTTAAAATATGGTTTTATAATCAGTATGCACCAATTTGTAATTTTCTAAATTTTTTACATCTGTTGTAAAACAAACGTCATCATATGACTCGCTCTGAAAAACAGATACTTATTATTATTAAAATCTTATTCTAAAAATATGCTAAATACTTCCTTAGAGTTTGGTAAGTGCTTTTGTAGTGTCTTGCCTTGTCTATTGCATTGTTCAGTGTTGTATACACAGGATTGCCTGGGAATCCAGTTGAATTGGCTATAGAAAATTCCATTTCCAAGCTAAGTTTTGAAGCTAATAACGTAATCACATGATACCACTTCAAGGAGAGACATGTTTACAAATCATGTATTATGACCCCCAAGGGTCTCAGAAAAATGACATCTAAATACATTTCTATGCTTGCAATTATAATGCCTCTCCAGAACTTCGAGATTGAGCTCTGAAATCGCCACCTCAGCGATGAACTGGATCAAAGTTTTCGAATAAGGTCTTCTATGTTGTTGGACCTTTCAGTGGAATGGTCTGCTTGTAAAGGAATTTTCAAAACATGCTTTTACACAGCAAGTCATCAAGGCGCCCATGGGGTGACTCATTGACTAAACGGGCCCAAAAAATAAATCTTCACTGTCATTATTGGTGTACTAGTGGCATTTTCCTATACTGCTTTGTCATATAATTTTTGGTGTCCTGTCTTCAGGTACCTGGAAAACATACCCAATCTAGGTTAGCATATGTAATCTTATATTACTTGTAATCAGTGGCTGCTCTATGAGTTTGTGGTTTTCCTAGTTCACTCTCAATCTCCACGTGTCGACAGCCATTTCTGCTCTTGGTTCCAAAGTTGTTTAGAGAATGTTATTTTCAAAGGATCATACCATATCCCATGCATCTCGGTTATAAATAAAAACCAGTTTTACTATTGTGGTTTACATTCGAAGTTTATCATTCAGGGACAGAGACTTGGAAACAAGCAATTTGTTAATGGCATCACTTTTATGTTATTTTGGATTCTCACTTGAATATCAGTTTTTATTTAATTTTTATTGTGTTTTTATTATTACTTACCATCACAGGCAACGTTCCCTCTCAAGTGTGCGCATGTGCGGCCGCACATCTCTTAAAAATTGTCCGCACACATGTTTCCATCTTCCGCACACATCCCAAAGAAAGGAACTTGTAACCATATTTTGTTTTGCGCAATTATATATTTTATTTGATATTTTATGATGGGTTCTCAGGTTCCTTTTTTTGAGATGTGTGCGGAACATGGAAACACATATAGAGTCCACTCGCCGTAAGGAAAGAATAGTGTAGAAGGGTGACCATGATTTTTTATTTATTATATAGGGTGTACAAATAAGTCACCGCCGTTTGACAAAAGTTGGCGCCACCAGTAAGTTATGGTTAAAATTGTCAAATGTAAAATGTCATTATCGTAAGGTTGGACACCTGTCAACAACATGACCTTGAAATATTAGTGAATTTTTATCAGTATAACATATTTTTTTGTGTTCGAAAATGTCAAGTTTTGAGCCGAATAAGCGTCATTTGCGGGAACTTTTGATTTACTTCTTCAATTTGAAGAAATCTGCAGCTGAGGCGCATCGATTGCTTGTAGAAGCATATGGTGAGGCTGCCTTAAGTGAGAGAAGTTGTCGTGAGTGGTTTCAAAAGTTTAAGAACGGTGAATTTGACATCGAAGACAAAGAACGTAGCGGAAGGCCGAAAGTGTACGAAGACGCGGAATTGGAAGTATTATTGGATCAAGATTCGTGCCAAACGCAAGAAGAACTTGCACTTACATTAGGAGTGACTCAACAAGCAATTTCACATAGGTTGAAATCATTGGGAATGATTCAAAAACAAGGAAATTGGGTTCCATATGAACTGACACCGAGAAACGTTGAACGCCGATTTTCCACATGTGAAATGCTGCTTGCCAGGCATAAACGAAAGGGTTTTCTGCACCGTATAGTCACTGGTGATGAAAAATGGATCCACTATGATAATCCAAAAAGGAAGAAATCATGGGGAACCCCTGGCCATGCTTCAACATCTACAGCTAAGCCAAATATTCATGGAAAAAAACTCTTGTTGTGTATTTGGTGGGATCAGCTTGGTGTCGTGTATTATGAGTTGCTCAAACCGAACGAAACCATTGCTGGGGCTGTCTACCGAGCACAATTGATGAGATTGAGTCGAGCACTCGAGGAAAAGCGCGCCCACTGCTACTCCAGACACGACAAAATTATTCTCCTGCATGATAATGCTCGTCCACATGTTGCGGCGCCGGTCAAAACCTTTTTGGAAACAATCAATTGGGAAGTTTTACCCCACCCGCTGTATTCACCAGACATTGCTCCCTCTGATTTTCACTTGTTTCGATCGATGACGCATGACCTGTCTGAGCAGCACTTCACATCATATGAAGATACCAAAAATTGGGTCGATTCGTGGATAGCCTCAAAAGATGAAGCATTCTTCCGACGCTGTATCCGTATGCTGCCAGAAAGATGGGAAAAGGTAGTGGCAAGCGATGGGCAATACTTCGAATAAAACATGAGGTTCCGTTCTTTCACAATAAATGCCCAATTTTTGATAAAAAACGGCGGAAACTTATTTGTACACCTAATATATTCAGATTATTTAGTTTATTTATTTATTATTCTTTTAAAAATACAGAAGTGGATTTTTTTGTTTAGAACAAATATTTGTTTATTGACACAGAAAAAGAAAGTCTGCCATTTGTATCCCATAGATTTTACCAGGGCTGTGGAGTCGGAAAAAAAAAACACGACTCCGACTCCGATTCCTATATTTGCCAACAACACGACTCCGACTCCACAACTCCGACTCCACGGCTCCGACTCCAAACTCCGACTCCACAACTCCGACTCAAAAAAGCTCAATTTTATCAGGTTGTTTCCTACCTTTGCATATAGCCATTTTTTCATGTTATAGGGATAAAAATAAAACAAGATCAAACTTTAATAATTATTTTTTAGAATTTAATAGAATTTATTCTTAAAAACAACATTGCTTCTATTAAATCTGTATTCGTAGAGGCTCTCAAATCAGAATTGAGAATTTTAAGAGCGGAAAATAACCGCTCTACGGATACTTGGGTTGGCGGTAATGCTGTAACGATCAATGCTGAATCTTTTACGATTTCTAGATACCGCTGTATTGCCATTTCAACATTTAACTTATAAGTTCGGTCAATTTTTTCCATTATTTTCAATGCATCATAAAATTCAATTTTAAATTTTGAAATAGAGTCTCCTTCATCTATATTGGGACTGTGATTCAAACGAGGACGTTTTAGTTTATCTTGTTCATTGAGATATTTTTCAAAATCGTCTTCAGATTCAGCGGTGTCGGATGAAGATGATGATACTTGGTGTACGCTGCCTGCTGTCGTCTCTTTTTCTAGTCGAAGGCCTTTCATACGAACGGTTAATTCAAACAGAGCGTTTTTAGCTCTATTTATTTGTTCTTCCGTCAATATGGATCGAACCATGGGGTTAACATAGATCCCAGCCAACAGAATTTTCTTTCGACGTGAGAAAGAAGGAGACAAACACATTTTCGTAGACTTTATGCATTAAATGGATCTCGGTGATTCACCATATCGGCGCGACTTGCGCCTGCAAGTTTAATATTCGTGCACAATACACATTCATTATAATAATAATTAAAAAAAATGTATTTTAAATTTTAACGAAAAAGTAGTCGGAGTCGCTCGTTTTTTACGACTCCTACTCCGACTCCGATTCCGGCCCAAACACCGCGACTCCGCGACTCCGACTCCAACTTCGACTCCGACTCCACAGCCCTGGATTTTACAACCTTCCTCAATTGGTAATAATGTTGTAAAAATGTAATTTATGATTTTGTGGTACATTATGTTGACTACTTAGTTTTATCTATGCATGAATATGCATATATGCGCACTTCCCTCTTTTTTTCTTCCACATATAAGTTGGTGGGCTGCACACACAATGAAAAATATTAGAGGGAACATTGATCACAGGTCTGAATGGTGGTGATCTAAACTACAATAGTTAAGTTTAGATATATGCACACATTTTGTTTTTGACATTTTGAGATTTGTCTAGTAACAACACTTACAATCGTTAGACATTTGTTTTGTATCTATTTACGTATTATATTGTAGTATTGCAACGTGTGTGATGAGTTGCAAGCTCCATGCCAACTCTAGGGGTTCTTAACTTGAAAGTTCAATTACTGATGCCGAAAATAATATTTCTCAACCACACTTATGTCCGAATCGCTGATTCGATTGTGTTGAATGGTACAATATGAATGAATGAATAAAAATCATCTCTATAGGATGGAAGGCCTAAGTAATAAAAATGATACATCGCTTTTTACAGAATGTTTGTATTATTATGCCCTTCATTTTTAATATGCTTTGGACAAATAAGGAGGACAAATATTGTTACTAAGAATACAAAGAAAGCATATGTCATATTTTTAATCTAATGAAACATGAGAACTTATTTATTAGTTTAGTTTTAAATGCTGATAGAATGAGTGTTTTGCGTTATATCACTATTTTTACTCAATCAATCTTTAATTTTTTCTTGGATTTAAACCCTCATTAAATATTATATTGTATAAGTCATTTTTTTGTGTCACGTTATTCTATTTTACATCAATTTTTTTGTTGCTTTTGGCATTACATTTGTACCATATTTACAAAGGTATAATTTATATACAACATAGTCTTGTTTGTTCTCCCTGATGATGGGGTGAAAACCTCGAAACCGGTAGGGTTATACCGTTACATAAAGTGAAATAAACAGTGTTTGATAAAACAAATTACAACATAGGTTTAGCTATTTCAGGATTAATGATTAATTTTATTTGTTAATATATTTTTCTTCTGTCAAATATAGGATCTCTTCATTGGTAATATAATTTTGGATCGATGACTCCCAGCTGTCTTTCCATCTTTTTGGTGATCTAGGAAGACAACTGTCAGGATGTCTTCCCTAGAAGATCACAACAAAAAGTTTCCTTACTCTCCACATAGGCATACCAGTATCTTCTTCTTGGTCTTTCCCATCTGAAATTTTCTATTTTGCAAAATTTTTCACATGGGTAGATTTTTTACTATAGCTCAGAATTTTTTCAGTTATCAGAGTTCTCATTTTTGAGCTCCGCAACAGAGCCTTTGTTTTAGTAGTACCTGTTCATGTCTTGATTCTGTGATCATTATGGGCCTATGCATGTTTAATATATTTTCACTTTGTTGCATATTCTCATGTCATTGTTTCTCCATATGACGTCTCTGAAACAGTTCAGTCATGGTGATTGAAAAGCGTGACAAGAAAAGTAAATGCAATATATGGTTGAGTAATAAAAGATGACAAGTTGAAGAATTCTGCTATTTAGGTAGTATTTTTTCAGATGATGGATGAGTTACAGGTGATATCGAACATCATGTAGCAATAGGAAACAAAATCAATGGGGCACTAAGACTACTCGAATCGGACAGTATCAAAATCTGCTAAGATGATAGTCCACAACAGTATTTTTGTGCTAACTTTGATGTATGGGAGTGAAACGTGTACGTGGGAAAAGAATGAAAGGAGTCGAATGAATGCTGTAAAAATACGTGCACTGAGAAAAATACATGGAGTGACAATGTATGACAGAATACGGAATGAAGTGATAAGAGATGAATGTGAACTTAAGGCTGTGTTAAGTAAGATGAAGAAGAGCACACTGAGATGGTTTGGGCATGTGGAATGAATGAATGAAGAAAGACTTACAAAACAAATATATACTGCAAATATGAGTGGAAGGCGTGCTAAAGGAAGCCCAAGGAAAGCATAGTTGGATCAAGTGAATGATATTTTGAAAGAATTATAAAGTCAGATAAATCGTAGTTTTATGAGGTATGTGGATATAGAGGAGGCGAAGAATGTGTGTCGAGATAGGAAAGTCTGATGCTCTGTCCTCTCTGCCTACTCCAACAGATGTCTCTGAGACATCCATATTTGGCATTGACTTTGTGGATTTGTTCTCTTACTGTGTCATAAATATGGTATTTTTAAAAAAAATTTAAAACATTGTACCGCTCAATACTTTTGTACATGTTGGAAAAAATTATTATCAGTTGTGGTAAAAAATAGTTGTCAATTTCAGAGGGTTTATTCAAAATTCATATCAACCTTTATCAGTTCCCAGCTGTGCCTCCAAATCTCATGTTACTCACTTTCACATGCTTCAATATGTAATCCACCAGTGTAATTTAGGATTTCTTAATGATGTCTTTGGAGTTATATTATTCTAAGCTGTGTTATATTCCTCCTTCTAACTCCTACTTAAGCTACTCTTATAATGAGCTGTAAATTAATGAGTGCATATTACCTGTGCTGAGTATAATAGAAGGCGTAATACAAAATGGGGGATCGTGGTACCTTACATTGGTGCCACCGAAGATGACTATGTAAGCCAATTTTTTATAGGCATATCCTGTTGCATATAGGGCAAACACCTTCCGTAGTTACAGCTTTTCTGCATCTTCTTTCTCCCTGATAACCAGCAACATAATGAGTTATGATCTATGACTAAGTCTAGTAAACCCCTCTTATTTATCCACATTTTTTTACCAAAAGAGGATATACAGTGAAATGCAGAGAACATCACAATTCACAATTACAAAAATATTTTCTACATATTGTAATAAAATATAATGTTTCAATTTATTGTGGAAATAAGTTTTTTTAACTTTTTTTGGTTACTTATTACAATTTAAAATAATATTATGTAAATGAACAAAGGCAATTGTAATTTATCGTTTAATTTATTAAAATAAACAAGTTTCTAGCAATAGAATTAAGGGTAGGATTAGTAATGCTATTTTAGGCATTTCGTAACGGTCTTAGAATTTGCTATAGTTCGGAAATTCTAGGATGAGTCCTGTGACAGCTCACAAATTTGCCCCAATACAACCTTGTAAAGATGTTCAGTAATTTTAATTATTTTATCAACTTTAATATAAGCCTCAATTCTAATAAATAGCAAGTTATTTAGGTAAATACATTACATAAGGTTGTATTGTGGCAAATTTGTGAGCTGTCACAGGACTCATCCTAGAATTTCCGAACTATAGTCAGTTAATATGTTTAAGACAAACATAAATTCAGATGAAACATAAAAAAGGTGAAACTAGCCGAGATCCACTCAATCTGAGATACTTTAGATTGCTTAGAAGCATGCTTACCGCAAGATATTATTTTACCTTGATATTTATCTATGTTTATTAGATAACTAGGTAGAATACCCGACATTGCCTGAATTTTTTATGAAATAAAATTTATATTTCTAAAGGTAGAATGGTGTAGAAATGCGTAAAGAACAAAACATGCAAGATTTGTATGTGTTTGTTTGTCCTTTAGAAACTTGTGATTATGTTGTAATTAATAAAACACAATAGTTCTTGATAACATTGTGCCTGATAATTGAATCATACAACAGGTATGCATAGTTGTATATTTCACCAGCAAAATATTTCATTATGCACAGTACTTGCCAGCACAAGCAATACTTTACTACAGTACAGACAGTTTTTGCCACCCCTTGCTGTACACTCGGATCTTGACTAGGTCCAAAATCCATCATAACTTCTTCCTAGATTTCATTAACAAACATGTTTGGTTGGGAAAGCTTCTACAGTGTTCGAAAGAGGAGCGATATTTTTATAAACATTTTGGCTTTCTGACTAACAACGTTGCCAAGTTTGGTTACGAAAGGTTCAATGGTATTTAAATGCATAAAGGAAAACCAAACAAACAGAATTGCACTCTTATACTCGTATTCATATTATAGATTGACTCAACTTTGAAAGAAATAATTTGTTGCTTAAGACATTCGGATAATTTTTGCACAAAGCAAACTTCTTTATAATTCTTTTTTCTAATTTGATTTTTTTATAAATCTTTTAGAAATGACGAAGTGTTACCTCAACCAACAAATGAGATATTTTTGTCCATCGATCCTCCTGTCTCAGATTCGGCAATGCCACAATCTCCAAATCATACCACCATCATCATCAGGACAAAAGCAGAACCTGAGTGGAATTCCAATGATCTTAATACCATTGGCAGGTATAGCTGTGAACATGATGGCTGTGGAAGAACATATAGCACTTTGGGAAACCTTAGAACACATATGAAAACTCATAAAGGTAAGTCAAAATTTATCATATTTTTCCATTTTACTAACTTGTTCATAACAACAGAAATATGGATGTCAATACTGGATGTCAATATTGGAAAATTTTAATTTGAAAGTAAATTTCAAATATGACCCTTTTAAAATTATTTTTACCTCTTATAAACTGTATAAAAAAATTACAATTTTCAATTTTGGGAATCCAAATACTTTCAAATATAATTCTATCACATTAATTTTTAATCCTGGGAAACAGAATAAGTTCAAACATAATTATTTCACATTGGGAATGAACTCAATTTTCTATTGAATATGTGTTTCAAGCTTAACTTTATGAAATGTGAGTAAAACTTCGAAGTGAAATTTGTGCTAACTCTTTATCATCTGGTGATTCGTGAATATTGGCAAGCCACATTTTCCACTCGACTAGCTCACATTATTGTTTTAAGATTTTGAATAGTTGAATAGTAATAAGTAATGAAAAAGTAATTAAGTTAACTTTATCCGGAAATTGAAAAAGTCTCTAACATCTTTCACTGCCAACACACAGTGACAACTTCCACTAAATAGCACACAGTTTTAAATATTTAGAATTTTCACATTCTAGTTTTTTACATGAGATGATTGAATAAATTGAACAATCTTTTATCTAGAATTCAATCATGTTTTAAGATACTGTCTACTAAGAAAAAATCAACCCTAAATCAAAATAAATACATTTTAGATTGTATTCAAAATCATGCGATGTAATATATTTTTTTATGAAAATCTGCCTGCACTTTATCTATACCTACAATAATGAATTTTAAAATCTGTGATTGGTATTGCTTTTAATTTATTTTGATCTTTATGGAGTAGGTGGTACATAATAACACGTATTTTTGCCATTAAAATGAACACTGAAAAAGTAATTGTCCTTTTATGAACTTTTATCTTTATATTAAACTGCTTTTGATCTAACATTAGTTTTATATATATACTAACACTTAATAAAGAAATATTTTTTAAATTACAAATAAACATAAATATAAACACATTAAAAACACAACTTTAACTTTATAATTTTTAGTAAATTAGCAACATTTTTTTTTTTTGGATTATACTCATATCTTTTATCCTTTCATAGGAAAATATTTTTTTTTCTTATCTTTTTATAGGGAATATGAAGTATTAATGATATCTTGGTAAATTTTCTCTCATATATAGGACACTAAAAAGTGAAACGTAGTAGCGCTCAGGGTTTTCAGTCTAAATTTTTACCAGAATCTTCTCAAATTAAAATTCACTTCATTTGATTTAAAGTTTCAAACATTATTAGTTGTCTGAATGTTGCAAGAATTTGAGCAAATAAGGACATTATATAGCTTAGTTGTTTATTCCCTCTTAAAAAATATTTAAACAATTATAGAATTTAATTTGTCAAAGGTTGACTCCCTTTATTAGCTTATAATAGTAGTTTATTTCGGGTCAGATGTCAGTGCCTGTGGTCTAATAGTTAGTATTCTCAATAAGCATATTGGAGTTATGGATTTGATTCCCAGCAGATTGACTTCCGAACTGCATTTCATCTGAATTCATGTTTTTCTGTTTACATATGTTCTTAGTGCAGTGCAGGTTTTTTCATAAATTCTAAGTTAAAAAATAGTGCTATATAAATCTGTCTGATGAAACGCTTCAGTAGATTGTACCAATTGATCATCTTGAAATTTGAATCTTCTTGCTGTTAAAATTTGAGTGTGATTTGTAAAGATCGTGCTTGTTGAAGTGTAGCAGCTTGGACACAGTTAACTAATAACTCACTGGTGTCATCCATCCACAGAATGGACTGATCTCCCACGATCACCTATCATTAGATCAGTCAGTTATATATTTAATGTCTTAAATTTTTTTTTGTACTGAAAATAAACTTGATAAATTTTCTTTTGATTTTTCATTTTATAGAATTATCTCATATTTTAAAAAGTAAAACTTATTGAAATAAAAAAAAACATTTTAAAGTTATCTAAAACTTAATTCTTTTCCAAATTTCACGAGAGTAATGAAAAAATATTAGAAAGCTGGGAAAGATAATTGTGATAATTTTGCATAAAAAAAAGAATTCGTTTTGTGGTGGTAATTTTGAAGTACAATACTTTTTAATTCTTAACGTTTATTTTTGAGTTTAAAATGTATTATGAAATTTTTTGGAAAGGTTATGTAACTAAAAAGATTTAAATATTCCTATTACAGTTCAAAGTATTTAACTAATTTGAAATATTTTGTTTACGTCTACAGTTATCAGGAGAATATGTCTTATAGCAGTTGCTGAAGGGATCAAAATGTAAATAAATTACGTGGGATTATTTTCTTCAATCAAAATCGCCTTGAAATTTGAGATGCTCAATTAATTTGAGATGCTCATATTTTATAGAATATTGGGGGTGGAAGATATTTAAGTCATTTTGCTATCATCAACAACCTTGACGGGAGCGCGCGAGTGCAGATTGAAAGTGGACCAATAGGCTAATGTACCTATTTCTTGTTGACTTTAATTTTTTGAAGTGATGTCTGCGTTTTTGGTTTTATTTATTTGCTAGATACTTTTTAAGCATGAAAAAATTTCCCAATGTCAACACTTGTGAACCTTTTTCCTATGTTTGAAAAATTGCTTTTTGTTATTTTTGGTCGTGGACATAAACTACAGAAAAATATTTTCAATTATTTTGAGGACGGATTGAAAATTCATCATTTCATCTTTTGCCATTTCTGTTGTGATCTACATGCAGCTATGGCATGCTCTTTTTACGAGTTTTAATGATTTAGATTCAAAAGCTCAAAAAAATCTCATTGAAAACAAAAGCAGATTATTATTTCCAATTATTTTAATGTGGAAACAATTACAATAAAAACTTTATATACAACTGTAATAAATATTGATTTTACAGAATTATATCTTAAAATAATAATTTTTCATCAGAATTGTGGATGATATTTGACTATAAAGTTGTAATAATGTTTTTACTAAAATTGTTATATACTTTATTCACATAAGTTTTGGGTTTTCATTTGTTTTTTACTGTAGGAATATCAAGAATGTTTGACCTAAAAACATTTCAACAGTTTACTGTAGAAATATCAAGAATATTTGACTTACAAACATTTCAACATTTTTACTGTAGGAATATCAAGAATGTTTGTTTGACCTACAAACATTTCAACATTTTTACTGTAGGAATATCAAGAATGTTTGACCTAAAAACATTTCAACAGTTTTACTGTAGGAATATCAAGAATGTTTGACCTACAAACATTTCAACATTTTTACTGTAGGAATATCAAGAATGTTTGACCTACAAACATTTCAACATTTCGTGTGGATTTTTACTGTAGGAATATCAAGAATGTTTGACCTACAAATATTTCAACATTTTTACTGTAGGAATATAAAAAAGTTTGACCTACAAACATTTCAACATTTCGTATGGATTTTTTTCATTAAAAAAGTATATGTTAATTTTGAATTAAATTTCCCCTCTACGTATTTAGTTATTTTGTTCATAGACTATGATATTTACTACTTATTCATCTTATATATATTCGTTGTAATTTTCAAGCAAACGAGAGTAATGATGCTTTTTTCTATTCTTTTGTGGGAGTTTTGAAGTAGGTTTAATTATTTTGACAATATTAAATTACTTGTCAGTTAACCAAATAAATAAAAAACAGATAAATTAATATTGAAAAATAAACTATATATTGTTATTTAAATTTGTCTAAAAAATAATTCCAGCTTTCAAGTACTAACTATTTTTATATCACCGAAATTCTAGACATGATTTAATCAATCATTTGTTTTATAAATACAAAAATCACATAGTAAGCTCTTTAATTTGGATTTATGCCAAAATATTACTAATTTAAACATTTTATAAAAACATTAATGTGACACATTCTATTCTTTTTGTGCTTTGTTTAAAATAGTGTTTTTTTGGCATGCAAGATGTAATTGTTTACAAGTTTTGATTTTTGTGTTATAGTAAATTTGTTGTATTGATGGTTTAATTTTTTGTCATTCATTTTCATTTGAATGTTACTAATATCAAGCATGAAGGGAAATGTGCACATTTTGATATGTTTTAATTAACTTGGCACTCTCAAACACTGCATAATGGTATTTCCAACAAAATTTTAAATACAAATCTTATTTTTTTCATGTTTTATTT
Source organism: Odontocerum albicorne (assembly GCA_949825065.1). Lineage (NCBI taxonomy): Eukaryota > Metazoa > Arthropoda > Insecta > Trichoptera > Odontoceridae > Odontocerum > Odontocerum albicorne. The sequence goes on from OX463838.1 coordinate 43,688,453, forward strand.
TGAATTAATGAGAAAATATTTTTCCATTTCTAATCACTACTTAATATTTATTTTAAAATATATGAATTAGCTATGTTAGTATGCATATAAAGAAATTTCCCTCAAAAAAGTTATTTAATCAATCAAAAATAAGTACGAGGGTGGATCAAATATAAACGAGATTTAAAAAAAAAAAATTTATTTGCAGAAAGAAAAAGACCAAGTGTACATAATTTTTCTACATAATCTCCTACTTTAGAAATTATTTTTTTCCAGCGGATCGGTAGTTTTATATCCCGTCTTCGTAAAAATAGGTGGGTTGTGTCAGCAGCCAATTGCGCACAAACCCCTCTACTCCGTCGTCGTCGTTGAATCGTTGGCCTACCAGAGCTTCTTTCAGTGGCCCAAAGAGATGAAAGTTGCAGGGCTTCCCTTTCCAGGGCAGGGATCAGGATTATAGGGAGGGTGTTCCAGTCATGTCCTCCAATTGTTCGCATGTTACCGCTGCAGTATGGAGCCTCGCGTTGTCATGGAGAAGAATCACTTCTGGTATCGGTTGGTCACGTCTTTTGCATTGATAAGCAAGTTTAACTTCACTCAAAAGCTCGCAGTAGTGCGCTGCATTGATGGTGCGACGATCGTGCAAAAAATCGATGTGCAAAATGCCGCACAGGTTCCAAAAAACGGTCGCAAGCACCTTACCAGCTGACAGCCAAGTCTTGGCTTTATCAGGGGCTGCCTCATCCTTCTTTCTCCACTCTATGCTGGCTTGTTTCGACTCGGGCGTGTAGTGGTGTATCCAAGTTTCATCACAGGTAACAATGTGACTCAAAAATGCGTTCCCTTGTGTCAACCGTGCCAAGAGCAGATCACAGACGTGCAAACGTGCCAACTTTAGTTCTATAGTCAAAAGATGTGGGACCCATCGAGCAGACACTTGACGGAATCCTAGGTCCTTTGTGACTATGTATTGAGTGCTCCCATAACTTATTCCTATCTCAGAATAAATTTCGAAAACCGTCAAACGTCGATTGCCTCCCAGAAGATCACGAATGGCGTTAATGTTCTGTTCGGTAATGCTCATCCGTGGGCGACGATCATAGCTCTCGTTTTCGACCCCTTCACGGCCTTTCATGAACTCCTTATGCCAGGTAAACACACGAGGGTTTGACAATGTTTGATCCCCAAACTGTGCCATCAGTCTTCGCAGAATTTCGGCCGGTTTTACGTCCTCACGAGCGAGAAACTTGATAATTATACGTTGCGCAATCGACGGGTGCACCTCTTTCTCTGACATTGTGTGCCATACTAATGACGGAATCTGTCGAGGCCGACCGACTGCTCTCCCTACTCCTGATTTCCCCACCCAGCACTCCTCGAGGCGGCCGCGCGCTCTTAAAAATGTACACGCCCTAAAATAAATGTTTAGTTTATATTTGATCCACCCTCGTAATAACATTCATATTTAATAAAACTTTTAATACTTTGTTAATCCAACGTCTTTTTATTCACACTGAATCTCACTAAGACTATTTTTATTTGTATATACACATTTATTTCATCCATATTCCAGTTACATAAATATCTCTTCGTAGTTGTCCAATATATCTTCAGGCAAATAAAACAAACTGATGGTTTGTTTTTTTATCTTCAGAATGATTTTATACTTAACATAAATATATTTTCACAGTAAATAATATCCATTGGAATTTTATTTTGCATTTAAAGAGTTTTCCAAAAGACGTAAAATACCTTTTTTTTAAGATTTTCAAAACATATGCTGCTTGTTTTTTTTATATAAATTATTTTAATTTCAAGCTGTGTTTACTTAAAAACACCTATTTTAAATTGACTCAAATGTTTGCTTAAAAGCAACTATTTGAAACTTACCAAATGATGAAATATATTTCTATAAATTGGTACATTGAAAAGACAAAAGTATGTTTTGAGACTTTCACTGCTTTTCGTATCGGTTATAACACATCAATCAATAAGTCCCGGGACTAACTACTAAAACAACATTTGTTTGCCAAAATTCTTTATTCATCAACATAGTCTCCTTCAAGATCGATACATTCATTCCAACGCTTTCCTAACTTTTCTATGCCAGCCGTGTAGAACGGTTTATCTTTGGTTTCAAAATAGGCGTTAGTTTCGGCAATCACTTCTTCATTGGAGCCAAATCTCTTTCCCTGGAGTATCTTTTTGAGGTCTGCGAACAGCCAATAGTCGCTGGGGGCCATATCTGGAGAATACGGTGGGTGCGGAAGCAATTCGAAGTTCAACTCATGCAATTTGGTCATCGTTACCATCGACTTGTGACACCAGTGCATTGTCCTGATGAAAGAGAATTTTTTTCTTCATATGGGGTCGTTTTTTTGCAATTTCTGTCTTCAAACGCTCCAATGCTATGTAATATTCGCTATTTATGGTTTTTCCCTTTTCAAGGTGATGGATGAATATTATACCTTGCGCATCCCAAAATACGGAGGCCATAACCTTCCCGGCCGACTGTTGAGTTTTTGGTCGCTTCGGACGACTTTCACTGGCTGCTCTCCACTCAGCTGACTGCCGATTTGATTCCGGAGTATAGTGGTGGATGCGAGTTTCATCCATTGTCACATACCGACGCAAAAACTCCTGTTTATTTCGCGTCAACAGTGCCAAACAGCGCTCTGAATCATGGATACGTTGTTGTTTCTGTTCCATTGTGAGCAAACGCGGCACCCATTTCGAAAAATGCTTTTTCATGACCAAATGTTCATGCAAAATAGTGTAAACACTACCAAATGATATCTTCAGGATGTCAGCTATCTCACGCAACTTTACTTTGTGAGTTTCCATCACGATTTTGAGTTTTTTTTTTATGTTTTCTGGTGTAACAGCCTCATTTAGAGGACCAGAGCGTTCAGCATCATTTGTGTCTACGACCGCGTTCGAAATCAGCATACCACCGACAAATGGTTGTTTTCGACAGAACAGAGCCCGGATAACAATTTTCAAGCCATCCCTGAGTTTGAATGGTATTTTTTCCCATTAAAAAGCAATGTTTTATCAACACACGAAATTCGGTTTTTTCCATTGTTTTAAAAAATCACAAAAGTAGCGTCACTAAAACCACTGTAACTCAATGACACAATGTCGGAATGTCATGAAAGTTTGACACGTAACTTCTAAAGGTTGGTACTAACTGAGAATGGTATGGATTTGTTATTAGAGGCGCCATCTGTTGGTTAGTCCCGGGACTTATTGATCGATGTGTTATGAGGTCTTTTGGAGTATAGTACTTCTCGGTTTGGCTTATGATTCCACACCACGTTGTACAACACTCTGAAAGACCTTATACAACTAAGACGAAATTTGAGCGATAGTTCTCTTAAATTATTATCTAAATAAGATGTATAATATGTATATAAGCCTTATATTTTAGACAAACATTGAAATTCTGTAAAAGTATGACTGTCATGTTTTGATCATTTATATTACTTCTATAACTTTTGCCTTGATACTCAGCCAAATGATGCTATTTTATTAATTTGTCTGACAAGGTGAATATTAATTGCTTTATTGTAACACCAGGGTTATTATATTTTCTTTGGACATCTGTCTTATATGTATAGAAAGTTTCAAGTTAAAATGAAAGTAGCCAGATCTATTTTTATTCCTAAACTTATATGTTTCAGCTTCTAGATTGGATTTCAAGTTATTTATTAAGATTTTTTATACTATACATTTATATCTAAATACATGTTTTATTTTAAGTACTTAATTTTGGAATGATCTGCCTAAAACCGCTCTTAAAATGAAAGTGTTATTTCTTTATTTTCTCCACACTTTTTTTTTCTGCCTATCTTTTATTAAATGTCTCTTTTGGCTGATTTTACATAAAAGTAATAATTCTTATTTTATAATCTTTGTGCTATTTGGTGGAGTAGATTTACTCTATGATTCAAATTTTCAGTCTTTCTAGGTCAACAATTGAAAAAACTCCTAAACTTATTTAGCTTGTTTCATAACTTCTGTCATGCCAAGTGCGCTTCAAGAAATTAACTTACAAAAACTTTCAACAAAATGAATATTGTAAAAACAATAGGACTATAATTAACTTTAATAAATATACATCTACATTTTTTTTATATTCATTGAACCTTTCTTTGGACAATTTATTTTTCATAAATGCATAATGTTGCAGGTGAATATAGATTCAAATGCCCCGAGTTATCCTGTTCGAAGGCATTCCTCACTTCTTACAGCTTGAAAATCCATGTGCGGGTACATACAAAAGTCAAACCATTTGTATGTACATTAGAAGACTGCAAGAAGGCATTCAATACTCTATACAGGTAAATTCATATTAAACTTTTTTAATATATATTCATGTCAAAAGTTCATTTTACATATGGTATCATCATTCATGAGGATTCATTTGTAGATGATATAGATAAGGTTGGTCAGCATATTTTTAAATATAAATGTGGGTAAATTTACAGAATGGGAAATTGGCTGATATTTGTAAAAATGTCAAAAAATTGATCTAAGAAACTTATGGTGTTCTCAGCAGAGCATTAACCTTAGTCTTTAGACAGGTTAAATGTTAGTTGCCAGTTTTTTGTTTACATATGTAAATTTATATTATATAAGTTTATATATGTTATTTGTATTATCTCTCTCTTATTTTGTTCATGTTATTGGTAATGGTGTTAAATGTAGATTTACCGAATTCAACCTAGTGTCAAGAAGTTGACTAGTATTTCAGTAGATATATTTTTCTTTTGAAATTATCCAAAGATTGTGTACATACTTTACTTATAGGTTTATATACTATATATTCAATCAAATAATTAAAACATATTAAAGGTTTGTGTATTGAATAATAGTATTTAAAGTAAAGTGTTCAAATTATGTATTGAAATCCAACACTATCTTTAATTCTTATTTTCAATATCTGTAATCTAAACTATGCTTCCATACCCATAATCTTGAATGTGAATTCAAACAAGTAGGCTTTTTTTATAGTTTAAAACGGCCAGTTTTTACTTCCCATGGTAAAATTCATTATATACTTCAATCATGGAAACATATGGAAATCTAATAATTAAAAATAAAGCAATAAATTGTCTTAAATATTTTTTTTATAATTTTCTATTTCCTAAAAAAAACTTTTGTATCCATATGAAACCAAATCTCCTGTAATGTGTAATGTGATTTTGAGATTATTATCTTCTTCTAATATTATCTTGGCAACGGTTGGAGAACCAAATGCATGGCTCGCTGCCAAAACCCAATGAAGGTGTAAACATCGGAACAAACTAATTATCTATTGATTATTATCTGAGGTGAAACTGTAAACAGTACGCGATGTGAGATTTTGTAAATATTAACATCAAACAATATGACGACATCAGACCTTTTAAGTTTTGGTATTACTAAATAAATGATTTGGCTCTTTGTGAGTAGTCTACATTTCATTATCTGATTAAGAAAAATCATGCTTCAAAAGAATATATTGGGTGTACAAATTAGTTGGGTCCGTTTTTTTGTGTTCAAAAATGCATTCATTTCTAAACAAAATTAATGAACGGATCAATTAAACTATTGTCCATCGCTGGCTACTACTTTTTCCCATCTCTCAGGCAATTTTCGAATTCCACCTCGAAAAAATGACTCGTCTTTTGAGGCGATCCAAGTTTGGAGCCAAGTTTCGGTTTCTACGAAAGAAGTGAACCAGTGACCTGCCAAATCGTGCTGCAACGGCGGGTGCGGTAAAACATCCCATTTGAGCGTTTCCAAATATTTTTTTACGACTTTTGCGACATGAGGCTGAGCGTTGTCATGAAGATGAATAACTTTATCATGTCTTTGCTCGTATTCCGGCCGTTTTTCTCGCAATGCACGGCTCAAATGAATTAATTGTAGCCGATACCGATCGCCCATAATTGAATCACCAGGTTTCAGCACCTCATAGTAAACAACACCCCTTTGGTCCCATCAGATACAGAGCATGATCTTCGAACCATGTATGTTCTGTTTTGGTGTTGATGTTGAGGTCGATGGCAACGATTGACCGGGCTTAGCGTAGTATTTTTTCTTTTTGGGGTTGTCGTAGAATATCCTCTTCTCATCTCCAGTTACAATCCGATGCAAAAAACCTTTTCTTTGTTGCCTTTGAATCAGCTGCTCGCAAGTGAAAAATCGCCTTTCAACGTCTCTCGGTTTCAGTTCATAAGGCACCCTATTTCCTTGTTTTTGAATCATTCCCATGGCTCGCAATCATACGGAAACGGCTTGTTGAGTCACTCCCAATGATTCTGCAAGCTCCTCTTGCGTTTGACTCTGATCTTCTTCAAGTAATGCCTCTAATTCTTTGTCCTCGAATTTTTTGGCTGAAATCTCCATCCTTGAAACGTCGAAACCATTCCCTACATGATTTATCAGTTGGAGCAGCGTCACCATAAACTTTGACAAGCATTCGATGGGCTTCTGCTGCACTTTTCTTCCAATTAAAGCAGAAAATTAAAACCTCCCGCAAATGGTGCTTGGTTAACACAAAATTCGACATTTTCAACACACAACAAGGTTTTTGCATGAAACTCAAAGCGATATAAACTGAATATTATTGGCAGATGTCTAACCTCTCTGAAACCGCCAAAATCGGCTGTCACTATGAACTATTCATAACAGCCAGAGCCATATTTTGGAAACGGACTGATCTAATTCGTACTCCTAATATATCAAATCAAATTTTGATGGCAATCTAGAATCCCCCCAACTATATATCGTAGGCACCTTGATGACCTTAGCTCATTTGTGTGTATATACAACTATTTAATAACCACTGATAAGTTTTGGTTATTTTTTTTATGAAAAGGCATGGTAGTCTTATTTATTGTCAACCCATAGTTACAACCGTAGAAAAGATCATAGGCTTCTACCCAAATCAGTATTATTACAGACTACATTTGACAAGACAGTTGCATCCAGTTATCAAGAAAAACAGGTTGAAACTTAATATTTTGTTTTGTCAAAAATCTTAACCTGACTTTTGGCAGAGCAGAAAACAAATTTCACTGTACAGGAAAATTTTTGGTAGTCTTATTTATTGTCAACCCATAGTTACAACCGTAGAAAAGATCATAGGCTTCTACCCAAATCAGTATTATTACAGACTACATTTGACAAGACAGTTGCATCCAGTTATCAAGAAAAACAGGTTGAAACTTAATATTTTGTTTTGTCAAAAATCTTAACCTGACTTTTGGCAGAGCAGAAAACAAATTTCACTGTACAGGAAAATTTTTATGTCCATTATTAAGTTCAAATATTAATTTACCTTGAAAAAGTAAATGGTGCTCGCCACATTTACATATAATCTATAGTACAAAAAGTTTAAGGACCACAATCCATCCTGTTAGTTTCAAACAAAGGTTCTGTATTTCCGTACTTTATTTGATTATATTATATATTTTACGTAATAGGAAAAGTTGTGGAATTCTGTGTCTGTGAAAAGTTGTGGCTAGTATGTTCTCAGATGATGGAAGAGTTAAGAAGGATATCAAACAACGTGTAGTGGTAGGTAACAAAGTCAATGGAGCACTAAAACATATATACTCAAACTGTATCGAGTGTATCAAAATCTGCTAAGATAATAGTCCACAATAGTATTTTGGTGCCAACTTTGGTGTGTGGGAGTGAAACTTGGGAGTGGAAAAATACTGATAGGAGCCGAATAAATGCTGTAGAAATGCGTGCATTGAGAAGAATGCATGGAGTGACAATGTATGACAGAATGGAGGGATAAGGGAGGAATGTGTCCTTATGGCTGATGTGTTAAGTAAGATGAAGAAGAGCAGGCTAAGATAGTTTAAATATGTGGAATGAGTGAATAAAGAAAGATTAACTAAACAGATATATAGTGCAGATGTGAGAGGAAGACCAAGGAAAGTATGTTGGGATCAAATAAGTGATATTCTGAAAGAAGGAAACGTAGAAAGTCAGAGAAATCGTAGAAGTTGTATGAATGTGGAAAAGGCAATGGATGTGTGTCGAGATTGAAAGTCGGATGCTCTGTCCTTTCTGCCTACCCTGACAGGGAGATAGTGTCATGGTATGTATATATGTGATAGGAATAAGTTGTAAATTTAAGAGCATTTAAAATTAAAGTATAGAAGATTTTATTCACTGACTTAATCCAATAAAAGCTTTTATGTCGAAGGTATTTTTTGTTTCAAAGATGTATCATTGAAAATAAAAATGTATAAACCTTATTTATTTTTGGTTTATTATTCAAATATTACTAACACAAAAAAATATTCATTATTTGTCATATTTTTCTCACTGCTGCTTCCTATCCTTGTCACCTTCAATACCCCATCTCGAGTTATTCTCAAGCATTTGCTATTTTACATAAATGATCTCTGAATATTTCTGTGCTAAACAAAATCTTGTATTATCAGCTGCATATTTTTCAGGAAAAGTCAAAGATATTTTCTTATCACCAATATTAACCTGTCTCAAATATTATATTTTAACAGCCTGTATTCTTAATCACTTTCCTTCTCTCTCTCTCTCTCTCTTTTTCTCTCTTTGAAAATCCAGCTTATATCATTGCAGGTCAGGCCAATTTGTGTAATCCACAAAAGTCAAATTTTACAAGCAAAAAAAAAAATTTCACGAGTGATCATTTAACTAAAGTTTCAATAATGACTATTGTACAATTCTAAATTTAATATAATGGAAAATGTATTTTGTAACTCTGATGTAAATTTGACATTGAAAGATAAATAGTTACTTCACTCTAGATGTTTTTTTAAACAATTAGGAATAAACTATTTGTATTTTGATAGGGTAAACATGAAAAATACAAAAAAAAAAGAAGAATAGTGTTACCAACACACCTAGTTTTGTTGTAATTTAAAGTATATTATATCTAATTTCATTGACAGAATCTTAAAAATCTGTAGATTTTGTAAGAAAAAGTATAATATTATTGATTTTATAGTTAATTCCAAGGTAAACTTTTTTTATATTTATTTTATACCACATTTTACTTGCTATGTTGAACCTTGGTTAGGATGTTTCGTATAGGAAGATATGTACTATAGCTACCTTAGGTTTCATATCAAAGTCACGTATTTATATGTTATCATTTAAAAATTAGATCTTATGCTAGTATTATGGCAGGCACACATTTTTTGGTATTGCTACATTACATTATAGTGCAACACGTGTCAAAGGAGACAGTTTGTCTACAGATGCAGCTGCAACGTAAAACCACCAAATAAATATAAGGCACTACTGGTGGTTCGGTCACGTATTTAAGATACAGCCTCGTTGCTGGTTAATAATTTAACTGTTTTATCGCTCACAAGGAACTCAATGAATCATACTCCCCTCCCATTCTATACAATACTCGAAATACTTGAGTCAAGAAAAATCATCTTTAAAACTAATTTATATGAGTTCAAGGAGAGTTTGAATATATCTATCAAGTGTCCATACTGATTCACCATCCTGTGCAGCCTAATGCTTGACGAATTATAGGAATAGTTGGTTGCATGATGACTATAATAGAACAGTTGATGCGTGGGCCTGGAGAGAGTTCGCAAACAGATTAATTGAACAAGCTCAGGACAATCATAATAAGGTTTGACAATTTTATACAGTACCAATAAGTCCATTAATGTTCTTCTGTTAGACAATGTTGTTAAGTTCATGAGCTTCATCAAGTGTTCATCGTGAGGTAAATTAAATTTATTTTTATCTCAAACTCATGATCAAAGTACCTGAACCTGTTCACTTGACCTTTATTAAATTGACTATAATAAAAGTCCGTTAATTCAAAATTTAGTGGACCGAATTTCACAAAAATCAAATTGCTAATTACATGATCACTAAAAAATCAATTTGAAAATGTGCATTGCTTCCCAACAGCTGAGAATATCGCAGCAATTTTTTCTTCCTGTAAAAGTAGTGCAAGTTAAGTAATGTTTTTGACAAATTAATGTTCACAGATGTGAAATTATTAAAAGTAAAATAAAAAAACTTTACCACATACTTATGATAATCTTGGGATATTTTGATATTGAATCTATGAATATAGGGGGAGCCCCGGGAAATTAACTGCTCACTGGCGCGTAATACACTTCACCGCTGTAATATGTCCCGCCGCTAGAGCCGGCTACTGGGTGAATCAGTGTTTTGCATGGAAAATTTTAATTATTAGAATTTATGAATACTTTTTGGCGAAAAAAACCTTACGAATTATAATGTTTTTCAAATTAACAGTAGAATTTGTTATGAAAAGTAAATTTTAGAACCTAGAAAATGGAAAAAACTAATAACGAATTTTAGTTCTAATTAATGGACTTTTACTGTATAGAAATGTCTTGTTTATCTCTTGTATTTTCAATTCCAAATTATTTAATAATTCCAATGTTGCTTCCAGGTTAAGAGCTCATCAACGATTACACAATGGGAATACATTTGACTGTTACCAGTTTGGTTGTGCCAAGCATTTCACTACTCTCAGCGATCTAAAAAAACATATTCGAACCCATACTCAGGAAAGACCCTATAAGTAAGTGGTGTTGGCTAATTTAATAAAATAAGTTTATCAATCGTAAAATGAAGTATGTGAAAATTGTCTATTAAGCTCAGATAAACCCTCTTATAATGTTTTCTTGGCTAAGAGAAGTACTTTTTTGCTCAAAAAAAAATTATAATAGAATAAACACATTAAATGCTACTCTCTTAAGAAGTTTCAACTAGCTGGCCCCTTGAAAAAGAACTCAAATTGTTTTGTGATTATTTTGTAATTACTTTGTTTTCATCAATAATTAGCTGTAAGATAACATTTGCAACAAGAATGTCAGTCAATGCAAACATTGAACAAAGAGTATAATTTTTACTCAAAGATGGAATGTTATACATAAAATTATACAAACTCGGAAAAATATTTACAGAATTTTTTGCTCCATTTAATAATTTTTTATTATTGTAGTTTAAGTCTGGTTTCCCATTAACCTAATGTGAGTTGTCTTAGAAATTAAGTTAACAGTTAACTGGAAAATTATATATAAGTACTGTCCGACCGAAATGTCTACTTCAGCCACAATGGCAAAACATTTGATTGGAGCTAAAATCTGGATGGTAGATTGTTTTAACATTTTTAATACTTAATTTGAAATAAAATTTACAGGTGTGTGGAGGATGGATGCGGTAAGGCGTTCACAGCATCGCACCACTTGAAGACGCACTCGCGTACCCACACAGGCGAGCGACCCTACACATGTGTGGAGACACACTGCGCCCGTGCTTTTACCACGCCTCACAGCCTCAAGAGCCATCTGAAAACACACTTACGATACTCAAATAAAAATGACGATACCAAAGACACCACCACAAGGAATGATGATAAGAACATAGATACACAACATAAGGTATGTTCTTTTTATCATATATGTCTTAAGTGGTGAATTTTGTGTTAAGTGAAAAACTTTATCTCCCTTAATAGTGCAATGGCAGGAAAATCAGTGAGTGAACAAAGTGCTATTTCACTTAAAGTGAAAATGGAGTTACTAAAAGCAGTAGATATAGGGCATTCTTCAAAAACATACATTTGCAAAAAGTTCGGAATTGCTAATTCAACATCATCAACTATCATAAAGAATAGAGACCGTTATCAACTAACATAAAGAATAATGTGTTTGAGCTACCTATGTAGCTCAAACACATTATTTATTTCTATAATTTATTTCTACCTATGTAGCTCAAACACACTATTAATTTCTATAAATTGGATGAGAAGGCCTTAACACGAAAAGCTGATGTGTTTGCAATCCAAATGGGGATTGAATTTACTGCAAGTTCAGGCTGGTTGGGATGTTTCAAAAAAAGAAACTACATTGTTTTCAAAAATGTTTGTGGTGAAGCAAATCAAGTTTCACAGAATATGACGTTGGATTGGCTGCAGTCTACGTTACCCACAGTGCTTGAAGAATATAGCATGAGAGATAGATGTCTTGAATGCTGATGAAACGGTTTAATTCTATCGCTGCTTACCCGATAAAATTGAATAGTTTTAAGGACAGTGGTGTTCAGGCGGCAAAAAGTCCGAAGAGAGGATAGTTTGTAATTCAAACAGATCGGAAAAGCTGCTCATATTTGTGATTGGGAAGAGCATGAAACTACGATGTTTTAAAAATGTTGAAAAAAAAACCAGTTGAGTACTATATATGGCAAACAAGAAAGCAAGAAAGAAAATCGAAAAGTTTCCATGTCCAGCTGAAGTGAAAATTAAAAGTAAAGATTAAAAGCTATAAAGTTTATATTTTTGCCACCAACCACGACTAGCATTTTACAGCCTTGTGATCAAGGTATCATACAAAATTAAAATTTTCATTACCGGAAACAATTGCTTAGAAAATACTTAGTCACGATTGAAGCAAAGGAAGATTTCTCGTTCAATCTATTGGGTGCATTGCATATGTTGCGCACTGCTGGGAATCTCGTAACACCAAAGGCCATTGAAAATTGTTTTCGTCATGCAGGATTTACCAAAACAACAGATTTAATGTCAAATGACGAGTCTACAGACAACCAAGAAACTGAACCGGCATCTAGTAAAATGTTTTTGGGTGTTTCATCTCTTTTGGAAAATCCTGTATCATTGGATGAATTTGTTAACGTTAATGATAATGTATGTACGGCACCGATTTTGACAGATAGCGATATTTTGGACGTAGTGTATCCCATGGGTGAAAATAGTGATGAAAATATAGACAATGACATCGATTCACCAGTTCCTCTTCCCATTGCATCAGAAATGCGACAAATGATAAAAAGTATGCAGCATATGTACATACGAGTGGTGAAATGAACCAAATGATGGATGATATTGAATAATTTGTAGATAACAAGATGATAAAAAATACAGTGCAAAAAATATATGTTTTTTTACAAAAAACCATTAACATTATTTTTATATTTGTTTATATTGTGTGTGCTTTTATGTAATGAAGTTATTGAACATGTTAAGTGCTAACAAATCGTGTGCCCCTTGTGTTGTGTTATAAGCTCATAAAATGTTAACGTGTAAACTTTCTATCTTAACTTAATTAAGTATCACAACATCAAAAATACTGGTGAGTTTTTTATGTATACTTCTTTCAACACAAAATTCTTTAATTTGAAAAAATATGTTTATCCCCATGATTTCGTGTTAAGCGATTTCTACTGTATTCACATTTGGGAGGCGTCAGATTAAAAAAAACTCAATGATATTGACGCTTTGAAAATAAACTTTTTTAACTGGTTAAAAAGTATTGTATATACATTTGAGTTGAGAGTAAAAAGGTGAGTATAACTGTAATATTTTTTATTTATTACATTTTTAGTCTACATACTGTAGACTAAAAATGTTATAAATTAAAAAACTACTAAGAATATAAAATTAAATTGAATAATATGTAAATGTTTCATTATTTTACTATTATTGTTTAAATTTTTTTTTTATTGAAAATCATTATGACCAAATTACGCCCTCCTAACATGTCTTCGAGTTTAGCAAAAAGTTTTATTTTGAAGTAACTAATGTAAACAATATTTATTTTGTCTTTTAGAAATGAAAATATTCCTTTTATATTTGTAGCTCTATCTGATAAATGCTTGTTGCACAAGAAATTTTATTTATCAAAACACTGTATTTTCCTGTCCAGCACTGCATGAATCAACACTTTTATTTCCCAAATAAGCCAATATTATTTGGACTGTTAAAAATGTTGATTTAAATTAAAATTATGCAGGAATTAAAATGTTTGATCAATGCACTATTAATAATGTATACACGGAGTGTCGGTCCGATTTCAAGACACCTTACTCCTTCATCTGATATTGTGAAACGGACTTGGGTTGTTTGTTTTTGGATATTTGGGTGGTCGTGTAGAAACTTGATAGAGAGGAAAGTATAGGATTTGGTACATAAATTAATGTTATAAAATACATATACATTACATATTAATATACTTATATTTTAAATGTCACGAGTGTTGATATATATGTATACAGAGAGAAAAAGGATAGATATATATATACAATATTATAATACATACTATGAAGAGGGGAGGATAATGCTGTGACTCGTGAGATATATTTACATAGATAAATATGGAGAATAATATTTGTGCCTATCTTTGCAGATTTGGGTAGGTGGCGTGGTATTGTACCGAGAGTGTTTAGTGCCTCGTGGGCCGCTGTCATAGCTAATTCGAGGTTCTTTAAAATCATCGCAATGTGTTCTTGCAACGGGTATTCACGGGTGGGTTGAGGGCGAGCGTTTTTCGCGATATTTGCATAGGAGATCGCGGGAGTCTCGGCATTCGACACTGGCTTTGCCAGAGGAGGGAAACTCCTGGGGATTTCTGTAGCCGGAGGTGGCGCGGGGGGATAGGCCCGTGTTTGGTTTCGGGAAAGCAGGACAGTCTTTGTAATTTGCTGCATGTGCGCCTTTGCAGTTCGCACAAGTAACAGGAACGTCACGCGGCTTTTTACATTCGTCTGATCTATGGTTTTGCCCACATTTGACACAAACGTGGGGGACATGATAGCTGCCACTGCTGTAGAAAATTTTTACTTCCTTTATCTCCTCGACTCCGAAGGGGGTATGGACGCCACGTAGGACAACGAGGAGGGGTTTCTCGCGGTCCTGCTGATATGTGTGGTATGGCACATTGAGGCGGCTGGACTCTTTGGCCAGCAGACGGTACACATCAACAGATTGTCTGGATGCGAAGGTCGCCATTACTGTGATCAATGCAATAATGAATCATTATTTATTGTATTGATCAAAACACTTAATTTCCCACATTATTTAATTAAATATCATACCATCTATTAGATTCCATAGTTATTTATTTAGGGATATTAACTGAACTGCTTTTTTTTTCTTAAAAATAGCTTTCTAAATTTTAGAATTTTTAGTTTCAAAATAATAGTATTTTTTTTTAGAAAAAAATCAACGAGTAAGATGTAACACAATGGAAGAAAATTAAAATATCAGATTGGAATTAAGTAATTCTGAGGTTTATTAATTAATTTGTGTATAAAAGTGTATTATTGCTTATATTTTCAGATCTCTGCTGCCGTAAAAGCTGAAAAGATGGATATCAAAGAAGAATATGAAAGTATTATTGTCGAATCCAATATCAAAATATTACCTTTGCAATCTGGCAGCGAGGAAAGCATCTCTTCAATGGATCTTTCGAAAAATGACTGGGATTTGATATTTGACAACATGAGTGCTTTAAATGCCTTGTCTTCTAAAGATTTTGAGCAATCATCTAATGCTAGTAATTCTTTGAACAAAACTAAAAATGATGTGTCCATTACTAAAACCATGACTAATAGTTTTTACAATGAAAATGCAAATACTAATTTATTAACTGACAATAACAATAACAGTAAATCTCCAACAAGTGGCTTTACAATAATTAGCCCTCAAGCAAACAATGCTACTATATATAATAGTAAAATATCTGAAAGTGCTAATGAAGCTATAGAGCTAGCTCTGGCAAATGAAATAGAAATGCATTCTCCTTGGATAGATGTTAGTGCTTTAGCAGCTTCAATAACTGATCCTTCGGTGAATGTTTGCGAACAAGAACCTCAGAACATATTTCCAGGTGCAACATTTGTACCTACTCACATACAAAGTTATATTGACCTTAATCCTAATGCGTCTGAAAATATCATGGAGCCAATCCCATCTAATGCTTTCCCAATGCTACCTGATATTTCAGGTGTTGAAAATAATAAAAGTTCACTTTCTGACGAGAGTGTTAACATTTTGGATACTGACTCATTAGTATTTGATGCAAGTGATGATCTTGAGATCAATGATGTGTTTAACTCTAGAAGTACTGAACACAGCGAAATCAATAAATTGTTTGAAAAAGAGGACAGAATAGAGGAAAGTGTCAATGTTTTTGGTATGGAGAATCTTGAAATCAATGCTGCAAATTCTGTGCTTTTTAACAATGATTTGAATCTTGAAGATTCTTTATTATTTAATAATGAACCACCTTCAGATATGTATGTTGTGCAAACTGAAAATATATTTAAAGACATTTCGAAACGGAATGTTTTGCACGATCTTACTGCAGATGCTGACATCTGTAAATGTGAAGAATGCAAATGTGATCCTTTGGCCATGCAATGCCAATCAGGTTGTGGAGCTTTATACGAGCCCACTCAGCCTGAAAAAGTAAATAAAATAAGAGACAAATGTTGTTGCATCGATTGCAAATGTGATCCGAATACAATGCAATGCCAAGTGGGCTGTGGGGGAGAATCCAATGATAAATCTGACTATCTCAAATATCATGAACGGCACGGACCTTCCAAATTGGAAGACTTTGGGCTTATTATGGAACCAACTTTTACATCAAGAAACGGTGATGTAGGAATTAAAAAATGTTGCAAAAGTAATGAAAATGTAGAAGTTAACATCCATATGCAAGATATTGGGAAGAACTCCAATAAAAATCCAAATGCCTCAAACACAGTTGAAAATTGTTCAAACACAGTTCAAAAGTCTGACTCGTGTTGCTGCAGTTCAAAGACTAGTAACAATTCATCGCAGAATAAAAACATTTCAAGTTCGTTCGATGCTGGTGATAAAGATGCTAACCCTGCTGAACCTTTATTAGATTTAATAAATAGACTTACAAATAATGACAAAAACGAGTGTAGTTGTTCTAGCACAAGTGAAGGCTTAAAGAATGGTTGTTGTATTGTTGTGTGCCTTAAAACTATTGAAAGCTTACGCCAACTAATCACTTATGGATATAACTTAAATAATCTTCTTAATGTACAAAACCAAAAGTGCTCTAAAGATACTCTTAAATTTGTATCTAAACAAGTTGGCTGTAATAACATTACCACTATATAAATATATAAAATCTATTGATTAAGGGTGATAATTACTATTCGATTTACAACTTCATGTGACTTTTCATTTAAAATTGTACCATAATATATTCATGAGAAGTAGAAAAAATATATAAACGTGATAATATTTTTTATTAACCGATGTTAAAGGTGCCATATAACTTGTTAAAATTATATATTTTTATTTATCATTTTAGTCATTTGATGTGCAATGTTTTATATGTAATACATTTTTTGTTGTTTTAGCTTGATTTCCGTAAGTTGTTGACTAACAATATTTTGATATCTCAAAGTATCTTTATATGGTATATTTCTTTTGTAATGTAAACATGTCACATATCTGTGATATAATAAAAAAGGAGCTTCCAAAGTAACATTATTCATTAATTAATTTCTAGGAAACGAAAATATTCATCTTTCAAACGGAAAAAAAAACTGAAAAAGCAGGGTATGAATATTAATAATATATAGTTAAGCCTAAGATTGTGCCATTATGGATTGAATTATTTCCACGTTTAAAGGTTTTTACTCTGAAAATATTCAACAATTACTTTTCAAAAGTGTAATTGGTAATCATAATTATCCTTTAAAAATATTGGATGAACAGTCCAAGTGCAAAGTAGTAAAGTTGTATGAACTAAATAAGACCTATAAAATATAACAATGTAAATTCACAGCAATTTCTAATATTGTGTATGTCTCAATATGTAAATGGTTTTCTATTGAGGTTTCTGATTATCTGCTATTCAATCAAAGTGTATACAACATAGTACACTATTTAGTTTGAATTTTCAGATATTGAGAACTACGGTCATTAGAAAGGTGTTTCTATGAGAATCTTTACTATTTGTCATCTTTTATACTGTATTTTATAAGAAGAAAACTGAAACGCTATTGCTAGTCTTTAATCCAAAACTTCTCTAACAATGAAGGAAATATGACTCGTCATGTAAAAAAGGTTCAGCCTTAAATTAGATAGAAAACGACACGAGTTGTTTTTTTTGGATTGCGATGCTAAATGGACTATGAAATACTATAATAAATAAATTGATAGTGAAATCCTATAATAAATACATTTTATAGGATACAAAAAATTCTCCAGTATAAAAATATAACTAAAGTTTAATTGTTTACCAAAATAAATTGTATTTTTGGGAAATTGTAAGTTCTATCATATATTTTAACATTACTAGAGCATATAAATATTCTTTTAATCTTTTCATTACATTACATGAATCAATAAAATAAGGCCACAATGTCTATATGACAAATTTAATTTGCCTAAATTAATACATCATCAATAAATCAAAATAATGAGGTTAAATTGATTTAATACAGAAATCTATATATTTTTTAAAAGCGGGAATTTTTTTTTAATATAATTTAGCTAGTAAGAAAAATAATTAAGAAAAAAAAATGTTGACCAATTGAATATTTTTAGTTTCCTAAATATTTTGCCTTTCATAGAGTTTTTGGCTTTGCTTAATATTTGTTGTTTCCCTTTATTTAAAATGTATCAAATTGCAGAAATTAACAAACTACACTCTTTATGCGTGTTTTATACAATAGTATTAGGACCACACAGCATTTGTTATTGATGATTAATATATTTATGATTGTTAGATGTACAGAATGAATGGAAGAATTTGTCAAATCTTTTCGTACAGTTCAAGTTATTTAAGTAATCTGGCATCCCAAGTTTGTTTCTTTGCAGTTCCACTTTTTTATGATGTGATCTGTAGTTTGTCATCGTAGGCACATAATGGACAATCTGCAAGTCTCAATCTCTGCATATGACATCACATCTCTACACATTTCCTGTCTTTAAAAAAAAAATTAGATTACAATGGAAAAAAAATCTGGTCAGTTGGAAGATATTGCCACATAACAATAAGTCCGTCAGGTTGTACTGTATACGGGTTGTAAGTGTAATATAATGAAAATAAGGTTTTTGCGATGTTCACATGTCAGCTGGATTAGGCTAAAGAAATCCTGGTTCTAGGAACTGAAGGATTTTCTATGGTCTATCCATTAGTTATATTCACTTTACTTTGTGACTAAATGTTTATGCAGCTTTCTTCTAACTGGCCGTAAAATACACTCTGAAAGTGGTCATCCTGGATCTACCAGTTTAGGGTGATAACCCAGGGTTAAGTCCAAGTAAAATAACCTTTATTCTTTGAAAAGTTCATTTTACAATATTGAGCAAAAAACCTATGTGGATCTGTAAAAGTTTTATTTTTTAAGATAGGCAAATTATCTTAAACTCTGTAAATAAACAAAAAAGGTCGGTAAACAACAAAATCGGCTAATTAGAAGGACTGTAATTCTTAATTTGTATTTTCGCAATTTTCGTAATAAATTCATTTAAAAAACTGCACATTTTGTAATTCTTAATGTTTTTCACCAAAAAGTAAAAAATCAAAATTTCCATGCAAATCAAGGATCCACATACTAACTGGCCCTGGCGGTGGGATAACCAATGTATCATGTGTAGACAAATGAGTAAATTCCTGTCGCTCTTCCTTTGTCTAAAGATTAATATTGTAATGTCTCAAATTACTGTCGTAAGGATGGGGGTTTGAGTGTTCTTTTCATATAAATTATTACATATTTTGAAGTTTTTTAAAAATTTTATACATGCATACCATCATGCCATTTTCCTGTCGGGGTAGGCAGAGAGGACAGAGCGCTAGACTTTCCTATTTTGATACACATCCTTAGCCTCTTCTACTTCCTTATACCTTCTCATACAGCTACAATTTCTCTGACTGTCTTCGTTTCCTTTCGGAATATCATTCATATGATCCAACCATACTTTCCTTGGACTTCCTCTCACGCCTTCCACTTACATTTGCACTATATATCTCTTTTGTTAGTCTGTTTTCATTCATTCGTTCTACGCTCAAACCATCTCAGCGTGCTCTTCATCGTTCCATTCCCATGCATCAAAGTTGACACCAAAATACTATTGTAGACTAATAATATCTTAGCGAATTTTGATACTGGCCGTTTTGAGTATATATGTTTTAGTGACTCATTGAATTTGTTTCCTATTGCCAAATGCCATTCGATATTCCTCTTAAGTCTTCAATCTGAGAAAGTACAACCCAAATAGCATAATTCTTCAATTTGCGCCAATCTTTCATTATTTACCCATATATCGCTTTTCTATTGTATAACCATTACAGATTTTCCAACATTCATTCTCAGATATTTCTCTTCACATATCTCATACAATTTACTTGTCAAACTCTGCAACTCATTTTCACTCCACCATCACTTGATGTCATCTGCATATGTTCCCATTCGATATTTATATGCCACCTGTAGTTTCTTTACACATGAATCTATATAAATATTGAACAACCAGTGTGACATAACACATCCTTACTTTACCCCTTTCTAAATATTAAACCATTCAGTTAAGATACTATTCAACCTAATACATGCTCTACTTTCGACATATAAGCACGTATTAGTTTACATTCAACACCATTTTCATTCAATATTTTTTTATTTTACATTTAATAATTTCGTCATTTGTCAAACACCTTGAATCGTAGATATCGTTATCAAGTACGTGACCAAATAAAATCCAGTGACATCATGTACAGGCAATCCTCGACTTTCGTACCTAATTGGTTCCGGAAATGTGTACGAAAGTTGAAATGGTAGAGCAATGCAAAAAAACTTTAAAAAGTGTTTTTAAAATATTTATTTTTTAATGAGGTGTATTAGCATATAAATAACACTTTATTGAGTAGTATGGTGTTTTCTTTATAAATTTATCAAGAGATAGTTGAATTGTACTATTTTTTTTCTTTTCTTGATAAAGAGTTCTGTAATACGCTGTCTTTTTCTATTGCCCTTCGTACATGAGATGTACGCTCCATTGGATCACATTCTTCCATGATGGTTAAAAATTTGTCAAGATGCATGAAGGTTTCGTTCATATTCTTCATTGTCAAAATT
The DNA here is from genome assembly GCA_949825065.1 of Odontocerum albicorne. Classification (NCBI taxonomy): domain Eukaryota; kingdom Metazoa; phylum Arthropoda; class Insecta; order Trichoptera; family Odontoceridae; genus Odontocerum; species Odontocerum albicorne. The sequence continues at coordinate 43,709,351 of OX463838.1, forward strand.
TTAACAATAAGTTCGTTATCAGGTTCTTCTCCTTCATTTTGGATTGAACATATTGTCGATCGGCTTAAGTCATACGAACGTTATCAGGTTCTTCTCCTTCATTTTGGATTGAACATATTGTCGATTGGCTTAAGTCATACGAACGTTATCAGGTTCTTCTCCTTCATTTTGGATTGAACATATTGTCGATTGGCTTAAGTCATACGAACGTTATCAGGTTCTTCTCCTTCATTTTGCATTGAACATATTGTCGATTGGCTTAAGTCATACGAACGACGGATTGAAGCAAAAGATTCGCCACTTTCAGAATGTAATTATGTCCATCTTTGTCTCGATAGTATGAAGTTGATTTCTTTTTGTCTGTTTCAAATATATACATAAACTGACAACACACGTCCTAACATAAACTTACAAAACACAACTTATGAACACATGTCCTAACTCAAGACTGAATCTGTGACGCCGGGTGTGACTAATGTTGGAGAGGAGGGGAGGGACTTATGACTAATGGTCGATGAGGAGGGGAGAGTCATTACATGGAAGTATGTGCTTTTTTGCAATACATATTGATAAAAATCTAACTTTTAATTACAGTACGAAATAGCTAATTGTACGAAAGTCGAGGACCGCCTGTATTTATACATAAACAAGTGATCATGTCAAAATCAAATAATTGACAATTATATTGTTTTTTTTTTTTTTTTTTTTTAATTTCTACATATTGACAGCCCATGAAAAATAGTACATATTTAAAAAAAATTATTTTGCCATTAAATATGTTATTTTGTCTCAATATTGCGAAAACATGCCTATAAAACTTTTGTTACTTGACTTAGATTAGTTTTATAGTAAGAAAGTGGCACAATGTTTCGAGCCGTTGGGAAGTATTCTGCAAATTTAAATAGTTTGTTTAGTGATCCTATGATTCATAATTCGATTTCTTTCGTGAAATTTGGTGAATTTTAAATTAACGAACTTTTACTTTACTTAATGTTTGACAAATTCTTTCTAATTTGAATTGTATGTGTTATTTTGATAAAAGTATTTAATTTTTTATTTAAAAGTTTTGTACTTTAAACAAGTACTTAAAACGTTCAGCATTTTTTTTTTGTTTTTAAGGCTACTAATTTAACTAAGCATCAAAATGCATATAAAATATTCAATATAATTTAAGAGGGACAAATACTGTATTATTTGCACAAACAAAAATTAAAATATTTTTTTAAAACATTTTACTTCGATTATTGATATTGAATCTATCACATCATAAATTATTAATTATTCCAGACCGTAGTGTATGACAAGATTAACATGAATTAAAAATAGTTTTGAACTTACTTGAATTTCCAAGTATTAGGGGTGTAGAGCATTTGTGTCATACCATTAATGTATGACACAAATTCTCTATTCAATTGCATCTAAACTTGGAAAAAACTTCTTAAAATGAATTTTTCTAAGAACCTTTCTTCTAAAAATCACATTTCCTAAGTATGTACTATTTATTATGTTGTTTTAAAGTAATTTTATTGAAATTGGTCACATATGTTTAAATATGTTATTTATTCAAGTATATTAAAAAATATATAATGCAAAAATCAAGCTTAATTTTTATATTTTTTGTACATTTGTATCTTATAATTGATTTATGAAATATTTATTTAAAAATATTATTACATTTTTTTTGTATATCAGTTTTTAATACATTTATTATTTTAAATTTTATATTTTGGTCACTTCAATAAAAATTGACAAATTAAATTTCTACAAGTCTCAACAGTAATGAGACATTTTAAAGAATGAACCTTTATTTAAAAAAATATATCTACTCTATAGAATTGAAAGATTTGAATGAGCCAAAACAAAGTAATTTATTATAGTAGTCCCCCTTATCCACGCTATCCATTTTTCGCTATCTGCAGTTCGAAAATATTTAATTAAATATTCCAATGTATCCTCCAAAATTTATCTCTCACAATCTTTGTTTTGAATTGATTATCGCTTGTTCCTTGCTTGGAGCACACATATTTCAGGAGACGTTATTCTCCCATCTCAATTTCAGTCTGCCAGTTTTTGACTAATTATTGTCGTTTTTTAAAAAAAATATTTATAATTATATTAGTTGAATCATCCATTTACAAAAATATACAGCAATTGTTGGCGACCATGGTCTAACAGTTAGCATTCATGCTTGGCAAGTAGGCATTCCAAATTCGATTCCTGGCTGTTTCACTTCCCGACTGCTTTTACCCTTGGACCATTTTACATCCGAATGTATGTTTTTCTGTATTTTCTATGATGCTTATAAATTCTTAAAGCGCTGTTAAACAACACAGAAAAATCACTATATTAAACTCTGCCTAACGAAAGGTAGCTTAACACTACGTCATTCATTTATCATAAATAGTATCAATATCAACATCACCTAGATTCATCAGGTAGTTCTTTATCATATATAGTATCAATATCAGCATATATAGTATCAATATCATATATAGTATCAATATCAGCATCACCTAGATTCATCAGGTAGTTCTTTATCATATATAATATCAATATCAGCATATATAGTATCAATATCATTTATCATATATAGTATCAATATCAGCATCACCTAGATTCATCAGGTAGTTCTTTATCATATATAATATCAATATCAGCATATATAGTATCAATATCAGCATCACCTAGATTCATCAGGTAGTTCTTTCACTATCATCACAAGAAGGATGAGTACATTACAATACCATATTTTTAAGGAGAGAGACTACATTCATATCACTTTTATTACAGTATATATAGTATCAATATCAGCATATATAGTATCAATATCATATATAGTATCAATATCAGCATCACCTAGATTCATCAGGTAGTTCTTTATCATATATAATATCAATATCAGCATATATAGTATCAATATCATTTATCATATATATTGGGTTGATGCAAAAGTAATGATCGTTTTTTACATATACAATTAAACATTTTTTTTTTAGATTTGTAATATTTATTTAATCAATTTTATAATTTCCATCAGTTCTTATAACCTTCTCCCATCTTTCTATCAACTTATTAATACCATTAGTGTGAAATTCCGTGGATTTTGATGCGAAAAATGTAGTAAGGGATGTTTTTACCTGCTCTATTGTATCAAATTTTTTATCATTTAAAATTTTTTGCAGCGATCGTAATAAATAAAAATCGGAAGGAGCAAGATCTGGACAATACGGTGGATTCTTGATAACATCCCAATTCAACTCATTTAGCTTGTATTGGGTCATCAAAGCCACATGTGGTCACGCGTTGTCGGGATGAAACACTACCCCTTTTCTGTTTACCAATTCTGGTCTATCCTTTTGAAGGGTGATGTTCAATTTGGATAATTGCTGACAATATCGTTCTGTTGTAATTGTCTAATTGCGTTCCAAGAGTTCAAAATACACAATACCCTTACAATTCCACCAAACACAAAGCATTACTTTTTTTGATGGATTTCGGCCTTCGAAGTTGTTAATGGGGCTTGTCCAGGTATAGCCCAATGTCTTTTTCTTGTCACGTTGTTGTACACGACCCATTTCTCATCTCTTGTTACCAAACGATGCAAAAAAGGTTCATGTTTTTATCTCGCACTCAAAGCAAAGCACGTTGAAACATGATCCAATAAATTGGCAGCCGACAATTGATGAGGTATCCAAACGTTGTACCGCGAAACCATCCCCATACGCTTCAAATGTCTTAATACGGTTGTTTGGTTGACTCCCATCATCGACGCGATCTCCCTGGTGGTTAGACGTGGATTTGTGTCAATTATGACTTTTAACTTGTTGTCATCAGACTTCAATGGCCGCCCGGTACGTGGTTTATCAAATAGTGAAAAATCCTCAGATCGGAATTTTGTAAACCATCTTCGTACCTGTCGAACTTTGATGACATCTGCTCCATACACGCCGCAAATGTTTTTGGTTGCCACACTCGCGGTATTGTCTTTACGGAATTCATAAAGTAAACAATGACGTAAATGCACTTTATCGACCGACATTTTGAAAAAATACAAGGGCTTTTCACTGTACTCTGGCCAGGCCAAAACTGAATAGAAAGTAGAGGGAAAGCATCCTTTATACAATGGAATCATTTAAAAGAAGATACTATTCATCATTTCTTACCTGGGATTTTTTTTACCTGGGATCATAAAAAACGATCATTACTTTTGCATCAACCAATAGTATCAATATCAGCATCACCTAGATTCATCAGGTAGTTCTTTATCATATATAATATCAATATCAGCATATATAGTATCAATATCATTTATCATATATAGTATTAATATCAGCATCACCTAGATTCATCAGGTAGTTCTTTCACTATCATCACAAGAAGGATGAGTACATTACAATACCATATTTTTAAGGAGAGAAACTACATTCATATCACTTTTATTACAGTATATATAGTATCAATATCAGCATATATAGTAACAATATCATATATAGTATCAATATCAGCATCACCTAGATTCATCAGGTAGTTCTTTATCATATATAATATCAATATCAGCATATATAGTATCAATATCATTTATCATATATAGTATCAATATCAGCATCACCTAGATTCATCAGGTAGTTCTTTATCATATATAATATCAATATCAGCATATATAGTATCAATATCATTTATCATATATAGTATCAATATCAGCATCACCTAGATTCATCAGGTAGTTCTTTATCATATATAATATCAATATCAGCATATATAGTATCAATATCATTTATCATATATAGTATTAATATCAGCATCACCTAGATTCATCAGGTAGTTCTTTCACTATCATCACAAGAAGGATGAGTACATTACAATACCATATTTTTAAGGAGAGAAACTACATTCATATCACTTTTATTACAGTATATATAGTATCAATATCAGCATATATAGTAACAATATCATATATAGTATCAATATCAGCATCACCTAGATTCATCAGGTAGTTCTTTATCATATATAATATCAATATCAGCATATATAGTATCAATATCATTTATCATATATAGTATCAATATCAGCATCACCTAGATTCATCAGGTAGTTCTTTATCATATATAATATCAATATCAGCATATATAGTATCAATATCATTTATCATATATAGTATCAATATCAGCATCACCTAGATTTATCAGGTAGTTCTTTCACTATCATCACAAGAAGGATGAGTACATTACAATACCATATTTTTAAGGAGAGAGACTACATTCATATCACTTTTATTACAGTATATTGTTGTTATGGTTTTATTTTATTATGAGTTAGTGTTGTTAATCTCTTACAGTGTGTGATTTAAAAATAAAATTTTATTATGGTTATGTATGTACAGAAAAAAACGTAGTTTGTATTCTCAGTACTATCTACGGTTTTATACATCCTCTTTCATGTTAAGGGGGTCTTGGAATGCATTCTCCGCGGTAATGGGAGGACTAATATATACATTTAAAAAATATGAGTTATGAACGAGACTGCATTTTAAGTTTTAGTTTCCTAGATTGGAGCATATTGACTACAATGACATTTTTACTCTACTACAACTGACATACCATGGTGGCAGAGTAGGAATGTTATTTGTAGGCAATATGCTCCAATCTAAAACTTTAATGTAATTAAAATTTTCAAGAGGTTTAAAGTCATTTGGCCCATGTTTGAGCTAGTTTAAATATGTACATAAAAAGCTAAACAACTCCAAGGTTGGTTTTTATCGGTCACGGTCTTTAGTTAACAGAACAAAGAGCAAAATTAGAATTTGAAAATACAACAAAAATTTCTTACAATGACACCAGGTTTACCCTTTTGTCTGAATGAAATATCTTAAGAAATATCAATATGACTTTGTTTCTATATAAATAGTCCAAAGTCATTTGATTTCATCCATTTTAGCTTTTAAAAAACAGCTATACTTATTGTCATTTATTGGTGTGTTACTGCAGCGTATTATAGTCTTGTCATCAGAACTCTTGGTTTGATGTATCCAGACTGAAGTGCAACAGCTTGCACACAATAACCAATACACCCACAGGCATCTTCCATCCAAAAGATGGTTGTCAGTCATACTTGATCATGAGGAATAACCTATCGTGTAGTACTGAAACAATTTTATAAATTACCGGTATCATGATAAAGAATTTCGCAATCTTTGCTTGATGTGGGAGAATGTGGAGTCCTTGGCTGCCCTGAATGGAGGAGTTTTGTGGTATTCATGTGTTCAACAGAACTAAGACGTTGTTAAATTAGATGTGATTAGGATATTTCATATGTCTTTTGGGCTAATTTCTTTTATAACTATTATTGAATATTAAGGCAGGTCGACTGTTAAATGTACCAAAGAAATTCAATACTTTAATTTGTCCCTCTTAACTAGAGCATCATCTTAAACTAATGTGATATTATTTTCTACTCTATAATTTTTTTACACAAAGTGAAATTGAACAAATTTGTAATGTTATGACTTGTTTTACATTTGCTTATTAAATTTAATGCTGGTAAAAAGTTTTTTTTATCCATTCGGGTTTCTTTTCCTTCTCCTATTTCCTAGTATTGTTTTATTTTTTATATTGTGTTCATTTTGATACTTGTTCATTCATATTGGATCTGGTGAACTGTCGACTTCAAAAGTGTCTATGCCTTTGTAAAAAATCAACATAATTATATAAATAAAAGAATTGCAGTTTTAAGATAATACTTATACTGCAGTTTCAAGATATTATACCTCGCTCGGTCAGCTGCAAGCAGGCTTGGTTTGTTTCAATTAATGCCGGCCTTTAAGAATTCCACTGAGCAGCAGGTTTACCAGTAACAAGTACCGAAACAGGCTGGAAGGGTGACCAGCCTAATTGAGGTGCCTACCCTTGACCGTCTGTGTGGTGAGACTGCTGCCCTCTTTACCTTATTTCTCATGAACTCATCCCACATCTGTTTTTGATGCCCAGCAGACTTTATCTCTGAGCCTTCGACAGGTGCCAGAATTCACATGTGTATATTAATTACTATTAGGATGATGCATGTATAGAATACATCATATTTAGTCCTGAAAGAGTAAATCCTCGAGTTTCATTTTACTCCATAGTACCGGCCATACCAATGCTGAGAGCTAGTTCCTTTTGGAAACTTTCTTCCATTGGGTTCACAGCTCGGTATTCGAAGTTCTCAACTCTGTTTTGTTGCTTTGCCTTGAAGTTGACTTATAGAATTTATTGCGCAACACATTGGCTTCTACACTGAGACCGACATGCAGGGAACTTATGTGCACTCTGTTAAGAGTTAAATTTTTTGTCGAGAGAGCTTAAACAGTGGTGTCATCGGTATATTCCAGGTCGTAGATTTTCAGAGTTGGTAATAAAATGAAGTCTAGATGAAATAATTGAGAATGATAAACGTAAAAGGAACAAGAATGCAGCCCTGTTCACTCTGATGTATAATATAACTATTTATTCAGAAATCATAACACATTTGCTATCCTTGTGATGGTTAGGACTTTGGATAGTGCAACATGCACATGAATGTGAGCTTATGTGGACTATCGAATGCGTTCTTGCAATCAATGAAGTAGCAGGCAATTCTATTTATGAATTTGTTAGAAAAGGCAACAAATGTTGAATACGTTAATTACACAAGACCTCCATATTTGCGATCAAACTAAAGTGGTTTTAAAATAAAGTTTCTGTGAAAATAAAAAACAGCTTGAATATAAATAATTTACTAGATAAAAACAAATCTCATATTGCAGATAGTCATATACTATATTTCTGCGCTAAAAAAATAAATTAACTCATATTCAGTACAAAATCATGATATTTTAGAAACTTCATATCAAAAAGAAGGTAGGAATAACAATTCAAGGCTAATGTTATTTACATTTTCATAATTTATCCAGGCTTTTAGAAGTGCAATGGTTTTATAATTTATTTGGCAGTTTTTAAATTTAATAATAATATTAAAATTTATATACCGCCGTTTAGAGAATAACATTTTCTCAAGGATGCTCCGATTCGGGAGTTGAACCCATTATTATTGACAAATATAAAATATTACAAAATAAATATATACATAAACACATATAAGTTGAGTGTAAGGATATGAGCGTAGTGGCTAAAACGCCTATTTGCTCTAAATCAATTGAATAATAGTTATTAATCGTTCTGTGGATTAATTTTTCAAGTAAAATGATGGTAAGTCAAAAAAGTATGAAAAAAATGTCATATTTTGTCAATTTTTACCGTGGAAAAATATCTTACATGTATTATATTAAAACGATAAAAAATTTAAAAGAAACAAACCCTCTGTGGTATTCAAAAAAAGAAAATATTGATACAATGAAAAAAATACCGTTTTTTATGCTGTAAAATATTTGTAATTACTCTTATTACATACTATGAATAAAAGTTCAATTAACTTTTTCAGTATAATTAGATTTTCTCAATTCAAGTACCATTAATATTTCAATAAATTTCTTATTTATGGCAACATTTTTATATTATGGTGGCAATCTTAGATGTTGTCACAAAAAGTGACATATTGGGGTGCTGATTCTGGAAAATTCTATTTCAAATTAGTTTTATATTCAATTGATCTTTTTTTTCTTTATTTATTTACGTAATTAGTTATTATGGCTGACGAGGAATATGATGGTGATGAGTGAGTATATAGTTTTGGTTTGGTTAATTAACTTAGGTGAAATAAGTTATTCTAACCTAGAAACATAATTTAAACGAGTTTGTTTTTATTTTTAGGGGAGGTGCAGATTATGAAGAAATCGAAGAAGATGAAAATATAGAGGAGGTAGAAGAGCAAGAGGTAAATATCCTACCATTTGGTAGATCCATATTACTTTTATTCCAGTAACCATTCATGAGTGTATTGACTTGAATGTATTACTGTCTTGTTTCTGGATTTTATATATCGAATTATAATCACTTCTAATTTAGTGTGATTTCTGAATTGGGACATTTTACATCAGTAATTCTTTGTATTTTATTGGCAATTTTTATATTGCTAACCCTTATCCTGATATATAATATATATTTTTATCCTAAAAGAAAAAAAATATTAACTTAAGTTTTTTCCATAGAGAATAATTCAGGAAATGTGGCCACGGATAATTTATGCAGGTTATCGTTTTATGTGAATATGTAAAAACCCAATCTGGTTTGAGCTGTCAAAACTCTGCATGCAAGTGTAATTGTTTCTATGCAATAAACCAACACATGCACAGGTATTATCCACCCAAAGGACTGAAAATGATTTGGAATTGTTTAACATTATGAATTGAAGCATGTAAATTTACCTTTAAATTTACCTTGCCATAACCAACCATCCTTGTCTATATTACATACTAATGGCTGCTAGACATAACCATAAAACCCATACAATATTCCAAATTATATGTACATTTTCATTGAATATACTCTTAAATTTCAACTTTTATTTCGTTCACTGTTGATGCAGACCTCAGTATAGTTATTTTATGTATTTGTATTGTATTATACTTTCGTTGTATACAGTACAATCTGGCGGGCTTTATTTAATCAATCAATAAAGTTAAAGTTTTCAAAAAATGTATGGAATATGACATCATGTCTAACAGACATAATTTTAGTAGGCACAGATTAAAGTTTGCCACTTACATTTACTAGGACTATTTCAAATTGAAATTAAAGAGAGCTGGCTTGCTAGTTGGATCTATGTAAATAATCTCAACTAATTAGTCGCCCATCCTATGTTCACCAGTGTTACTATAGGGAGATTCACAGTCTCGTCTTTACATGGGAAGGCGTGGAGTGCTGAGCTGTGGAATAACCTGGCTGGAGACTTTTTATAGTGTTCCTGTGGTACTGATGAAACGTCTGAGGTGATTGATGATTAACTGCTTTATTAATAGTTAAAATTTGCAGGAGGATGGTGAACAAGTACAATTTCTTGCTCCTGGTCAAGCAGGTGGAGGTGTTGAAAAATCCAAACGTATTACTACTAAATATATGACAAAGTAAGTTGACTTGTTATGTAATATTTATGGTTTTTTAGGTCTTCAGTTTTGGGATTGTGTTATGATTTTTTCAAGATATTTTGTACACAGGTACAGATTTAAGTTTATTTGTTTTAAAAACAAAAATATGAGTATGTAATACCACAAACCCATTCAAAAAATATTTAAATAATGTGTCACTGTTCCATAGACGCATGGAAAAATTGAAGGAATGGTTCGTTCAAGATGAAAGGAATATTTTGAAGAATTGTACGAGTGGTGATAGTAGTAGACACAACGGTGTGTCTAATAGAGATGATAATGACGAGCCGTTGAAAAATATGAGTGCAATTAGCTTAGAAAAAGTACAAATTGCTGTAAAAAATGGGAAAAGTGTCCGGTTCTGATGAAGTGAGCACAGAACTAATTGTGTGTGGGGGTGAGTTAATGATCGAATGACAGACAGTTTTTCAATAAATGTAGAATATTTGAATACACACCGAAATAATAGAGGAGTGCAGTGATTGGTCCATTATACGAGGCGTATCCAGAAAGTAAGTGTACTGAGGCTCTCACGACCGGATGGATTTTATTTTCGACATGTTACACTTCCGTGTAGCCTGACCATTCCCCTCCGCAACGAGACCGGTTCGAGGTCAGTACGTTGAGAAGTGTTGACGCGACGACACGTTTCGTGAAAAATGTCAACCCCATCTCCCGCCAAGTGCGAAATAGTGGAGGCCGGGCAAGAGTTTTTGAGGCACTGCAAACTCCATGGAGATGAATTTCTCCGCTCCATCGTTACTGGAGATGAAACTTGGGTTGCACACTACACGCCTGAAACCAAAAAGCAGTCTCAACAGTGGCGTCACACCTCTTCACCCTCCGCCAAAAAGTTCAAAACCACAATTTCAGCCAAGAAAATCATGGCATCCGTATTTTGGGACTGTCAAGGCATAATTTTAATTGAATATATGCCTCAAGGGGAGACCATCAACTCTGCAAGATACTGTGAGATCCTAAAAAAATTGCGGAGGGCGATTCAGAACAAGAGGAGAGGCATGCTGACAAAGGGAGTCTGCCTGTTGCATGACAATGCCAGATGGAACTGCTCGCCTCGTTTAAATGGGATGTCCTGAACCATCCCGCGCATTCCCCTGACCTAGCACCTTCAGATTACTATCTCTTTACCTCCCTGAAGCTGCACATGGGTGGAAAAAGGTTTTCAACCGACGAGGAGGTAAAGCAAGAGGTGGAGAAGTGGACGGAGGGGTTGGCGGGAAACTACTTCGAGGAAGGCATCAAAAATTGATACCCCGCTTCACCACCTGCATTGAGAGGAATGGCGACTATGTTGAAAAATAGCTTACATATGTACTACGGTAACCACGTAATTTTTTTTTTAAATAAAAAAAATTGTAACCTACAAAAATTCAGTACACTTACTTTCTGGATATGCCTCGTATAAAGGTAAGGGCGCAATAATGGATTGTGGAAGTTACAGATCCATTGAGTGTACACACTGAGTGTAGTAAGTAAACTCTATGGTAAAATTCTCATACAAGGGGTGAGAAGAAAGACTGAAAAGAAAGTGTGGGATGCTCAGGATGCCTGAATTGGAAGAGGATGTGTGGACCAGTTTTTCTTTTTACGTATGATTGTAGAAAAATGTATTGTAAAAAATAAGAAACTATACAGTGATTTTGTGGACTTGGAAAAGCATACGATTGAGTGATAAGAGAAAAGCTATAAAAAATACTGAATGAATTATTTCGTCATTATGTGATGGAAGTACAGCTTGTATTAGAGTGAACGATAATTTGACTGACTAAAGTGGTTTAATATTTCAAAAGGGGTAAAGCAAGGATGTGTCATGGCACCCTGGTTGTTTAATGTTTACATAGATTCTTGTGTGAAGGAACTGCAGAGGTCAATGGGTGGTATTCCCATCAAGGGTGCATTTCTCTCCTGATTTGTTTAATCTGTATGGAGAATAATTATGAGGAGAGCACTTGAAGACTGGAATTTATCTCGAAAGGACATTTCGATGCGATGTTTGGCGATATTTAATCACAATCCAGAGGACTGGACAAAACTTGGATCCACCACTACACACCAGAGTTCAAACAGCAGGCAAAACACTGAACAACTAATGAAAGTACGCCAAAGAAGATTAAGACTGATTTGTCAGCTGAGAAGGTGATGGCCACTTGTTTTTGGAATTTTTAAGGATCATCATGATTGACTACTTGGCAAAGGACAAGACCATAACGGGGGCCTATTATGCGGCATTATTGGACCGTTTGAAAGACAAATTGTGGGATGATGCGTTGTCCTGGTGCTCTTCTAGGACAACACACCGTCCCACAAATCAACCATCTCAATGGCAAAATTACATGAATTGGTTCCTCATCCACCATATTCTCCGGAATTGGCCCTGTGTGACTTCTTCCTGTTCCCAAAATGAAGAAAATGACTCGGTGGGAAGAAATTTTTGTCAAATGAAGATGTAAATGTAGTAAATGATTTTTTTTCAGAGTTTGACAAAACTTATTTTTCAAATGGGATAAAAAATTGGTAAATCGTTGGACCAAGTTTGGGAGCCTTCAAACGAAACTTATTTTAAAAATTTTTTTTTTCCAAAAAAACATATTTTACATGCTTTTTTCCAAACTTTTCAATCTACCCTTGAACCCTACAGGTGGACGGAGAATAAAAAAACTTTTCTTTAAATAAAATACAGATTTTGAAAATGAAAGACGTATAATTAATATTTATGTTTATTTGCGCTTGTGTTCTGTTCAATAATAATTTATGTTAATTTACACTGTATTAAAATGTCAATTAAGATATTGATGTAGTTTGCCTGCACCATGAGATAAATGCATACATTCCGGAAGAGCATGCTTCATTTGCTAATTTTGATACAAAAATATGTTTATTTAAATTTAGCATATAAAAATTGTGGAAACAAGTTTAAAAATGTAGTTTTAAATCTGTGTGTTTACAATGTTTGATATAAAATATTTTACATGTTGTTTTTGTATGATAATTCCTTGTCTTACCTTTTATCTCATATGCACAGTGTAATAAATTAATTTATAAACTTTCTCATTACATTTGCAGTTTAATTCATTTTAATTGTATCAATTGCGAAGTAACTGAACAGCGTACTGCACCTGTAAAATGACTCGAATAATGCGAAGAAGATTCCTCATGGCAATTTTCCCTCTTCATCAGATTACAACTGATATTGAGGAATGGTATATTAAAAAATAAAGCTTTTTCGAGTGCTTGACAGCGCTGTACATAACACAGCTGCCAAAGTTCTTATGTAAAATGTAAAATGAACATTTATGTAAAATGCCAGTTTATCATAAATTTAGATAATGGTTGTTTTTTCTAAATAAATGCTGTTTATTTGGAACGGAATATCAATATTTCAAGAATAAGTTATATGTATTATTATTTTCAGATATGAGAGAGCGAGAGTTCTCGGAACTAGAGCATTGCAGATAGCCATGTGTGCTCCAGTCATGGTGGAGCTAGAAGGGGAGACAGATCCATTACAAATAGCAATGAAAGAATTAAAACAAAGAAAAATCCCAATTATCATCAGACGGTATCTTCCTGATCATTCTTACGAAGATTGGAACATAGACGAATTAATCATAATTGATCAATAACTTCATACATAAGACTTTATTATTAGCTAATCATAAGTAATTGTGTTGATATTTTTATATTGTTAAGTGAAAATAACATTTGTAGAATAAAAAGGCATTATCTATATAAATGAAAAAAAAATCATTAATTTTGTTTCCAATACATATTAAATATAACTACAATACACTGACACCACTATAGGAATCTCACCTTTTTAATTCATTATTTCATATATTTGAATTTAAAATTATGCAGTGTTCTCTTTTCAAATCATCTCGAATAAATTTTTTATATAACATAATCTGTAAAAATTTTTAGAGTAATAAAATCACATTTTTATCATATTTTCTTAGGATGTTAGGCAGTAAACTCAGGAATAAAAAAAATAGATTTATTTGCTGATCCACAGTACAGTAAAACTTGGATAATCCTAAATTCAAGGGGACAAATTACGCGACACCGCAAATTAATTCAAAACTCACAAACACATTGCATAATTTGAAAAAAAAAACGCAAAATATGTGAAAAAAAAGCATTAATTTTGTGAAAAAAATTATATATTTTTATGTATTCTACGAAAATATCGCGGAAACGCATAATTATACTAATTACTGACGCTTTTAACTACTGAAACAAAAATATAGCAGATGCACAGAGTATCAGTAGGTACATCGTGGTATACATAGAGGAGTCTTTACATGGGCGGGCGGGCGGTCATAGGTAAAAAGATGCACTGCGCATTATTGATTTTTTCTTACTTTTTTATTCATAATTTTCAAATTATGTGGGTCAGAAATTTAATTTGAATTACCGAAATTTTCGATTTTACGGGCAAGTATGAAATTGACAGTTTGGGTATTGAAGTGTGTGAAAAATTTCGAATTATATCTAATTTCGAATTATGTCGAATTTCGAATTACTGTGTTAAAATGATAATAGAATTGTTTATAAAAAAAGCAAACTCTCTTCAAAGACTTGAACTGTAAAACAGATTTAGCAATAATTACTATTAAGTGCTGTAGAATTGACTAATCATGATTAACCCTTGAAAAACCCACTTGCAAGCTAGCATTTTGCTAGTGGAAAAATGTTTTTTGTGAGTGAGATATCAAACGGCCATATTTTTCATGTGATTTTCTTTTCTTTAAAAAGTAAGTTTTTTTCTCATTATACATACGAGTATATTCAATGTAAATAGTTGTCTTTGATAGTTTTTTGTTTACCCTAACCTATAATACATTCCATGCGAATAATATTGTCCCTTTCCTTATCCTTATTTATTTACTAGCGAGTTGTTATAACAAATTGCGAGTTACTAATGCCTACAATTTTCGAGATTTGATATTGATACAATAATTAAAATATATGATGCAATATTTATATCCAAGGTAATACACATGCTTAATAAAATATTTTTGTGGATTTTGTCCAAAACGGGTAATATTCCATATAAAATAAAATAAGAGAAAGAAAATTAAATTGCTAGATTTTTTTTTGTTTCTATACTTCAGAAATTTTAGGATGGGCCCTGCGACGTTTTAAACTTCATGTCTCAAAGGGATGGGGTAAAATCATTTTTTTTTTTACAAATCGAATAGTTTTTTTATAAATCGAAAAATTGTTTTTCTCTAAACTGACGTTTTAATTCCTAATTTTCATTATACTGACTTTCTAATGTATTGTATGATTTGTATCTATCTTTAAATAGGCCAAGATCCACTATGAATTAATACTAATTACGAACATTTCATTTTAGGTATAAAAAAATCGAAAATCCAATTATCGAATACCCCATCCCTAGCCAATGCAGACTAACGTAGTGACTTTTGACAAACGTCACCAAATATTATTTGATTTTAACAAACTGCCACATTTTTGCCAATTTGTAACAAGATTTATTAGTTTGTCATTATTGTTAGTTTTTTGTAATATATTTACCTAAATAACTTGCTATTTATTAGAATCGAGGCCTATATTAAAGTTGATAAAATAATTAAAATTACTGAACGTCGTTACAAGGTTGTATTGGGGCAAATTTGCCAACTGTCATAGGACCCATCCTAGATTTTCTGAAGTATAATCCAATACATTTTTTTTGTGAAAATGGATTACTTTTTGTGTTTTAAAATATATTGAATGTACAAACTTGATAATAAATACATGTAATGTTTCTCAAAATTGTGTTCTTTTTTATCCCGGTGCAAGTCATCTATGTAATTGGAGAATACTTTAATTTAAAATATGTGTAATATATAAGATTTAAATTTTATGGCATTTAAGAACTAATGTGATAAATTTTTTTAGACTGAATTATGTTATATAATGAATGTAAAGTAATTTTGGTGAGCTTCTAAGAAAGGTGAGAAAGCAATCAAGTATGGTTGGATGAGTTGAAAAAAGGTCAACAAAATACACATGAAAACAAACTGTAGGAGAGGCAGCTGCTACAGGTACTGTTACTCCAAGAGAATGTCTACTGAAGATGATTGAAAAAAACATATGTTTCAAACTTCCCCACAGTGTTGTTAAGACATTTTTGAGTAATGATATTCTTCTGAAATCGAAGATTGGAGAAGATTAACTCGGGAGACTGAACATATTTATATATAAAATTAAATACAAAAACATGAGAGTTGCGTAGCTGCGCAGTTACGCACTGGACTTCCCTGTGGAAAGTCGTCGGTTCGAACCCTGTACTGTACTACTCCCCTCAAACGACATAGGCACTTTTTCCGCCTAGTGTTTGAGGGTATAAGGATATTTATGGCTTCGGTCATATCTATTCTTAAAAAAAAAACCCACAGAAAATTCTTGAGTAAGAAATGTTAATGTTATTGAGCACAAGAAAATAATTTGTTTTTATTCATAAGAAAGTCTTTACATATTTACTCTATACACATTTACTCCGTAATTAACTGATGACAAAAGGTCATAAGTATATAAAGGAATCTCTCCATTTATGCGGGTAAATGGTTCCTAGAAAACAGTGCATAAATGAACCATGTAAATTGAGCCCTTGAATGCTATGTAAAATAAATGATCTTTACGTATTTCCAGATATTTTATTCTTACTTAGTTAAAAAAGTTCTGTTTATATTTTTATTAAGTCTATAAACATAAGTGGTTACTGTAACTAATTCAATACACATTTTGAAGAAATCTATACGAAGAAAAAAAATTACAGAATTTACAATTTGCTGACCTATTTAAAATCGCTCTCACTGGATGAATCTTACATTGTTAAAAATATCGATTTAGAAGCCAAATTATTGTTTAATAGATGTCACATACAGAATAAACTGCGTTAAAGTGAATTTGGGTAAATGGAGACGGCTAAATGAAGGGAAGGTTCTTTTTTATTTATTTGTAAATGTCTCAACGCTGTCCCTGTTGGAGTAGATATAAATCACATAATGCTAGACTTAACTATTGGGAGAACCATCCTTTGCCATTCATTTAGAACTCCTCATATGAATACATCTTCATCGGTTACTCTGACTCCTTACATTAGTTTCTTTCAAAACTTGATTCATTTGCTTCATCTATGTTTATCTATTTTATTATCATGCCTTCCACTCATGTGCACATTTTAGAAATTCAATTGTTTTGTCAAACATTCATTACTCATTTTTACCATTTACCCAAACTGGTGATTTTATTTAAAATTTTAATGCAACAAATAAAATATGTTACATTTTTTACATTTATTTATATTTAACATTAATGCTGTGCTGGGAACCATACCACACCACCTCTAAATGCTCTTTTTTCTCCTATTAACATCAGTATTTCATTCACATTCATCATTAATAACTAACATACTACACTGATCAAAAAGTTTTAGGGACTTTATTCATAAAATCGAAAATACAAATTTATTCATCAAAATCGATATGGTCCCCTTCAAAGTACTCCCCATCGACTGCAACGCACTTACGCCAGCGCTTGATTCAATCCTCGAAACACCGCTGGTACTCAATTTTCGGTATGTCCATCAGAGCCGTCCTCGATTTTTTTCATGACATCCTCTCGGGTGCTGTAACGCGTTCCGCGAAGCGGTTTTTTAAGTCGGATGAACAGGAAACAGTCGCAGGGAGCCAGATCAGGTGAATTCGAAGGCTGCTGGGTAGTAATCGTGTTGTTTTTGGTCAAAAATTCATAGAAATCATGTCTTTCGCGATTTCAACGCGGTCCTTTTTTTGCATGAAATTAAAGTCTTTCGGCACCAGTTTTGCAGCGACACGTCTGAGGCCCAAATCACTAACCAAAATGTCTTGAGCAGATCCATAAGCGATGTTCAAGTCCTCTGCCAGCTCTCTATTGGTCAATTTGCGATTTTCGGCCAACATTTCTTTGATTTTATCGATGTTTTCATCGGTTTTTGACTGCCACTATGTTCGTCATCCTCGACCGACTCACGACCACTTCTGAAGCGTTAGTTCCACCGAAAAAAACACTTCTCCAACATTTCCAAGGTCTGCGGACCGTTAAATCCGTTTTCCACACAAATTTTAATGCAAACTCGTTGATGCACAGTTGATACCATTTTCAAACTTGTAAAAAATCGAAAACACGCACAAAGGTAGATGTGCTCAGTACAGCGTAACTTTTACAAATGTCAAGCTATGACGCTGAAATTTGGAGGGAAGTGTCAATGATAGATGTGGTAACCTAACAAAAAAAAGAATTCCAATCGGATGTCTGACAGCGCCACACGGTGGCCGGTCCTAAAAATTTTTGATCAAGGTAGTATATCTCTTATTCTGTTACCATCAAAATATCACTTTTTTTTTCACACATTTATTGATTCAGCTATCTTTTTTCACATATAGGTTTCGTTATTTTATGCTGTAATTAAAAGTACAGGAAATATGATCATTTATATTATAAGGTAAATTTTTAGTTTTTTTACACTTTGTTGTATACCGTACAACTTGGTGGAATTATTGCCAAGAGACAACCTCTTCCATCCAACCAGATATATTTTAAGGAGGTCAGAAAACCAGACTGGAAGCTTTTTTTAAAAAAATTGGGTACGAAGGGGAATCGAACCCATAACTTCCGAGTCCGAAGGCAACCATCTTACCAACTAGGTCACAGATGTCGTCATCAAAAGCTATAATTTTGTAACATGGTGACATCAACTTCTACATTATAAATATTTATTTCATTCACTTTCTTACAGAATAGAAGAATTCGAAAAATGATGCGATACTGCTATACAGAGATGCTTTTAATACTAAAGTAGGTTAGAGCCACTTGTGTGTCAGATTCAAATTTGCTGGCTCTAGTAGATAAAATGTGCATAATTATTTAAACAAACAACCAACGTGGCCCAAAAAATATTATTTCTACGGGTAGTTAAGATTTACTACATTATGCTGTTGGTGCAATGGCCCAGTGGCTAGAATGCTCGCTTAGTAGTCAGGTTTTATTTGGAGTCCTTTTCTCATCTGAATTTATTGTTATCTAGGCGCTGAGTAACTGCCTAACGTACGTTCTTTGAGAGTTCTTGGGGTAATTGGTGTTAGATTGTATCATAGCATTGTATAAATTCCTTTCTTGATTGATTTCTCATGACTGAGGGTCATGATATCTCTAGCCATCTGCTCAACGTTGCCCAAAACAATTCTCCATCTCTCCCTACTTTGGAGATCTCGGAGTGCTGTCATAGAGGATCCTGTTATGTTCTTAACTTGGCTAATCCATCAGGTTGGTGGTCTACCTCTGTCTCGTCGTCTCACCATACTGTCCGTTAGTACGAGTTTTCAAAATTTTCCTCATTTATGCATGCTATATGATTAAATAATTTATGTATTCGTCTCAGACAAGTTGTTTGATGACAGATACGAGTATATCTGTGCCGCGCCGTTCAAGGTAACTTCAACATGTGTTTCTAGCACCACATCTCGAATGCATCCACCTTTTTCTCACTTCTAGATTTATTTATATTTTATGCTCAGTTGGTTGGGTACTTCATCGGATTTATCAAATGACATCGTTTTTTTTAAATGACATACCATTTGTGAGGTGAATTTATTGATTGAGCAACGCTCAGCGTCCACATCTCGGATACACAAATTAAAACAGGTCTGATTAAGGTTTTGTACTTCATCGGATTTATCTAATGACGTCGTTTTTTATATATGACATATCTACCATTTGTGAGGTGAATTTGTTAATTGAGCAACACTCAGCGTCCACATCTCGGATATAGAAATTAAAACAGGTCTGATTAAGGTTTTGTACTTCATCGGATTTATCTAATGACGTCGTTTTTTATATATGACATATCTACCATTTGTGAGGTGAATTTGTTAATTGAGCAACACTCAGCGTCCACATCTCGGATATAGAAATTAAAACAGGTCTGATTAAGGTTTTGTACTTCATCGGATTTATCTAATGACGTCGTTTTTTAAATGACATATCTACCATTTGTGAGGTAAATTTATTGATTGAGCAACACTCAGCGTCCACATCTCGGATACACAAATTAAAACAGGTCTGATTAAGGTTTTGTACAGCTGTAGTTTGACGCGTAAGGTAGGTCGATTGAAATCGTCTTTGTAGTGCAAAATATTCAGTATTGTTAAAGTTGCTTTGAAAAAGTAACACTGTTACAGCTACTTTTAAACCTAAAATAGCACGCTATTCAAGTGTTTTAAGTGCTACTTTACAGTTACTCTTGGAACGAAGTTCGCTACTTTTACCGCATTACTTAATACTGAAAATAACATCTATTTGGATCATCCACGTTGATTTCGTCATTTATGCAGTTCTGGGTATTAATTCAATAAATATGAAAACAAAATTATCTTTGGATATAAGTAAGTATGTATTTTCGATCATCCCTGTCGGTGTCAAAAAAAAAACGTTTGATTGAAAAGCGCCATGGGTACAATAGTTGTATAAAAAGCTATGAAAATAAACCCTCCCGACCTTATATAGTATGGAAATTTATACGGAAAACACTCGTAAAATTCAATGCGGTCAAGATGGTCGGAACTTCCCTAATAGACCCGCTACATGTAGTGTTCCCATATGCGAATTGTTTTTCCTTTAATGTTTTGTTTTATTTCTTTCTTATTTTCTTGGCACTCGCAGTGATGGGGAGTCTCTACGTGACATTACTTAATGAAATGAATTTTTCATGTATTTTATTTAGTTAACAGCCACATTCAATTTCTAAGCCAATTACTTAAGTTATTATACACTTATCGCATTATTTATAACAAACTTACGACGATAAAAGAATATAACTTTCTTAGGAGAAAATACGTATGTGTAAGAATGTATTTAACATAGAAATAAATTGAACTGGTATAATTTGGATACGTTTAATTATTAATGACATATTCATCACAAGTATCAACAATGAAAATCATGTGAAATTTGATTTAATCTCCCTTTATTATTATTTATTGTTGTAGAAATTTTATGAAAAGGTGTATGGATGTAGAGGAGGTTAAGGATGTGTGTCGTGATATGAAAGTCTGGCGCTCTGTCCTTTCTGTCTAACCCGACGGGGAGATGGCGTGAATGTATGTAAGATAATGTTATCTCCTGGCCACGTTATCCGAATGTTCATTTATTCGTATGTAACCTTTTTACATATGTCCGAATCATGGTGGCATGTATAGTATGAGTATAATAGTACAGTTACGATACAAGCCAGATAAAGAAACTAATTTGCGACCGATTTTCATTTACAAATCTTGATCAGTCGTTTAATTTCTCGAAAACAGTTGAATAAAAATTTATAAAGCATGAAGAACTAATAATATCTGAAAAATATGCAATTTTCCAACAAAATAAAGAAAATACTTCTAATATAATTTTGATATTCACAAAATACTTCATTTTTAATAATAATCACTTCATGAAATTATACGAACCTTTACTTCAAGTAAAGATGCTTGTTTTGCTTCAAGACGTTGGAGAAGATATCCAAATAACAAATGACTTGTATTTCGTAATATAACATCACCTCAAGCGCGATTTCGTAATATAATATCACCTCAAGAACTTATGAAAAGGATGCTCCATCAATTAATATCAAGTGAAATGAACTCTCTGAAAGAATTTTTTGATTGCTAATAATGGGTTGCTAGTTTACTATGAATTGCGAAACAAATATATGTATGTGTGTTTGTAATGAACGAAGAGCGAGGAAGAGGTAGACCGAGAAAAGATAAGCAAATAGTCGGGGGGGGGGGACTTTTTAACTCGGGGAAAGGCAAGAAGAAGAGGATGTTGGAAGAGATGTATGGATGTGGACGAAGCAAGAACTGCGTATTTGGATATAACAGTTTGCAGATCTGTTCTCTCGGTCTATTCTTAAAGGAACTTGGGGTAATGCTATGTGTGCTTGTAAGTCTACTATTATATTTATCAGACAATTGGCATCGGTAATACTGCCTTTGATGTTTGAGTAAATATTTCGATTATTAAGACGCAGGACGACGACGAATCCAATGGGGCGGGGCGGCTTGAGAAAAACCTTGAGGCAATTTCAAGATCACTGCGTCTGGTTGTTTTTGCCAAAATATATGTTTTTTATGTATCCATAGTACGATTCATTACAAAAATATATTAGTTTGGTTGGAGATATTTTATTGTAGGATTTGTTAAATTAGCGACATTGCATTTGAAAACATAAGCTTAAGCGCATAATAGTTTTGAATCGTAAGACAAAAAAAAGATTTTTCTAATCTGAGAAACAATGAACCCGTATTTTTTTTAATGACTTTTGAATACCACTTCATTAAAAATAAGTGATCACAAAATGCAAACCTCACGCCTATTTTTTTACAAATAATAAAAATATCAAAAAACCTAAAAATATAAGAATGACCTATTTATAAATATATTTGTGTTTGTTAACATTAAATAAGCTCTATATATGTAAGAATTACTTTATCCTATAAATGGTTGTTCGCTATATTTCAATATTTTGGATACAAATTTAATTCTACTTGATTAACAATATATTATATATTATTGTATATTCTCCAAGTTTTTAATGCACCGAATAAATCACCTCAAAAAGACGATAAAATA
This sequence comes from Odontocerum albicorne, assembly GCA_949825065.1. Taxonomy (NCBI): domain Eukaryota; kingdom Metazoa; phylum Arthropoda; class Insecta; order Trichoptera; family Odontoceridae; genus Odontocerum; species Odontocerum albicorne. The sequence continues at coordinate 43,732,095 of OX463838.1, forward strand.
AAACTATAATATATTTTTATCGACAGCGTACTTCGCCTTTGCTGGATATTATTACTGCATAGTCGATATTTCAGAAATACGCTGGCTACAAAACAGAACATCTTTTCAATGTTTCACCAGCGTCATACTTTTTTTAGTTTCTACTTGATCATCTTTTTACAGAACATCTCAATTGTAATTTCCATATTATATTAATAAGCAATGTTTTACTACCAAACTCGGCATATGTAAGAAATCCGATCCAACGCCCTTTTCGTTCCGTCAGTACTACAGCAGTATTACAAAACGCCTCTATTCTGGTTGACTTCCTTCCACATTAGGCTAAGACTACGAATCTCCTTATTTTAACATCGGTGGATGTAACTGAGTACCAGGCGGCATTATATAATATATTAATATGTGATTCAACTATCTTAGCGTTTACTCGTTTCGTTGTAGTTATAGTCTGCTGCGGCGCGGCGTCCGAAAACGAAGCATCTCATTTTTCATGCGATCATCTTGAAACCCATTCGACACCATCATCCTACTAAGGCCTTTGCTCTTAAAACATTGTTAATATGCTAAGATTTTTTTATGTGCTAGAAATAATTTATATTTATTTTTGAAGATTGTTGTAAGAGGATTTAAAAAAAAATTCCTTCAAAATATTAAATATTAAATAATAAAATAGTGGAATATGTTACCACGGTACCTGCACTGGCCTCCACACGTAAAATTATTTTCCTTTTCCATCGCCATGTATAATATTTGAATTTCAAATAAACCCTCCGGCATAAGATTGAGCTGCCTACGTGGTCAGTCGTTATTGCAGGCACCTTATTACATTTTCTGGAAATTTATTGTAAATTACATATCATTATATCCATCATTGCGTATTTCGTGGGGAAATACGGAATTGGTTCCGTTTGGACGTGTTATTGAATATTAGCATATCGTAAGTAAATAAATATTCGTAAAAGAAAACCAATGAATTTAACAACAAAACAGAATGGTTCAAATATTCGATGTTATTACTGTATATTTAATTAACTTTGTTTTCATAAAGAAATATCTATCAAAACTTATACTACGAATGG